>OX328132.1:8997982-9121763 GCA_946811695.1 Gonocerus acuteangulatus | reverse complement strand
TTTTTGAGAGCCACTGAACTATATAATAAAATATAATAAGCAATTTTTTACAAAAAAAAAAAAAAATTAATAATTCAAATATTAAAATATATAATTTCAGATCATTAGTTTCAATATTAGTGTATTTTGCTTTCAACAACTTTTTTTTTCTCATTATTATTTTTTCCTCTAATACATTTTGATTTACTTAGGCAACAATTTCAGATTTATATATATATATATATATATATATATATATATATATATATATATATATATATATAATATAATTATATATATAATATAATTATATATATATATATATATATATATATATATATATATATATAATATATAATTATATAAGGCTTTAAATTTCAAAAGGCAACCGTGTGGTTGAATTGCCTTATGAAAAAAAAAAAAAAAACAAAAAAAAACCATTAAATGTTTATATTTTATTCCAGATACCGACTGAATACTCAACGGAACGGGGTCCAATAGTCGTCGACAGGCCAGAAGACACACCACGGGTTGGCATCAAGAGTGCACTCGCTCAGTATTCCTCACCTCAAAGGTAAAACCAATCTCACAGAACATATTTTTTTTCTCTTCAATTTATTAACTGAAAAAGTTATATTTTCTATCTGATATTAAAAGTAAAATCATAGAAAAAAAAACTATTTAAAAAAAGGTCAAGTGTAAAATTCGATTCATGGTATTTGTTAATTTAAACTGACTTAATAACAAACTTCGTTATGGGGCTTAACCAAGATTTACTAAAAAGTAATACCTATATACATATGCCATTTTAAACAATCTAGGCGCACGGTAGTGCGCCAGGCCAAGTTCCGGCCTAAGCATACTGTGTGTATATTACAGGAGGTCTTAGAGCCGATTTGTACCCTCTTATAACTTTCAACCAGGTAAAGATAAAGTTATGAAATTTTACAGAGGTATTATACTACTAGATGTGAGCAAAACTGGAAATGTTCATAATTCTACATCGAATAGTTTTGAGAAATTTTGCAGGATGATAGATATGAGGGTGTTATTAAAGAAAAAAATCGAAAAATCCTGAAAAGTTGTGTTTGACTCCGCTTCCGGGGTGGAGGCGTGCCAGTTTTGCACTTCCTTCGGAAACCCATCATTCCGACCGAAACCCATGATGTGGTGTATCAAATGAATCGTCTCGATATGAAGAACCTATATTTGATGTTTTAAGAAACATTTAGGCGCATATCGGCTCGGCCAAAATCTTATACCAGCTGTCTGTCTGTATGTTTGTTCCTTATACAAATCCGAACCGTTTGACCGATTTTGACCAAACTTGGGACAAAGGTGGGTCTTGATACGGGGAGAATCATAGGCTAGTTTAATGTCGTCTATCAGCTGTTTGCCTAACTGTTTATTCCTTATACAAATCCTCACGATTTTGACCAAACAGTTGACAGTAGTCTAAGAGACAAAAAGCGGCCCTTTTCAGGGCCACTAATGTTAAAGTCTGCTAACGGAACACTTTTTTTTGCGAAAAAAGGCCTTTTTTTGAAACATACGAGATGTAGGTGGGGTAAGGGTGTGAGGCAAGGTTTCAGTGTATTGCCTTCGAAAAGATCTTCAAATGAAAATGGATAGGCGATAATTGCAAAAAAAAAGCTTCCCCCCCGTGGGGTGGGGTAGGAGTGTCAAATGTGGTGTCGTTCGAAAGGTCTTCAAAAGGTCTCGAATTTTTGCAAATATCAAAAATTGAAAACTTCAGAGACCCAAAAGTGCCAACTTTTGGGTTTTGTGCCCATGGGGAATTTTGTTCAGAAAGACCTTCTCTATCTAATGAGCATAGTTTCGTTCAATTTGACCGAAAGCCATTTTCCATTAGGAAAGAGCGGGGTCCTTTATATATATATATATATATATATATATATATATATATATATATATATATATGTATATATATGAACTTTGGTACACAAATCTTTCGTATAATTTGAAAGGTCAAGTTCGTTAACCAGCAAAATCCGTCCACCGGGTCATGGTTTTTGGGGCGAAATTCTTGCGAAAAAAATCGTTACGCTTACATCATATACTTTTACGCAAGTACTCGTTTTATATGCTTCTTGGCCTAGGAAAGCGGTTGAACCCATTTTTGGAAAATAGTTTTTGAATAAAGTTTTTGGTTTGGGTACTTAGAATAATGGGATTCAGTTAAAATATTTTCTGCATGTTTGAAATTCATCTAAACAATGATGGTTACGTTTAGAGTTAAATTTTAGTTACGCTTGGAGTTAAGGAAGGATTAGAATAAAATATTTTATTTATAGACATGAAAAGTTTTGGGAACTTCGTATATTTTCCTTAATGTCTCGAAAACGGTTGGGAATCTTGGCAAACCGAAGGTTACCATTCGAAAGCTTACTAAATGATCTACAAGAAAGATTCTGAAGCAATTTTCGATTAGGTGATTTCAATCGGAGAAATAAGTGCTTAAAACTTCAAATGTGTTTTTTTTGTTCTTTTCAACGGGGTTTTGTCTTTGTTTAAATCACTTTTTAATTGATATTTTTTTAAATTTTATTTATCCGTAAAATTAGTATTACAGTAAAAGAAAATAAGAAACAGTAAGTAATGTGTTTCTAGAGCGAACCTTGACAAGGCCAGGGGGTCATTTTTCTGCCAGGTAGTGAGGTATATACACTTGCAACCGTGACCTATTTGTGGTCATAAATTATTTCATGAAAGGTCTAATCAAAATTATAACTGTTTCTATTTCAACCTTTACATTTGTTTCTATTTAGCATTCCAAAGAAGGGTGAGTAAGGATTCTTTTGGTGGGGAAGTCATTTTGAGGCGAGAAGGTGAAGTAGGTTTGTTACGACGGTGTTTAGGAGGGTAATAAGTGTTCCATATTCCGTTATGAAGGAGTTTACAATGGAGGTAAGGTCATTTGAGGATGTAGCACAAAGGGTACCAACTGCGGAGCTTTTCCTCCTTTTGTTGCAATCCCCTGTTTTGGGTCCTTGACCAGACTTGACATACCTTGCTCTGTAATTACAGACATTTTTAGTGTGGCTATATCTTTGGCAGTTTTTACACACGCTAATATATTTTTTTGTATAAGGTTTTTCTACTTTTATTTTTTTGTGGTATATATCCATGAGGTCGTATATTTTTGAAATAGTATTTTTAAACATTGCAATAATTAGAAACACTGATAATATGATCGATTATATACATGCAGTCAGGCATATGTTTGAGTACGAATTATCGTTTAAGTAGATATAGAAATAAGAACTGTAAATATTTTGTGTTTAGTTTCAGAATGAAATCAAGGAGGTCTCGGGCGGAATCAACGCCTAACGCATCTGAACGTAAGTATTTATTTTTTTAACTTAAATTTGATTAATCTGTGAAGAAACAAGATATTTTTAAAATAGTGAGCTCAATAATCCGGTGTTGCTTTAACTATTTCATGGTATCGATATCCATTTTAGTTTCTCTAGTAACGTGAAATATTTCGTAGGGAAATACGAAGGTTCTGATCGGAAACATATAATGGCGAAAATATAATGGTTATCATTAGCGCATTTCCTTCCTCCTCATTGGGGAGGAAACCCGCTTATGAGGTTCATCTTATGACGCAATCCGGAAGTGCCGACTAAAAAATATCACGTTTCAGAACTCAAAGATCACGGAATAAATTGGTGTGTATACAGGGTGTATCACAAGTTAATGACAATCCTTCAGGGGGTGAAATTAGACAAAAAATGTCGATGAAAACCACCAACCATACATTTCTATCTCACTCAGTTCCAGACATGTGCTTTTCTAAAGGTTCTTTAGAGAAAATCATGTTTTTTTGTAGAACAACTCCAATTTTCTCCTCTTGTGCACATTTTTTTTCAAAATTTCATTACATTTTTGAAATTAGCATTAAATTTGACTTAAGGTTAATGTACATTCCATGTTCACAATTATCTCATTCAGACCGTAATATCAATCACAAAAGTACCACCAGAGTAAAACGGGTATTTTAGTAAAACAAAGTAAGAAAATGAGAAAAGTGTTGTTAAATGGTTTTCCTAGGACGAAATTTGTGTCATTCCGCTTAGAATACCGTAATTTTCTTGTTGTGGTGCCTTAAAGTTTCCTTCTCTTTGAGATGTAATTTTATATTTTTCGCGAAAGCTCAAAACCGGATATGAACCGGAAACGCGCTAAGATGACGCTGTTCTTGCGAGTCGGACTTTTTATTGTCCAGGTTGCTAAAAATAGGAAAATGCATGCTCTCCAATATGACTTACAAATTCATCACTGGTGCCACTAATTGTCTTGTCTTTTCAGAGGCAGTATGTAGAAGAGTCCTGCAATCTCATACTTTAAATAAAAGATTGTGTAAGCAGTACAACATCAAGAAATGTACAGTGCCACTAGAAAGGCTAACCCTCCAACGTAAGCTATTGTCATTAAAATACTAGTATTTAAACGCATAAGACATTAATGTAAATTATTTTTTAGTTTTTTAGTACCCACATTTACTGATTTGTGGTAAGGCTCTGAGTAAATATATATATATATATATATATTTATATATATATATATCCCCCTCCATAGTGCCTATGGGAGTTTTTTTTTTTTTTTTTTTTTTTTTTTTTTTTTTTTTTTTTTTTTTTTTTTTTTTTTTTTTTTTTTTTTTTTTTTTATTTTATTTTTTTTTTTTATTTTTTTTTTTATTTATTTATTTTTTATTTTATTTTTTTTATTTATTTTTTTTTTACGGCGCATTGACATAAATCTTGGCCATTAGCGCCGACGTCCAGGAAATTTTTTCAGCGAGCCGTGAGATGTGAAAATTTCTGGCGCCGGTGGGGATCGAACCAACTATCTCCCGCTTATGAATCTAGCGCGCTAGCCACTAGACCACGGGAGACCCCCCTATGGGAGTTATTGAATACTCTACTTATATACTTTACACTGCTCTCTCTTTGTAAGTAATTATAGAGTTTTGTTCATTAGGTTCTTATCACCCACTTGGAAAGCCATCTCTATCAGCAACTAATTTTCATTGTTTTCTAGAGGATTCGAAATATCCAAATGAATGTCGAAATTCCACCCAATCTTTAGAAGAGGTGGATTTGGTTTTGACATTTAATGATACTTTTTTTTTTTTTTTTTTTTTATCCTTCTCTTCCCCCGCTGTGCCTTAGGCTGCCCTATACCAGCGGTTCTTCCAATTTGTATTAATTTAAATTTAGAAGTGTGCCATCAGGGTATCCAGTAGCTCTAACAACTCGCTAGAGAGCCGTTACAGCTACCTTTGATTTCCCTCCCAGCCTGTTTGCTGGATGTTTTGCACTTGCCAAATCAATCAACGGGCGCCTGCAATTGGGACCCCACTGCCTCTGTTCAGTGAGGTCCCAATGATATCCTACTTAATAATACTATTTAATTTATTTAATATTTACAGTATTTGGTATTTCTTATATTCTAATATCTAATACTTATATAAGAAAATTGTCAAATTTATGTACATTTTATTTATATATACCTATATTTTATTTTTATTTTTTTATATATACATAATATTCTAATTTATGTTCTTAAATTACTAATATAGTCATTGGAAACTATTATTATTTATGCTATTCTCTTCTTTGCTTCGAAGACAGCCCCGGCGAAAGTCTTGAGTGCATTGAAGATTTCTTCAGATTCCAAGAATTGGCTAAAACTTGTCGGTGGCCATTCAAGCATAGAGAATTCTCCCGCGAGCTGAAGCCTTCTTCTGGTGTAATTTGGGCATAATTTAATGATACTTGTTAATATACATCTAAATTAGATTTTTAAAAACTTTTTTATTTTATTTATTGTGGATATAAATTCTATTTTTATTTTTTAATTATTTTATTTCTAAATATTTCTATTTATTTTTTAATTTCTTCACTCCATTGCCGTTTATCTAATTTTACACTCATGTCCTATTAATAAATTGACATAACGTATAATGGTGCTCGTTTATTTGTCGTTAAGTCATATTTAACAATTTAACTTAAATGTCACATTGAAACATATAAATTATTTGTGCAAACCTTAATAGAACGAATAATTTTTTAATATTTAGTATGGACGTTTGTTTACATCTTTCTACTTGGTTTACAGAAATAAAGAGTAAGATAATGGGTTCGATTCCGGAAGGCTTATCGCCCCCAGGTTCTGGACTAGAGATTTCACAGAGCTCCGAACTCCAAGAGCTGCAAGTCGTGATGGAGGAGAAACGTGAAGACAATGTAAGTCACTTATAAATTAGATATCTTACAATGAAATGGGACTTGATTAGCTCGCTGGAAGCATCACTCGCCTATTGTTTTTGGAGGACCTAATTTTAAAAGTCTGAATAGCATTTAAGATTTTATCTTCTAGTGTCGCCGTTCGCATACGTCCCTTGGCGCACCCAGCCTTTAAAAATATAGTTAACTGGAATGGGGAAAATCAGGCGGCCGGAGCATAGTACTGAGCACTCTATCTCCCTAGTATGCCTTATGGTCAAGAATCAGATACCTCTACAGCACCTGCACCGTCGGCCTTCATGGCCTGTTACCATTTTAATTAAATTATTATTACATCAAATAATAAAATAAAGTATTAAAATGAAGTTTTAAAAGTAATTTTACAAACAATACCATTTTATTAATTATTAAATATCTTTATATTAACCAACGAATTTTTTAATAAAAGAAAAAAATCGTTATAAGAGTTTCAGTTCTATATTTTTATGTTTATTAACATAAAACATTATGTATGTTATTATCATGTGGCCAGGAAGGATCTAATTTAAGCTTGCAAAGAAAAACAAATCTTAAGTTGTAATAAAACGAAAGTAAACTAATGTTATCCTTTATACTTAAAAAATTTATAATATAAAATTTTCTGTATGTTAACATTGAGTATATATCTTTATATTATATTATATTATATTATATTACATTATTATCTATATATTTATATCGTTTATACATTATTACATTATATTAAATTACATAATTGTCTATACTTACATCATTTATATATTACTGCATTATATTACGTTATTGTCTACATATGTACATTCTATATAACTAAGGCCTAATACAATTATTATTACAATTATACAATAAATACTATATACATATACAGTTATGTTAATTAGTTCACATATACAATCCTAGGAATTTCAATTCTACGTATAAATCTAATTATACAGCCAACTGGTCTAATTTCGAGGTTAGTTGTGCATTATCAAAGCAATGCCGATTCAAAAAGTTAAGCTGGCTTTAGAAATGGTGCAATCAGTTGGGAGGGGGAAAAAAAAGAAGAAAAAAAAAAAGGGTCTTCTTTTGGAAGAGCTGGTCCACCTTAATGTTCTTTCTATTTTATTTTATTTTATATTTTGTCAAATATGTTGGTGTCTTTTAGGTGTGAGAGTATCTTGTCAATATGAAGGCTGCCATCTCCAAGGAGTTCTGTCATGTCGTGAGGAATGTCCAAATTAAGTCGTGATTGAGAGTCAGTTAAGATATGTTGTACGGCGTTTAAGATTTAAATAAGACCATGGTTCAAAGAAAGAGTTCTTTGCAGGGCCTCCACATCTCAGAGCCGGGCCCGCACTTCTCAGAGCAAGACTGAAAATTTTCGTACTTTGCTATAGGACTTTGGACATTTTAAAATTATTTTCATCTTGAGTTTTGAGCGACATGAGAATAAAAGCCGACAATCGGTGCAGTAGAGGTCACTTTCGATACTAGTAGTTTTATTACGACTCCTAATGAAATATACTATTCTGGGACTGCACTTTTTTTGTCGTTTATGTACATTAAAAAAAATATAGATCCAATTCAAATAAATATAGGCTACGCCCGTCTATATTTCTAAACCCCATTCTTTTTACAAGGTCATAACCTATAGATTATTCCCAATTAGCGAGGCCCGGTCCGGGACAACAGTGCTCGGCAGCCCTCCCCATGAGGCGCCCCTGGTTCTTTGAACCATTAGAGTTGCTTAATTTTATTCTTTCCTCTCTCTCACTCTCTCTCTCTCTCTCTCTCTCTCTCTCTCTCTCTCTCTCTATATATATATATATATATATATATATATATATATATATATATATCTATCTATCTATCTATCTTTCTATCTATCTATCTATCTATGTATCTATCTATCTATCTAGGATAGATTGAGGAGATAACTCAAAACGACTTTACCCGAGGTATTTATGTAGTAACAGAAATTTAATTTTCAAATATCATAGTAGGGGACTATTATTGACGAAGAAACATTCAAATACTTTCATATGACCACTTGACCTTCACAGCGTAAGACCTTTTTTTTAACCATTTTAGGGTGCCCTCTCTTCCTGTAGGAAAGGAACACACTTATGACGTAAACGCGACAAGTTCGTTAACCAGCAGAAATCGTACACTGAAAGAGTCGCAAACGAAATTCGAACTAAAAACTTTTTTTTTTTTTCATTTTACATCCGTTTTTGTAGATTGTTGTTTTGTTAAACACGTTTATGCTGTCAGAGTCATTCCTAGTCAGTTCTACCTCGGCCTGGAAAACCTCATCTCAAGAAACTAGGCGAGATGAGGTGGTTCTGTCGAGGATTAGAATTGGACACACTAATCTTACTCATTATTTTTTCCTCTAATACATTTTGATTTACTTAGGCAACAATTTCAGATTTATATATATATATATATATATATATATATATATATATATAATATAATTATATATATAATATAATTATATATATAATATAATTATATATATATATATATATATATAATATATATATAATATATATAATTATATAAGGCTTTAAATTTCAAAAGGCAACAATGACCCGTGTGGTTGAATTGCCTTATGAAAAAAAAAAAAAACCCTTAAATGTTTATATTTTATTCCAGATACCGACTGAATACTCAACGGAACGGGGTCCAATAGTCGTCGACAGGCCAGAAGACACACCACGGGTTGGCATCAAGAGTGCTCTCGCTCAGTATTCCTCACCTCAAAGGTAAAACCAATCTCACAGAACATATTTTTTTTCTCTTCAATTTATTAACTGAAAAAGTTATATTTTCTATCTGATATTAAAAGTAAAATCATAGAAAAAAAAACTATTTAAAAAAAGGTCAAGTGTAAAATTCGATTCATGGTATTTGTTAATTTAAACTGACTTAATAACAAACTTCATTATGGGGCTTAACCAAGATTTACTAAAAAGTAATACCTATATACATATGCCATTTTAAACAATCTAGGCGCACGGTAGTGCGCCAGGCCAAGTTCCGGCCTAAGCATACTGTGTGTATATTACAGGAGGTCTTAGAGCCGATTTGTACCCTCTTATAACTTTCAACCAGGTAAAGATAAAGTTATGAAATTTTACAGAGGTATTATACTACTAGATGTGAGCAAAACTGGAAATGTTCATAATTCTACATCGAATAGTTTTGAGAAATTTTGCAGGATGATAGATATGAGGGTGTTATTAAAGAAAAAAATCGAAAAATCCTGAAAAGTTGTGTTTGACTCCGCTTCCGGGGTGGAGGCGTGCCAGTTTTGCACTTCCTTCGGAAACCCATCATTCCGACCGAAACCTTATCTTATACCAGCTGTCTGTCTGTATGTTTGTTCCTTATACAAATCCGAACCGTTTGACCGATTTTGACCAAACTTGGGACAAAGGTGGGTCTTGATACGGGGAGAATCATATGCTAGTTTAATGTCGTCTATCAGCTGTTTGCCTAACTGTTTATTCCTTATACAAATCCTCACGATTTTGACCAAACAGTTGACAGTAGTCTAAGAGACAAAAAGCGGCCCTTTTCAGGGCCACTAATGTTAAAGTCTGCTAACGGAAAACTTTTTTTGCGAAAAAAGGCCTTTTTTTGAAACATACGAGCTGTAGGTGGGGTAAGGGTGTGAGGCAAGGTTTCAGTGTATTGCCTTCGAAAAGATCTTCAAATGAAAATGGATAGGCGATAATTGCAAAAAAAAAGCTTCCCCCCCGTGGGGTGGGGTAGGAGTGTCAAATGTGGTGTCGTTCGAAAGGTCTTCAAAAGGTCTCGAATTTTTGCAAATATCAAAAATTGAAAACTTCAGAGACCCAAAAGTGCCAACTTTTGGGTTTTGTGCCCATGGGGAATTTTGTTCAGAAAGACCTTCTCTATCTAATGAGCATAGTTTCGTTCAATTTGACCGAAAGCCATTTTCCATTAGGAAAGGGCGGGGTCCTTTGTATATATATATATATATATATATATATATATATATATGTGTATGTATGTATATATATGAACTTTGGTACACAAATCTTTCGTATAATTTGAAAGGTCAAGTTCGTTAACCAGCAAAATCCGTCCACCGGGTCATGGTTTTTGAGGCGACATTCTTGCGAAAAAAATCGTTACGCTTACATCATATACTTTTACGCAAGTACTCGTTTTATATGCTTCTTGGCCTAGGAAAGCGGTTGAACCCATTTTTGGAAAATAGTTTTTGAATAAAGTTTTTGGTTTGGGTACTTAGAATAATGGGATTTAGTTAAAATATTTTCTGCATGTTTGAAATTCATTTAAACAATGATGGTTACGTTTAGAGTTAAATTTTAGTTACGCTTGGAGTTAAGGAAGGATTAGAATAAAATATTTTATTTATTGACATGAAAAGTTTTGGGAACTTCGTATATTTTCCTTAATGTCTCGAAAACGGTTGGGAATCTTGGCAAACCGAAGGTTACCATTCGAAAGCTTACTAAATGATCTACAAGAAAGATTCTGAAGCAATTTTCGATTAGGTGATTTCAATCGGAGAAATAAGTGCTTAAAACTTCAAACGTGTTTGTTTTGTTCTTTTTAACGGTGTTTTGTCTTTGTTTAAATCACTTTTTAATTGATATTTTTTTAAATTTTATTTATCCGTAAAATTAGTATTACAGTAAAAGAAAATAAGAAACAGTATGTAGTGTGTTTCTAGACAAGGCCAGGGAGTCATTTTTCTGCCAGGTAGTGAGGTATATACACTTGCAACCGTGACCTATTTGTGGTCATAAATTATTTCATGAAAGGTCTAATCAAAATTATAACTGTTTCTATTTCAACCTTTACATTTGTTTCAATTTAGCATTCCAAAGAAGGGTGAGTAAGGATTCTTTTGGTGGGGAAGTCATTTTGAGGCTAGAAGGTGAAGTAGGTTTGTTACGACGGTGTTTAGGAGGGTAATAAGTGTTCCATATTCCGTTATGAAGGAGTTTACAAGGGAGGTAAGGTCATTTGAGGATGTAGGAGGAGGAATAATAAAAGTAAGAGGACTTGAGGTATTTGTGGCCCCGGATATAGAATATCTTCGGGCGTTAGGTGCTCCTTGCTAGGTTGGCATTTGGGCATTGGTTACTTTTACATAGGACAAACCTGGTCTCGAAGCTGTCGATTTCCTCACTGGCCGTGGTTGAGCCTAGTCCGGTTGTCTGCGTGGGGGTTGTAATCGCCTTCGAAGATCTTGATATGGCTGGCATCCTCTCTAGCACAAAGGGCACCAACTGCGGAGCTTTTCCTCCTTTTGTTGCAATCCCCTGTTTTGGGTCCTTGACCAGACTTGACATACCTTGCTCTGTAATTACAGACATTTTTAGTGTGGCTATATCTTTGGCAGTTTTTACACAGGCTAATATATTTTTTTGTATAAGGTTTTTCTACTTTTATTTATGTGTGGTATTTATCCATGAGGTCGTATATTTTTGAAATAGTATTTTTAAACATTGCAATAATTAGAAACACTGATAATATGATCGATTATATACATGCAGTCAGGCATATGTTTGAGTACGAATTATCGTTTAAGTAGATATAGAAATAAGAACTGTAAATTTTTTGTGTTTAGTTTCAGAATGAAATCAGGGAAATCTAGGGCGGAATCAACGCCTAACGCATCTGAACGTAAGTATTTATTTTTTTAACTTAAATTTGATTAATCTGTGAAGAAACAAGATATTTTTAAAATAGTGAGCTCAATAATCCGGTGTTGCTTTAACTATTTCATGGTATCGATATCCATTTTAAATTTCTCTAGTAACGTGAAATATTTCGTAGGGAAATACGAAGGTTCTGATCGGAAACATATAATGGCGAAAATATAATGGTTATCATTAGCGCATTTCCTTCCTCCTGATTGGGGAGGAAACCCGCTTATGAGGTTCATCTTATGACGCAATCCGGAAGTGCCGACTAAAAAATGTCACGTTTCAGAACTCAAAGATCACGGAATAAATTGGTGTGTATACAGGGTGTATCACAAGTTAATAACAATCCTTCAGGGGATGAAATTAGACAAAAAATGTAGATGAAAACCACCAACCATACATTTCTATCTCACTCAGTTCCAGACATGTGCTTTTCTAAAGGTTCTTTAGAGAAACTCATGTTTTTTTTTTGTAGAACAACTCCATGTTTCTCCTCTTGTGCACATTTTTTTCAAAATTTCATTACATTTTTTAAATTAGCATTAAATTTGATACTTTAAATGAAAGATTGTGTAAGCAGTACAACATCAAGAAATGTACAGTGCAACTAGAAAGACTAACCCTCCAACGTAAGCTATTGTCATTAATATGCAAGTTTTTAAACGCATAAGACATTAATGTAAATTATTTTTTAGTTTTCTAGCACCCACATTTACTGATTTGTGGTAAGGCTCTCAGTCCTATATATATATAGGGGGGATATATATATATATATAAATATATATATATATATACCCCTCCATAGTTTTTTTTTTTTTTACGGCGCATCGACATAAATCTTGGCCGCCGGTGGGGATCGAACCAACCATCTCCCGCTTATGAATCTAGCGCGCTAGCCACTAGACCACGGGAGACCCCCCTATGGGAGTTATTGAATACTCTACTTATATACTTTACACTGCTCTCTCTTTGTAAGTAATTATAGAGTATTGTTCATTAGGTTCTTATCACCCACTTGGAAAGCCATCTCTATCAGCAACTAATTTTCATTGTTTTCTAGAGGATTCGAAATATCCAAATGAATGTCGAAATTCCACCCAATCTTTAGAAGAGGTGGATTTGGTTTTGACATTTAATGATACTTGTGAATATACATCTAAATTAGATTTTTAAAAACTTTTTTATTTTATTTATTGTGGATATAAATTCTATTTTTATTTTTTAATTTTTTTATTTCTAAATATTTCTGTTTATTTTTTAATTTCTTCACTCCATTGCCGTTTATCTAATTTTACACTCATGTCCTATTAATAAATTGACATAACGTATAATGGTGCTCGTTTATTTTTCGTTAAGTCATCTTTAACAATTTACCTTAAATGTCACATTAAAACATATAAATTATTTTTGATGTTATTTTTCGTCGCTGGGATAGTATTTTTAGATGGAACGGCATTTCTCTCCAGCGGTGGTACTGCTCGTCACTTCTTCCCGGAATATTTCGATGGATTCATCTTCATCTTCTTCAGCCAGGTACTTGTTTCTTCCTCGGTGGTAGCCAAGGCAATGATTCCCTTGGCTACCACCGAGGAAGAAACGAGTACCTGGCTGAAGAAGATGGAGATGAATCCATCGAAATATTCCGGGAAGAAGTGAGGAGCAGTACCACCGCTGGAGAGAAATGCCGTTCCATCTAAAAATAAATTATTTGTGCAAACCTTAATAGAACGAATAATTTTTTATTATTTAGTATGGACGTTTGTTTACATCTTTCTACTTGGTTTACAGAAATAAAGAGTAAGATAATGGGTTCGATTCCGGAAGGCTTATCGCTCCCAGGTTCTGGAGTAGAGATTTCACAGAGCTCCGAACTCCAAGAGCTGCAAGTCGTGATGGAGGAGAAACGTGAAGACAATGTAAGTCACTTATAAATTAGATATCTTACAATAAAATGGGACTTGATTAGCTCGCTGGAAGCATCACTTGCCTATTGTTTTTGGAGGACCTAATTTTAAAAGTCTGGATAGCATTTAAGATTTTATCTTCTAGTGTCGCCGTTCGCATACGTCCCTTGGCGCACCCAGCCTTTAAAAATATAGTTAACTGGAATGGGGAAAATCAGGCGGCCGGAGCATAGTACTGAGCACTCTATCTCCCTAGTATGCCTTATGGTCAAGAATCAGATACCTCTACAGCACCTGCACCGTCGGCCTTCATGGCCTGTTACCATTTTAATTAAATTATTATTACATCAAATAATAAAATAAAGTATTAAAATGAAGTTTTAAAAGTAATTTTACAAAAAATACCATTTTATTAATTATTAAATATCTTTATATTAACCAACGAATTTTTTAATAAAAGAAAAAAATCGTTATAAGAGTTTTAGTTCTGTATTTTTATGTTTATTAACATAAAACATTATCATGATGATTAAGTTGTTAGCCGTCGAGGTGATAAGTAAAGATGGAATGGTTGGGATTCGGCTAAATAAACCTCAATATGATTTTGTTTTAAAAAAATCTATATTTCGGACGTTTCGGCTACTCATTGGTAGCCTTCGTCAGCTAAAATGACAAAAAAATGAAATTAATACAAAAACAAAACAAAAAAAATTATAATTGTGATAGGTAACAGAACTATAGATACAATTAACTTATAAAAGAACATATCGTCTTAAATTCTTAGAATGAAAAAGTAAATAGGTTCAATAATTGATTTTAATAGTAATTAGTAACATTAAATGATTTTACAAAGAAATAAGAAACTACATACCAATGACAGATATAGTAGCTAATAGTAACATTAATAAATTTTACAAAGAAAATAAGATACTACATACCAATGGAAATGCCGAATGGCAGAGGAAGACCAAGGTAGGCAATTAAGTAACCATTGTGAAAGTGTCTAAGAAAAAAGGAATCTACTGGGGTATATGTAGCTGAAAACAGCAGGTGGTGGGAGAAATGTCGGTAAGGATCAAAAGGCATATTTATGACATGTTTATGACAGGAAGGGAGAAAGTGGTGTTAATGGAAGGATAACCAAGGGGCATGGTAAAAATCTAGGTGGGAGGTCGGGAGAGTATTTGGAAAATATTAGCGTACATAGGAGAAATGCCTTGTTGGTCAGTTTTGTAGTTTATATTGTTTTTGTTTAAGTTTATGTGTACACATTCCGAGATCTATAGTCTTTTTTTGTTTCGTTGTGTAGAAAGAATTTTCGTGTCGTCGAAGTTAAAAGTGTGTTTTTGTGTAATGGCGTGTTTTGCAAGTGCAGATTTATCTATTTCTTTATTAGTGATGGTTCGTTTATGTTGTGTAAGACGTGCGTGAATGTCATTTATGGTTTCTCCTATGTATACACCATTACAGGAAGGGGTTTGGCAAGGGACTTGGTAAAAACAACGGGTGATTTGTTCAAAAGGAATGGGATCTTTGAGTTTGGTATAGAGGGTTTTGAGTTTGTTGGTGGTTTTCAAACCAAAATTTAGGGAAGGGTAGGATTTTTTTATTGTCTTTGTAAGTTTATCAGTCAGTCCAGGTGTAAATGGTAGAGATCGGAACATTTGGGAACTGGGAGTTAGGGAAGAAAGGGGAGAGATAGTGTTGGACGGTTGGGATTTTACTTTTCTAACAAGGGATTTTATGAGGAAAAATATTAATATCGCCTCAGATATATTGGCACGCAACCAATTTCCCCCCAACCTCATAAAATCCCTTGTTAGAAAAGTAAAATCCCAACCGTCCAACACTATCTCTCCCCTTTCTTCCCTAACTCCCAGTTCCCAAATGTTCCGATCTCTACCATTTACACCTGGACTGACTGATAAACTTACAAAGACAATAAAAAAATCCTACCCTTCCGAAATATAGATTTTTTTAAAACAAAATCATATTGA
Source organism: Gonocerus acuteangulatus (assembly GCA_946811695.1). Taxonomy (NCBI): domain Eukaryota; kingdom Metazoa; phylum Arthropoda; class Insecta; order Hemiptera; family Coreidae; genus Gonocerus; species Gonocerus acuteangulatus. Next base: position 9,105,891 of record OX328132.1, on the reverse strand, counting down.
GGTTTATTTAGCCGAATCCCAACCATTCCATCTTTACTTAAAACATTATGTATGTTATTATCATGTGGCCAGGAAGGATCTAATTTAAGCTTGCAAAGAAAAACAAATCTTAAGTTGTAATAAAACGAAAGTAAACTAATGTTATCCTTTATACTTAAAAAATGTATAATATAAAATTTTCTGTATGTTAACATTGAGTATTTATAATTACATTATATTATATTATATTACATTATTATCTATATATTTATATCGTTTATACATTATTACATTATATTAAATTACATAATTGTCTATACTTACATCATTTATATATTACTGCATTATATTACGTTATTGTCTACATATGTACATTCTATATAACTAAGGCCTAATACAATTATTATTACAATAAATACTATATACATATACAGTTATGTTAATTAGTACACATATACAATCCTAGGAATTTCAATTCTACGTATAAATCTAATTATACAGCCAACTGTTCTAATTTCGAGGTTAGTTGTGCATCATCAAAGCAATGCCGATTCAAAAAGTTAAGCTGGCTTTAGAAATGGTGCAATAAGTTGGGAGGGGGAAAAAAAAGAAGAAAAAAAAAAGGGTCTTCTTTTGGAAGAGCTGGTCCACCTTAATGTTCTTTCTATTTTATTTTATTTTATATTTTGTCAAATATGTTGGTGTCTTTTAGGTGTGAGAGTATCTTGTCAATATGAAGGCTGCCATCTCCAAGGAGTTCTGTCATGTCGTGAGGAATGTCCAAATTAAGTCGTGATTGAGAGTCAGTTAAGATATGTTGTACGGCGTTTAAGATTTAAATAAGACCATGGTTCAAAGAAAGAGTTCTTTGCAGGGCCTCCACATCTCAGAGCCGGGCCCGCACTTCTCAGAGCAAGACTGAAAATTTTCGTACTTTGCTATAGGACTTTGGACATTTTAAAATTATTTTCATCTTGAGTTTTGAGCGAAATGAGAATAAAAGCCGACAATCGGTGCAGTAGAGGTCACTTTCGATACTAGTAGTTTTATTACGACTCGTAATGAAATATACTATTCTGGGACTGCACTTTTTTTGTCGTTTATGTACATTAAAAAAAATATAGATCCAATTCCAATAAATATAGGCTACGCCCGTCTATATTTCTAAACCCCATTCTTTTTACAAGGTCATAACCTATAGATTATTCCCAATTAGCGAGGCCCGGCCCGGGACAACAGTGCCCGGCAGCCCTCCCCATGAGGCGCCCCTGGTTCTATGAACCATTAGAGTTGCTTAATTTTATTCTTTCCTCTCTCTCACTCTCTCTCTCTCTCTCTCTCTCTCTCTCTATATATATATATATATATATATATATATATATATATATATATATCTATCTCTCTATCTATCTATGTATCTATCTATCTATCTAGGATAGATTGAGGAGATAACTCAAAACGACTTTACCCGAGGTATTTATGTAGTAACAGAAATTTAATTTTCAAATATCATAGTAGGGGACTATTATTGACGAAGAAACATTCAAATACTTTCATATGACCACTTGACCTTCACAGCGTAAGACCTTTTTTTTAACCATTTTAGGGTGCCCTCTCTTCCTGTAGGAAAGGAACACACTTATGACGGAAACGCGACAAGTTCGTTAACCAGCAGAAATCGTACACTGAAAGAGTCGCAAACGAAATTCGAACTAAAAACTTTTTTTATATACATTTTACATCCGTTTTTGTAGATTGTTGTTTTGTTAAATACGTTTATGCTATCAGAGTCATTCCTAGTCACTTCTACCTCGGCATGGAAAACCTCATCTCAATACACTAGGCGAGATGAGGTGGTTCTGTCGAGGATTAGAATTGGACACACTAATCTTACTCATGCATGTTTATTTAAAAGAGAATTAAGGCCTGAATGCAGTGCTTGTGGCGAATATCTTACTATCAAACACATTTTTACTGAATGCAGAGCCTATGAATCCGCTCGGAACCAAATGTCCATTCATGGTCCACTCTGTGATATACTTGGAGATGACCATGAATCAAGCCAGAGTGCATTAAGTTTTTTGAGAGCCACTGAAATATATAATAAAATATAATAAGCAATTATTTACAAAAAAAAAATTAATAATTCAAATATTAAAATATATAATTTCAGGTCATTAGTTTCAATATTAGTGTACTTTGCTTTCAACAACTTTTTTTTTCTCATTATTATTTTTTCCTCTAATACATTTTGATTTACTTAGGCAACAATTTCAGATTTATATATATATATATATATATATATATATATATATATATATATAATATAATTATTTATATATATATATATAATATAATTATATATATATAATATAATTATATATATAATATAATTATATATATATATATATATAATATATAATTATATAAGGCTTTAAATTTCAAAAGGCAACAATGACCCGTGTGGTTGAATTGCCTTATGAAAAAAAAAAAAAACCCTTAAATGTTTATATTTTATTCCAGATACCGACTGAATACTCAACGGAACGGGGTCCAATAGTCGTCGACAGGCCAGAAGACACACCACGGGTTGGCATCAAGAGTGCTCTCGCTCAGTATTCCTCACCTCAAAGGTAAAACCAATCTCACAGAACATATTTTTTTTCTCTTCAATTTATTAACTGAAAAAGTTATATTTTCTATCTGATATTAAAAGTAAAATCATAGAAAAAAAAAACTATTTAAAAAAAGGTCAAGTGTAAAATTCGATTCATGGTATTTGTTAATTTAAACTGACTTAATAACAAACTTCGTTATGGGGCTTAACCAAGATTTACTAAAAAGTAATACCTATATACATATGCCATTTTAAACAATCTAGGCGCACGGTAGTGCGCCAGGCCAAGTTCCGGCCTAAGCATACTGTGTGTATATTACAGGAGGTCTTAGAGCCGATTTATACCCTCTTATAACTTTCAACCAGGTAAAGATAAAGTTATGAAATTTTACAGAGGTATTATACTACTAGATGTGAGCAAAACTGGAAATGTTCATAATTCTACATCGAATAGTTTTGAGAAATTTTGCAGGATGATAGATATCAAATGAATCGTCTCGGTATGAAGAACCTATATTTGATGTTTTAAGAAACATTTAGGCGCATATAGGCTCGGCCAAAATCTTATACCAGCTGTCTGTCTGTATGTTTGTACCTTATACAAATCCGAACCGTTTGACCGATTTTGACCAAACTTGGGACAAAGGTGGGTCTTGATACGGGGAGAATCATAGGCTAGTTTAATGTCGTCTATCAGCTGTTTGCCTAACTGTTTATTCCTTATACAAATCCTCACGATTTTGACCAAACAGTTGACAGTAGTCTAAGAGACAAAAAGCGGCCCTTTTCAGGGCCACTAATGTTAAAGTCTGCTAACGGAACACTTTTTTTGCGAAAAAAGGCCTTTTTTTGAAACATACGAGCTGTAGTTGGGGTAAGGGTGTGAGGCAAGGTTTCAGTGTATTGCCTTCGAAAAGATCTTCAAATGAAAATGGATAGGCGATAATTGCAAAAAAAAGCTTCCCCCCCGTGGGGTGGGGTAGGAGTGTCAAATGTGGTGTCGTTCGAAAGGTCTTCAAAAGTTCTCGAATTTTTGCAAATATCAAAAATTGAAAACTTCAGAGACCCAAAAGTGCCAACTTTTGGGTTTTGTGCCCAGGGGGAATTTTGTTCAGAAAGACCTTCTCTATCTAATGAGCATAGTTTCGTTCAATTTGACCGAAAGCCATTTTCCATTAGGAAAGGGCGGGGTCCTTTGTATATATATATATATATATATATATATATATATATATGTATATATATATATATATATATATATGTGTATATATATGAACTTTGGTACACAAATCTTTCGTATAATTTGAAAGGTCAAGTTCGTGTCCACCGGGTCATGGTTTTTTTGGGGAAATTCTTGCAAAAAAAATCGTTACCTACGCTTACATCATATACTTTTACGCATGTACTCGTTTTATATGCTTCTTGGCCTAGGAAAGCGGTTGAACCCATTTTTGGAAAATAGTTTTTGAATAAAGTTTTTGGTTTGGGTACTTAGAATAATGGGATTCAGTTAAAATATTTTCTGCATGTTTGAAATTCATTTAAACAATGATGGTTACGTTTAGAGTTAAATTTTAGTTACGCTTGGAGTTAAGGAAGGATTAGAAAAAAATATTTTATTTATAGACATGAAAAGTTTTGGGAACTTCGTATATTTTCCTTAATGTCTCGAAAACGGTTGGGAATCTTGGCAAACCGAAGGTTACCATTCGAAAGCTTACTAAATGATCTACAAGAAAGATTCTGAAGCAATTTTCGATTAGGTGATTTCAATCGGAGAAATAAGTGCTTAAAACTTCAAATGTGTTTTTTTTGTTCTTTTCAACGGGGTTTTGTCTTTGTTTAAATCACTTTTTAATTGATATTTTTTTAAATTTTATTTATCCGTAAAATTAGTATTACAGTAAAAGAAAATAAGAAACAGTAAGTAGTTTGTTTCTGGAGCGAACCTTGACAAGGCCAGGGAGTCATTTTTCTGCCAGGTAGTGAGGTATATACACTTGCAACCGTGACCTATTTGTGGTCATAAATTATTTCATGAAAGGTCTAATCAAAATTATAACTGTTTCTATTTCAACCTTTACATTTGTTTCAATTTAGCATTCCAAAGAAGGGTGAGTAAGGATTCTTTTGGTGGGGAAGTCATTTTGAGGCTAGAAGGTGAAGTAGGTTTGTTACGACGGTGTTTAGGAGGGTAATAAGTGTTCCATATTCCGTTATGAAGGAGTTTACAAGGGAGGTAAGGTCATTTGAGGATGTAGGAGGAGGAATAATAAAAGTAAGAGGACTTGAGGTATTTGTGGCCCCGGATATAGAATATCTTCGGGCGTTAGGTGCTCCTTGCTAGGTTGGCATTTGGGCACTGGTTACTTTTACATAGGACAAGCCTGGTCTCGAAGCTGTCGATTTCCTCACTGGCCGTGGTTGAGCCTAGTCCGGTTGTCTGCGTGGGGGTTGTAATCGCCTTCGAAGATCTTGATATGGCTGGCATCCTCTCTAGCACAAAGGGCACCAACTGCGGAGCTTTTCCTCCTTTTGTTGCAATCCCCTGTTTTGGGTCCTTGACCAGACTTGACATACCTTGCTCTGTAATTACAGACATTTTTAGTGTGGCTATATCTTTGGCAGTTTTTACACAGGCTAATATATTTTTTTGTATAAGGTTTTTCTACTTTTATTTTTGTGTGGTATATATCCATGAGGTCGTATATTTTTGAAATAGTATTTTTAAACATTGCAATAATTAGAAACACTGATAATATGATCGATTATATACATGCAGTCAGGCATATGTTTGAGTACGAATTATCGTTTAAGTAGATATAGAAATAAGAACTGTAAATTTTTTGTGTTTAGTTTCAGAATGAAATCAGGGAAATCTAGGGCGGAATCAACGCCTAACGCATCTGAACGTAAGTATTTATTTTTTTAACTTAAATTTGATTAATCTGTGAAGAAACAAGATATTTTTAAAATAGTGAGCTCAATAATCCGGTGTTGCTTTAACTATTTCATGGTATCGATATCCATTTTAGTTTCTCTAGTAACGTGAAATATTTCGTAGGGAAATACGAAGGTTCTGATCGGAAACATATAATGGCGAAAATATAATGGTTATCATTAGCGCATTTCCTTCCTCCTGATTGGGGAGGAAACCCGCTTATGAGGTTCATCTTATGACGCAATCCGGAAGTGCCGACTAAAAAATGTCACGTTTCAGAACTCAAAGATCACGGAATAAATTGGTGTGTATACAGGGTGTATCACAAGTTAATAACAATCCTTCAGGGGATGAAATTAGACAAAAAATGTAGATGAAAACCACCAACCATACATTTCTATCTCACTCAGTTCCAGACATGTGCTTTTCTAAAGGTTCTTTAGAGAAACTCATGTTTTTTTTTGTAGAACAACTCCATGTTTCTCCTCTTGTGCACATTTTTTTCAAAATTTCATTACATTTTTTAAATTAGCATTAAATTTGATACTTTAAATGAAAGATTGTGTAAGCAGTACAACATCAAGAAATGTACAGTGCAACTAGAAAGACTAACCCTCCAACGTAAGCTATTGTCATTAATATGCAAGTTTTTAAACGCATAAGACATTAATGTAAATTATTTTTTAGTTTTCTAGCACCCATATATATATGGGGTATATATACACCCCTCCATAGTGCCTATGGGAGTTTTTTTTTTTTTTTTTTTTTTTTTTTTTTTTTTTTTTTTTTTTTTTTTTTTTTTTTTTTTTTTTTTTTACGGCGCATCGACATAAATCTTGGCCGCCGGTGGGGATCGAACCAACCATCTCCCGCTTATGAATCTAGCGCGCTAGCCACTAGACCACGGGAGACCCCCCTATGGGAGTTATTGAATACTCTACTTATATACTTTACACTGCTCTCTCTTTGTAAGTAATTATAGAGTATTGTTCATTAGGTTCTTATCACCCACTTGGAAAGCCTCGGTGGTTGCCAAGGGAATGGAAGTTCCCTTGGCTACCACCGAGGAAGAAACAAGTACCTGGCTGAAGAAGATGGAGATGAATCCATCGAAATATTCCGGGAAGAAGTGAGGAGGAGTACCATCGCTGGAGAGAAATGCCGTTCCATCTAAAAATAAATTATTTGTGCAAACCTTAATAGAACGAATAATTTTTTATTATTTAGTATGGACGTTTGTTTACATCTTTCTACTTGGTTTACAGAAATAAAGAGTAAGATAATGGGTTCGATTCCGGAAGGCTTATCGACCCCAGGTTCTGGACTAGAGATTTCACAGAGCTCCGAACTCCAAGAGCTGCAAGTCGCGATGGAGGAGAAACGTGAAGACAATGTAAGTCACTTATAAATTAGATATCTTACAATAAAATGGGACTTGATTAGCTCGCTGGAAGCATCACTCGCCTATTGTTTTTGGAGGACCTAATTTTAAAAGTCTGGATAGCATTTAAGATTTTATCTTCTAGTGTCGCCGTTCGCATACGTCCCTTGGCGCACCCAGCCTTTAAAAATATAGTTAACTGGAATGGGGAAAATCAGGCGGCCGGAGCATAGTACTGAGCACTCTATCTCCCTAGTATGCCTTATGGTCAAGAATCAGATACCTCTACAGCACCTGCACCGTCGGCCCTCATGGCCTGTTACCATTTTAATTAAATTATTATTACATCAAATAATAAAATAAAGTATTAAAATGAAGTTTTAAAAGTAATTTTACAAAAAATACCATTTTATTAATTATTAAATATCTTTATATTAACCAACGAATTTTTTAATAAAAGAAAAAAATCGTTATAAGAGTTTTAGTTCTATATTTTTATGTTTATTAACATAAAACATTATCATGATGATTAAGTTGTTAGCCGTCGAGGTGATAAGTAAAGATGGAATGGTTGGGATTCGGCTAAATAAACCTCAATATGATTTTGTTTTAAAAAAATCTATATTTCGGACGTTTCGGCTACTCATTGGTAGCCTTCGTCAGCTAAAATGACAAAAAATGAAATTAATACAAAAACTAAACAAAAAAAATTATAATTGTGATAGGTAACAGAACTATAGATACAATTAACTTATAAAAGAACATATCGTCTTAAATTCTTAGAATGAAAAAGTAAATAGGTACAATAATTGATTTTAATAGTAATTAGTAACATTAATTGATTTTACAAAGAAATAAGAAACTACATACCAATGACAGATATAGTAGCTAATGGTAACATTAATAAATTTTACAAAGAAAATAAGATACTACATACCAATGGAAATGCCGAATGGCAGAGGAAGACCAAGGTAGGCAATTAAGTAACCATTGTGAAAGTGTCTAAGAAAAAAGGAATCTACTGGGGTATATGTAGCTGAAAACAGCAGGTGGTGGGAGAAATGTCGGTAAGGATGGGTAAAGGCATATTTATGACATGTTTATGACAGGAAGGGAGAAAGAGGTGTTAATGAAAGGATACCCAAGGGGCATGGTTAAAAGTGTGTTTTTGTGTAATGGCGTGTTTTGCAAGTGCAGATTTATCTATTTCTTTATTAGTGATGGTTCGTTTATGTTGTGTAAGACGTGCGTGAATGTCATTCATGGTTTCTCCTATGTATACACCATTACAGGAAGGGGTTTGGCAAGGGACTTGGTAAACACAACGGGTGATTTGTTCAAAAGGAATGGGATCTTTGAGTTTGGTATAGAGGGTTTTGAGTTTGTTGGTGGTTTTCAAACCAAAATTTAGGGAAGGGTAGGATTTTTTTATTGTCTTTGTAAGTTTATCAGTCAGTCCAGGTGTAAATGGTAGAGATCGGAACATTTGGGAACTGGGAGTTAGGGAAGAAAGGAGAGAGATAGTGTTGGACGGTTGGGATTTTACTTTTCTAACAAGGGATTTTATGAGGAAAAATATTAATATCGCCTCAGATATGTTGGCACGCAACCAATTTCCCCCCAACCTCATAAAATCCCTTGTTAGAAAAGTAAAATCCCAACCGTCCAACACTATCTGTCCCCTTTCTTCCCTAACTCCCAGTTCCCAAATGTTCCGATCTCTACCATTTACACCTGGACTGACTGATAAACTTACAAAGACAATAAAAAAATCCTACCCTTCCGAAATATAGATTTTTTTAAAACAAAATCATATTGAGGTTTATTTAGCCGAATCCCAACCATTCCATCTTTACTTAAAACATTATGTATGTTATTATCATGTGGCCAGGAAGGATCTAATTTAAGCTTGCAAAGAAAAACAAATCTTAAGTTGTAATAAAACGAAAGTAAACTAATGTTATCCTTTATACTTAAAAAATGTATAATATATAATTTTCTGTATGTTAACATTGAGTGTATATAATTACATTATATTGTATTACATTATTATCTATATATTTATATCGTTTATACATTATTACATTATATTAAATTACATAATTGTCTATACTTACATCATTTATATATTACTGCATTATATTACGTTATTGTCTACATATGTACATTCTATATAACTAAGGCCTAATACAATTATTATTACAATTATACAATAAATACTATATACATATACAGTTATGTTAATTAGTACACATATACAATCCTAGGAATTTCAATTCTACGTATAAATCTAATTATACAGCCAACTGCTCTAATTTCAAGGTTAGTTGTGCATCATCAAAGCAATGCCGATTCAAAAAGTTAAGCTGGCTTTAGAAATGGTGCAATCAGTTGGGAGGGGGAAAAAAAGAAGAAAAAAAAAGGAAAAAACAAGGGTCTTCTTTTGGAAGAGCTGGTCCACCTTAATGTTCTTTCTATTTTATATTTTGTCAAATATGTTGGTGTCTTTTAGGTGTGAGAGTATCTTGTCAATATGGATTGGATTGGATTGGGTGTTTAAGGGCAGAAAACATCTAGGTCCTCACCGCCCTGAAGTGTAGTTTTAGAGAGTCGTGTGAGAGGGATTGTAATTTTGTGTTTAGGACAGTGCATGACTATGAACTGTAATTTTTATGGCCTGTACTCTTTTTTTTTTTTTAACCTATGTCATTGCTTACGACTAACATGTTACTTAGATACTAATACAACCTATGTCATTGCTTCCGACTAACATGTTACTTAGATACTAATACAACCTATGTCATTGCTTACTACTAACATGTTACTTAGATACTAATACAACCTATGTCATTGCTTACTACTAACATGTTACTTAGATACTAATACAACCTATGTCATTGCTTACTACTAACATGTTACTTAGATACTAATACAACCTATGTCATTGCTTACTACTAACATGTTACATAGATACTAATACAACCTATCTCATTGCTTACTACTTACTCTCTCTCATTGCTTACTACTTACTTACTCACTCTCTCTCTCTCTCTCTTACTCTACTCTTGTCAATATGAAGGCTACCATCTCCAAGGAGTTCTGTCATGTCGTGAGGAATGTCCAAATTAAGTCGTGATTGAGAGTCAGTTAAGATATGTTGTACGGCGTTTAAGATTTAAATAAGACCATGGTTCAAAGAAAGAGTTCTTTGCTGGGCCTCCACATCTCAGAGCCGGGCCAGCACTTCTCAGAGCAAGACTGAAAATTTTCGTACTTTGCTATAGGACTTTGGACATTTTAAAATTATTTTCATCTTGAGTTTTGAGCGAAATGAGAATAAAAGCCGACAATCGGTGCAGTAGAGGTCACTTTCGATACTAGTAGTTTTATTACGACTCGTAATGAAATATACTATTCTGGGACTGCACTTTTTTTGTCGTTTATGTACATTAAAAAAAATATAGATCCAATTCAAATAAATATAGGCTACGCCCGTCTATATTTCTAAGCCCCATTCTTTTTACAAGGTCATAACCTATAGATTATTCCCAATTAGCGAGGCCCGGCCCGGGACAACAGTGCCCGGCAGCCCTCCCCATGAGGCGCCCCTGGTTCTTTGAACCATTAGAGTTGCTTCATTTTATTCTTTCCTCTCTCTCACTCTCTCTCTCTCTCTCTCTCTCTCTCTCTCTCTCTCTATATATATATATATATATATATATATATATATATATATATATATATATATCTATCTATCTCTCTATCTATCTATGTATCTATCTATCTATCTAGGATAGATTGAGGAGATAACTCAAAACGACTTTACCCGAGGTATTTATGTAGTAACAGAAATTTAATTTTCAAATATCATAGTAGGGGACTATTATTGACGAAGAAACATTCAAATACTTTCATATGACCACTTGACCTTCACAGCGTAAGACCTTTTTTTTAACCATTTTAGGGTGCCCTCTCTTCCTGTAGGAAAGGAACACACTTATGACGTAAACGCGACAAGTTCGTTAACCAGCAGAAATCGTACACTGAAAGAGTCGCAAACGAAATTCGAACTAAAAACTTTTTTTTTTACATTTTACATCCGTTTTTGTAGATTGTTGTTTTGTTAAATACGTTTATGCTATCAGAGTCATTCCTAGTCAGTTCTACCTCGGCATGGAAAACCTCATCTCAAGAAACTAGGCGAGATGAGGTGGTTCTGTCGAGGATTAGAATTGGACACACTAATCTCACCCATGCATGTTTATTTAAAAGAGAATTAAGGCCTGAATGCAGTGCTTGTGGCGAATATCTTACTATCAAACACATTTTTACTGAATGCAGAGCCTATGAATCCGCTCGGAACCAAATTTCCATTCATGGTCCACTCTGTGATATACTTGGAGACGACCATGAATCAAGCCAGAGTGCATTAAGTTTTTTGAGAGCCACTGAAATATATAATAAAATATAATAAGCAATTATTTACAAAAAAAAAAAAATTAATAATTCAAATATTAAAATATATAATTTCAGATCATTAGTTTCAATATTAGTGTATTTTGCTTTCAACAACTTTTTTTTTCTCATTATTATTTTTTCCTCTAATACATTTTGATTTACTTAGGCAACAATTTCAGATTTATATATATATATATATATATATATATATATAATATAATTATATATATATATATAATATAATAATATATATATTATATATATATATAATATATGATTATATAAGGCTTTAAATTTCAAAAGGCAACAATGACCCGTGTGGTTGAATTGCCTTATGAAAAAAAAAAAAAAAACCCTTAAATGTTTATATTTTATTCCAGATACCGACTGAATACTCAACGGAACGGGGTCCAATAGTCGTCGACAGGCCAGAAGACACACCACGGGTTGGCATCAAGAGTGCTCTCGCTCAGTATTCCTCACCTCAAAGGTAAAACCAATCTCACAGAACATATTTTTTTTCTCTTCAATTTATTAACTGAAAAAGTTATATTTTCTATCTGATATTAAAAGTAAAATCATAGAAAAAAAACTATTTAAAAAAAGGTCAAGTGTAAAATTCGATTCATGGTATTTGTTAATTTAAACTGACTTAATAACAAACTTCGTTATGGGGCTTAACCAAGATTTACTAAAAAGTAATACCTATATACATATGCCATTTTAAACAATGTAGGCGCACGGTAATGCGCCAGGCCAAGTTCCGGCCTAAGCATACTGTGTGTATATTACAGGAGGTCTTAGAGCCGATTTGTACCCTCTTATAACTTTCAACCAGGTAAAGATAAAGTTATGAAATTTTACAGAGGTATTATACTACTAGATGTGAGCAAAACTGGAAATGTTCATAATTCTACATCGAATAGTTTTGAGAAATTTTGCAGGATGATAGATATGAGGGTGTTATTAAAGAAAAAAATCGAAAAATCCTCAAAAGTTGTGTTTGACTCCGCTTCCGGGGTGGAGGCGTGCCAGTTTTGCACTTCCTTCGGAAACCCATCATTCCGACCGAAACCCATGATGTGGGGTATCAAATGAATCGTCTCGGTATGAAGAACCTATATTTGATGTTTTAAGAAACATTTAGGCGCATATAGGCTCGGCCAAAATCTTATACCAGCTGTCTGTCTGTATGTTTGTTCCTTATACAAATCCGAACCGTTTGACCGATTTTGACCAAATTTGGGACAAAGGTGGGTTTTGATACGGGGAGAATCATAGGCTAGTTTAATTTCGTCTATCAGCTGTTTGCCTACCTGTTTATTCCTTATACAAATCCTCACGATTTTGACCAAACAGTTGACAGTAGTCTAAGAGACAAAAAGCGGCCCTTTTCAGGGCCACTAATGTTAAAGTCTGCTAACGGAACACTTTTTTTTGCGAAAAAAGGCCTTTTTTTGAAACATACGAGCTGTAGGTGGGGTAAGGTTGTGAGGCAAGGTTTCAGTGTATTGCCTTCGAAAAGATCTTCAAATGAAAATGGATAGGCGATAATTGCAAAAAAAAGCTTCCCCCCGTGGGGTGGGGTAGGAGTGTCAAATGTGGTGTCGTTCGAAAGGTCATTTTGTTCAGAAAGACCTTCTCTATCTAATGAGCATAGTTTCGTTCAATTTGACCGAAAGCCATTTTCCATTAGGAAAGGGCGGGGTCCTTTGTATATATATATATATATATATATATATATATATATATATATATATATATATATGTATATATATGAACTTTGGTACACAAATCTTTCGTATAATTTGAAAGGTCAAGTTCGTTAACCAGCAAAATCCGTCCACCGGGTCATGGTTTTTGGGGCGAAATTCTTGCGAAAAAAATCGTTACGCTTACATCATATACTTTTACGCAAGTACTCGTATTATATGCTTCTTGGCCTAGGAAAGCGGTTGAACCCATTTTTGGAAAATAGTTTTTGAATAAAGTTTTTGGTTTGGGTACTTAGAATAATGGGATTTAGTTAAAATATTTTCTGCATGTTTGAAATTCATTTAAACAATGATGGTTACGTTTAGAGTTAAATTTTAGTTACGCTTGGAGTTAAGGAAGGATTAGAATAAAATATTTTATTTATAGACATGAAAAGTTTTGGGAACTTCGTATATTTTCCTTAATGTCTCGAAAACGGTTGGGAATCTTGGCAAACCGAAGGTTACCATTCGAAAGCTTACTAAATGTTCTACAAGAAAGATTCTGAAGCAATTTTCGATTAGGTGATTTCAATCGGAGAACTAAGTGCTTAAAACTTCAAATGTGTTTGTTTTGTTCTTTTCAACGGGGTTTTGTCTTTGTTTAAATCACTTTTTAATTGATATATTTTTAAATTTTATTTATCCGTAAAATTAGTATTACAGTAAAAGAAAATAAGAAACAGTAAGTAGTTTGTTTCTGGAGCGAACCTTGACAAGGCCAGGGAGTCATTTTTCTGCCAGGTAGTGAGGTATATACACTTGCAACCGTGACCTATTTGTGGTCATAAATTATTTCATGAAAGGTCTAATCAAAATTATAACTGTTTCTATTTCAACCTTTACATTTGTTTCAATTTAGCATTCCAAAGAAGGGTGAGTAAGGATTCTTTTGGTGGGGAAGTCATTTTGAGGCGAGAAGGTGAAGTAGGTTTGTTACGACGGTATTTAGGAGGGTAATAAGTGTTCCATATTCCGTTATGAAGGAGTTTACAAGGGAGGTAAGGTCATTTGAGGATGTAGGAGGAGGAATAATAAAAGTAAGAGGACTTGAGGTATTTGTGGCCCCGGATATAGAATATCTTCGGGCGTTAGGTGCTCCTTGCTAGGTTGGCATTTGGGCATTGGTTACTTTTACATAGGACAAACCTGGTCTCGAAGCTGTCGATTTCCTCACTGGCCGTGGTTGAGCCTAGTCCGGTTGTCTGCGTGGGGGTTGTAATCGCCTTCGAAGATCTTGATATGGCTGGCATCCTCTCTAGCACAAAGGGCACCAACTGCGGAGCTTTTCCTCCTTTTGTTGCAATCCCCTGTTTTGGGTCCTTGACCAGACTTGACATACCTTGCTCTGTAATTACAGACATTTTTAGTGTGGCTATATCTTTGGCAGTTTTTACACAGGCTAATATATTTTTTTGTATAAGGTTTTTCTACTTTTATTTATGTGTGGTATTTATCCATGAGGTCGTATATTTTTGAAATAGTATTTTTAAACATTGCAATAATTAGAAACACTGATAATATGATCGATTATATACATGCAGTCAGGCATATGTTTGAGTACGAATTATCGTTTAAGTAGATATAGAAATAAGAACTGTAAATTTTTTGTGTTTAGTTTCAGAATGAAATCAGGGAAATCTAGGGCGGAATCAACGCCTAACGCATCTGAACGTAAGTATTTATTTTTTTAACTTAAATTTGATTAATCTGTGAAGAAACAAGATATTTTTAAAATAGTGAGCTCAATAATCCGGTGTTGCTTTAACTATTTCATGGTATCGATATCCATTTTAAATTTCTCTAGTAACGTGAAATATTTCGTAGGGAAATACGAAGGTTCTGATCGGAAACATATAATGGCGAAAATATAATGGTTATCATTAGCGCATTTCCTTCCTCCTGATTGGGGAGGAAACCCGCTTATGAGGTTCATCTTATGACGCAATCCGGAAGTGCCGACTAAAAAATGTCACGTTTCAGAACTCAAAGATCACGGAATAAATTGGTGTGTATACAGGGTGTATCACAAGTTAATAACAATCCTTCAGGGGATGAAATTAGACAAAAAATGTAGATGAAAACCACCAACCATACATTTCTATCTCACTCAGTTCCAGACATGTGCTTTTCTAAAGGTTCTTTAGAGAAACTCATGTTTTTTTTTTTGTAGAACAACTCCATGTTTCTCCTCTTGTGCACATTTTTTTCAAAATTTCATTACATTTTTTAAATTAGCATTAAATTTGATACTTTAAATGAAAGATTGTGTAAGCAGTACAACATCAAGAAATGTACAGTGCAACTAGAAAGACTAACCCTCCAACGTAAGCTATTGTCATTAATATGCAAGTTTTTAAACGCATAAGACATTAATGTAAATTATTTTTTAGTTTTCTAGCACCCACATTTACTGATTTGTGGTAAGGCTCTCAGTCCTATATATATAGGGGGGATATATATATATATAAATATATATATATATATATATATATATATATATACCCCTCCATAGTGCCTATGGGAGTTTTTTTTTTTTTTTTTTTTTTTTTTTTTTTTTTTTTTTTTTTTTTTTTTTTTTTTTACGGCGCATCGACATAAATCTTGGCCGCCGGTGGGGATCGAACCAACCATCTCCCGCTTATGAATCTAGCGCGCTAGCCACTAGACCACGGGAGACCCCCCTATGGGAGTTATTGAATACTCTACTTATATACTTTACACTGCTCTCTCTTTGTAAGTAATTATAGAGTATTGTTCATTAGGTTCTTATCACCCACTTGGAAAGCCATCTCTATCAGCAACTAATTTTCATTGTTTTCTAGAGGATTCGAAATATCCAAATGAATGTCGAAATTCCACCCAATCTTTAGAAGAGGTGGATTTGGTTTTGACATTTAATGATACTTGTGAATATACATCTAAATTAGATTTTTAAAAACTTTTTTATTTTATTTATTGTGGATATAAATTCTATTTTTATTTTTTAATTTTTTTATTTCTAAATATTTCTATTTATTTTTTAATTTCTTCACTCCATTGCCGTTTATCTAATTTTACACTCATGTCCTATTAATAAATTGACATAACGTATAATGGTGCTCGTTTATTTTTCGTTAAGTCATATTTAACAATTTAACTTAAATGTCACATTAAAACATATAAATTATTTTTGATGTTATTTTTCGTCGCTGGGATAGTATTTTTAGATGGAACGGCATTTCTCTCCAGCGGTGGTACTGCTCGTCACTTCTTCCCGGAATATTTCGATGGATTCATCTCCATCTTTGTCAGCCAGGTACTTGTTTCTTCCTCGGTGGTTGCCAAGGGAATGGAAGTTCCCTTGGCTACCACCGCGGAAGAAACAAGTACCTGGCTGAAGAAGATGGAGATGAATCCATCGAAATATTCCGGGAAGAAGTGAGGAGGAGTACCATCGCTGGAGAGAAATGCCGTTCCATCTAAAAATAAATTATTTGTGCAAACCTTAATAGAACGAATAATTTTTTATTATTTAGTATGGACGTTTGTTTACATCTTTCTACTTGGTTTACAGAAATAAAGAGTAAGATAATGGGTTCGATTCCGGAAGGCTTATCGCTCCCAGGTTCTGGACTAGAGATTTCACAGAGCTCCGAACTCCAAGAGCTGCAAGTCGCGATGGAGGAGAAACGTGAAGACAATGTAAGTCACTTATAAATTAGATATCTTACAATAAAATGGGACTTGATTAGCTCGCTGGAAGCATCACTCGCCTATTGTTTTTGGAGGACCTAATTTTAAAAGTCTGGATAGCATTTAAGATTTTATCTTCTAGTGTCGCCGTTCGCATACGTCCCTTGGCGCACCCAGCCTTTAAAAATATAGTTAACTGGAATGGGGAAAATCAGGCGGCCGGAGCATAGTACTGAGCACTCTATCTCCCTAGTATGCCTTATGGTCAAGAATCAGATACCTCTACAGCACCTGCACCGTCGGCCCTCATGGCCTGTTACCATTTTAATTAAATTATTATTACATCAAATAATAAAATAAAGTATTAAAATGAAGTTTTAAAAGTAATTTTACAAAAAATACCATTTTATTAATTATTAAATATCTTTATATTAACCAACGAATTTTTTAATAAAAGAAAAAAATCGTTATAAGAGTTTCAGTTCTATATTTTTATGTTTATTAACATAAAACATTATCATGATGATTAAGTTGTTAGCCGTCGAGGTGATAAGTAAAGATGGAATGGTTGGGATTCGGCTAAATAAACCTTAATATGATTTTGTTTTAAAAAAATCTATATTTCGGACGTTTCGGCTACTCATTGGTAGCCTTCGTCAGCTAAAATGACAAAAAAATGAAATTAATACAAAAACAAAACAAAAAAAATTATAATTGTGATAGGTAACAGAACTATAGATACAATTAACTTATAAAAGAACATATCGTCTTAAATTCTTAGAATGAAAAAGTAAATAGGTACAATAATTGATTTTAATAGTAATTAGTAACATTAATTGATTTTACAAAGAAATAAGAAACTACATACCTATGACAGATATAGTAGCTAATAGTAACATTAATAAATTTTACAAAGAAAATAAGATACTACATACCAATGGAAATGCCGAATGGCAGAGGA
The DNA here is from genome assembly GCA_946811695.1 of Gonocerus acuteangulatus. Lineage (NCBI taxonomy): Eukaryota > Metazoa > Arthropoda > Insecta > Hemiptera > Coreidae > Gonocerus > Gonocerus acuteangulatus. Next base: position 9,088,125 of record OX328132.1, on the reverse strand, counting down.
AGACCAAGGTAGGCAATTAAGTAACCATTGTGAAAGTGTCTAAGAAAAAAGGAATCTACTGGGGTATATGTAGCTGAAAACAGCAGGTGGTGGGAGAAATGTCGGTAAGGATCAAAAGGCATATTTATGACATGTTTATGACAGGAAGGGAGAAAGAGGTGTTAATGGAAGGATACCCAAGGGGCATGGTAAAAATCTAAGTGGGAGGTCGGGAGAGTGTTTGGAAAATATTAGCGTACATAGGAGAAATGCCTTGTTGGTCAGTTTTGTAGTTTATATTGTTTATGTGTACACATTCCGAGATCTATAGTCTTTTTTTGTTTCGTTGTGTAGAAAGAATTTTCGTGTCGTCGAAGTTAAAAGTGTGTTTTTGTGTAATGGCGTGTTTTGCAAGTGCAGATTTATCTATTTCTTTATTAGTGATGGTTCGTTTATGTTGTGTAAGACGTGCGTGAATGTCATTCATGGTTTCTCCTATGTATACACCATTACAGGAAGGGGTTTGGCAAGGGACTTGGTAAACACAACGGGTGATTTGTTCAAAAGGAATGGGATCTTTGAGTTTGGTATAGAGGGTTTTGAGTTTGTTGGTGGTTTTCAAACCAAAATTTAGGGAAGGGTAGGATTTTTTTATTGTCTTTGTAAGTTTATCAGTCAGTCCAGGTGTAAATGGTAGAGATCGGAACATTTGGGAACTGGGAGTTAGGGAAGAAAGGAGAGAGATAGTGTTGGACGGTTGGGATTTTACTTTTCTAACAAGGGATTTTATGAGGACAAATATTAATATCGCCTCAGATATGTTGGCACGCAACCAATTTCCCCCCAACCTCATAAAATCCCTTGTTAGAAAAGTAAAATCCCAACCGTCCAACACTATCTGTCCCCTTTCTTCCCTAACTCCCAGTTCCCAAATGTTCCGATCTCTACCATTTACACCTGGACTGACTGATAAACTTACAAAGACAATAAAAAAATCCTACCCTTCCGAAATATAGATTTTTTTAAAACAAAATCATATTGAGGTTTATTTAGCCGAATCCCAACCATTCCATCTTTACTTAAAACATTATGTATGTTATTATCATGTGGCCAGGAAGGATCTAATTTAAGCTTGCAAAGAAAAACAAATCTTAAGTTGTAATAAAACGAAAGTAAACTAATGTTATCCTTTATACTTAAAAAATGTATAATATATAATTTTCTGTATGTTAACATTGAGTGTATATAATTACATTATATTATATTACATTATTATCTATATATTTATATCGTTTATACATTATTACATTATATTAAATTACATAATTGTCTATACTTACATCATTTATATATTACTGCATTATATTACGTTATTGTCTACATATGTACATTCTATATAACTAAGGCCTAATACAATTATTATTACAATTATACAATAAATACTATATACATATACAGTTATGTTAATTAGTACACATATACAATCCTAGGAATTTCAATTCTACGTATAAATCTAATTATACAGCCAACTGCTCTAATTTCGAGGTTAGTTGTGCATCATCAAAGCAATGCCGATTCAAAAAGTTAAGCTGGCTTTAGAAATGGTGCAATAAGTTGGGAGGGGGAAAAAAAAGAAGAAAAAAAAAAGGGTCTTCTTTTGGAAGAGCTGGTCCACCTTAATGTTCTTTCTATTTTATTTTATTTTATATTTTGTCAAATATGTTGGTGTCTTTTAGGTGTGAGAGTATCTTGTCAATATGAAGGCTGCCATCTCCAAGGAGTTCTGTCATGTCGTGAGGAATGTCCAAATTAAGTCGTGATTGAGAGTCAGTTAAGATATGTTGTACGGCGTTTAAGATTTAAATAAGACCATGGTTCAAAGAAAGAGTTCTTTGCAGGGCCTCCACATCTCAGAGCCGGGCCCGCACTTCTCAGAGCAAGACTGAAAATTTTCGTACTTTGCTATAGGACTTTGGACATTTTAAAATTATTTTCATCTTGAGTTTTGAGCGAAATGAGAATAAAAGCCGACAATCGGTGCAGTAGAGGTCACTTTCGATACTAGTAGTTTTATTACGACTCGTAATGAAATATACTATTCTGGGACTGCACTTTTTTTGTCGTTTATGTACATTAAAAAAAATATAGATCCAATTCAAATAAATATAGGCTACGCCCGTCTATATTTCTAAGCCCCATTCTTTTTACAAGGTCATAACCTATAGATTATTCCCAATTAGCGAGGCCCGGCCCGGGACAACAGTGCCCGGCAGCCCTCCCCATGAGGCGCCCCTGGTTCTTTGAACCATTAGAGTTGCTTCATTTTATTCTTTCCTCTCTCTCACTCTCTCTCTCTCTCTCTCTCTCTCTCTCTCTCTCTCTCTATATATATATATATATATATATATATATATATATATATATATATATCTATCTATCTATCTCTCTATCTATCTATGTATCTATCTATCTATCTAGGATAGATTGAGGAGATAACTCAAAACGACTTTACCCGAGGTATTTATGTAGTAACAGAAATTTAATTTTCAAATATCATAGTAGGGGACTATTATTGACGAAGAAACATTCAAATACTTTCATATGACCACTTGACCTTCACAGCGTAAGACCTTTTTTTTAACCATTTTAGGGTGCCCTCTCTTCCTGTAGGAAAGGAACACACTTATGACGTAAACGCGACAAGTTCGTTAACCAGCAGAAATCGTACACTGAAAGAGTCGCAAACGAAATTCGAACTAAAAACTTTTTTTTTTACATTTTACATCCGTTTTTGTAGATTGTTGTTTTGTTAAATACGTTTATGCTATCAGAGTCATTCCTAGTCAGTTCTACCTCGGCATGGAAAACCTCATCTCAAGAAACTAGGCGAGATGAGGTGGTTCTGTCGAGGATTAGAATTGGACACACTAATCTCACCCATGCATGTTTATTTAAAAGAGAATTAAGGCCTGAATGCAGTGCTTGTGGCGAATATCTTACTATCAAACACATTTTTACTGAATGCAGAGCCTATGAATCCGCTCGGAACCAAATTTCCATTCATGGTCCACTCTGTGATATACTTGGAGACGACCATGAATCAAGCCAGAGTGCATTAAGTTTTTTGAGAGCCACTGAAATATATAATAAAATATAATAAGCAATTATTTACAAAAAAAAAAAAATTAATAATTCAAATATTAAAATATATAATTTCAGATCATTAGTTTCAATATTAGTGTATTTTGCTTTCAACAACTTTTTTTTTCTCATTATTATTTTTTCCTCTAATACATTTTGATTTACTTAGGCAACAATTTCAGATATATATATATATATATATATATATATATATATATATATATACATACATATATATACATATATATATATAATATAATTATATATATATATATAATATATAATTATATAAGGCTTTAAATTTCAAAAGGCAACAATGACCCGTGTGGTTGAATTGCCTTATGAAAAAAAACAAAAAACAAAAAAAAAAACCCTTAAATGTTTATATTTTATTCCAGATACCGACTGAATACTCAAAGGAACGGGGTCCAATGGTCGTCGACAGGCCAAAGGACACACCACGGGTTGGCATCAGGAGTGCTCTCACTCAGTATTCCTCACCTCAAAGGTAAAACCAATCTCACAGAACATATTTTTTTTCTCTTCAATTTATTAACTGAAAAAGTTATATTTTCTATCTGATATTAAAAGTAAAATCATAGAAAAAAAACTATTTAAAAAAAGGTCAAGTGTAAAATTCTATTCATGGTATTTGTTAATTTAAACTGACTTAATAACAAACTTCGTTATAGGGCTTAACCAAGATTTACTAGCTATAAAAGTAATACCTATATACATATGCCATTTTAAACAATCTAGGCGCACGGTAGTGCGCCAGGCCAAGTTCCGGCCTAAGCGTACTGTGTGTATATTACAGGAGGTCTTAGAGCCGATTTGTACCCTCTTATAACTTTCAACCAGGTAAAGATAAAGTTATGAAATTTTACAGAGGTATTATACTACTAGATGTGAGCAAAACTGGAAATGTTCATAATTCTACATCGAATAGTTTCTGAGATATAAGCGATCGAAAATCGGGATTTATAGGACTCACTCACTCACTCACTCACTGACTCATCAAAAGTATTAGGCACTTCCCATGATGCTAGAGACTTGAAATTTTGCAGGATGATAGATATGAGGGTGTTATTAAAGGAAAAAATCGAAAAATCCTGACAAGTTGTGTTTGACTCCGCTTCCGGGGTGGAGGCGTGCCAGTTTTGTACTTCCTTCGGAAACCCATCATTCCGACCGAAACCCATGATGTGGGGTATCAAATGAATCGTCTCGGTATGAAGAACCTATATTTGATGTTTTAAGAAACATTTAGGCGCATATAGGCTCGGTAAAAATCTTATACCAGCTGTCTGTCTGTATGTTTGTTCCTTATACAAATCCGAACCGTTTGACCGATTTTGACCAAACTTGGGACAAAGGTGGGTCTTGATACGGGGAAAATCATAGGCTATCAGCTGTTTCCCTAACTGTTTATTCCTTATACAAATCCTCACGATTTTGACCAAACATGGTACACAGGTAGGTCTTTATCCGGGTAGTGTCATAGGCTAGGTCAAAATCGTCTATCTGCTGTCTGTCTGCATGTTTGCTCCTTTCACAAATTCACACCGATTGACCGATTTTGACCAAACTTGGCACACAGGTAGGTCTTGATCCGGGAAATGCACTAGGATAGGTAAAAAAGGTCTTTCAGCTGACTGTCTGCATGTTTGTTCCTTACACAAATTCACACCGTTTGGCCTATTTTGACCAAACTTGGCACGCAGGTAGGTCTTGGTCCGGGGAATGCACTAGGATAGGTAAAAAAGGTCTTTCAGCTGTCTGTCTGTATGTTTGTTCCTTATACAAATCCACACCGTTTGGCCTATTTTGACCAAACTTGGCACGCAGGTAGGTCTTGATACGGGAGTGTCATATTACCTATGACGTTTTGTACATTTTGTTCCATCGGGGAGCCATTATTCCTTCTGAAACCCATCATGTGGGGTATCAAATGAATCGTCTTGGTAAGGAGAACCTATATTTGATGTTTTAAGAAACATTTCGATGCATCTTAACAATACGTGTGACTTCCTTCTTAAATGTTGTAAATAAAGTCGTAAGGGTTAACTGCATAATATACTTGAAAACAGATACTAAGTTTTTTAAAGTCATCTAAATTACAAAGTTTAGGATCTCAAACCCAAAATGTATCGTCTTATTTCTTTTCTTATCCTTGAAGGCCTTCTACACTTTCCTTATGGTGATCTTTATCCTCGGGATGAGGTTCCTGTGTTTTACAGTGTAATAGTTTAGTTAAGAGAGCAATCAATTTGAACTCTAGAGTACTGTCATCTGGAAGAGCTTCTAACTTTTCTAGTCTAGTGATTAGATGTATGCAGGTTGATTATTGGTATCAAATATCAAGCAGTAAGGAGAACTTTATGCAGAATCCAAAGACCCTGGTTTTATATGAAGTACAAAAGCCAGTAGGTATGCGGCAACTAAATTTTAATTAATACTTAGAAAAAAGTAATGAGATCCCAAAAAAAACATAAATGTGAAATAGAGGCCAAGTTCCTCCCCCCACAAAGAAACACTCCCTTCCCCAAAAAGCGAGAAATATCTCCTCCTAAAACCCCTAAAAAACCCCTTACCTTCCTACACTCCAAAAAAAGTAGTATGAGTTGGTGTATTAATGTACCATATTTTCAACCAAAAATATTTGCTAATAAAAGAGATGATACTAGAAAGAAATGTCCAAGTTCATTACTTAGAAGACCTCATAGTTACTTACTAAGAACAGTAAAGACACTTCAACTGACCTTTAAAAACGACAATAAAAATACTTATATCAAGTTACTAAAATATCACTTTCCTCAACCAGGTATATTCTTAAACTTGGCAATGCTTTTTTTTGTGCCGAAATTATCTTTAGAGAGAAAACTAAACATTGCCAAGTTTAAGAATATACCTGGTTGAGGAAAATAATATTTTAGTAACTGGATATAAGTATTTTTACTGTTCCGCTCGCTCCGCCCGCTCAAGAAGATATCAAAACCCCTAGCCAATCCAACTCGCTAAAATTAATAGAATTCTATTAATTTTAGCGAGTTGGATTGACTAGAGTTTTGATATCTTCTTAAAATTTAAAAAAAAATTTAAAGAATGGTTTATTATTTAAAAAAAATATTTTTGAATAACTAACTGGAGATAAATTGATAAACAATTGATGGTAAATTTCAATTAGACATCCTTATTACGAACGTAATTGGGGGACTTATGTAATATTTTACAATTCCCTGCTATTTTTTCAAAATAATAATAATAATAATAATAATAATTCTTTTCGTCTGCTACCTAAATGAAATTTGATTTTATATCTTCTTTTACAAATCAATTCGGGTCAAGCAAACTGAAATTCCTGCCTTCCTATTTACTATGTTATTGGACAATACCATCCCTGGTATTTGGCATCTAATTGTAAGTTGTTATTTACCTTTTACAATTATTTTTAATATGTATTAATTGTATTTATTGCTTTTTTTTTTTTTTTTTTTGATTTTTAAAGGCAATTCAACCACACAGGTCATTGTTGCCTATTTAATTTTATTATGAAGTAATAATTACCCAAAATGAAAATTCAAGGCAGCAATCAGATCATAAAAATGTTTATATACATAGACACACACACGAACATATGTATACATACATATATACACACACACACACACATACATACCCACATACATATACATACATACACACACACACACACGTACAGATATATATTTATATATATATACATATATATATACATACATATATATATATACATACATATATATACACATACATACATATACATACACACACATACACATATACACTCACACACACACAAATACACATACATATACGTATATATATACATATACATACACTCACACATAAACAGGTACCTATAATTTAGACAGAAATGAAATAAATATTGTAATAAAACTCACATACTTTCACACCTTCACATATGCACAAGCAAAAAAAAATACAAATACTCAAGTATAGAAAACCGGGGATAAAGAACATTTCATGCGTCCATATTACATTACTTGTTAATTAAATGAATTATATTTTATCATAGAGATCTGTAGCTCTTAAGAAATTCAACGCTCGCTGGGTTAACTCATGGTCGTCTCCAAGTATATCACAGAGAGTACCATGAATCCCCATTTCGTTTCGAGCGGCTTCGTAGGCTCTACATTCGGTGAAAATATGTTTAATAGACATATCCTCACCACAAACAGAACATTTATTGGCCAATATCGGCCAATATATTGGCCAATTTATTGCCTTTCATTCATACTCTTTTTATTCAGAAATTTGCTAACTTCTATTGTGTCTCACGTGCCCGGCAGAATGAGGATTTGAATTTGAAGATTTATATTGCGAATCACAACACATTTTTTTTAAATTATATAAATGCTTTTCTTTGTTTTCAGTCCCGACGTCATCATCGTCCTAGATGAAACGCCTGAGTATGAAAATATGATCGCTAACTCAAAGACGTCGCCACCACAAGCAGTGGCGCCAATACCCGCACACGAGTGTTTAATTTGTGACAAACGGTTTTATTTCGAGAGGAACTATATCAAACATTTCGAATGTCACAAAACTGGAGCCGTCTATTGGTACGTATTTTTTTTTTCCTATAGTCTACTTATTTCTTTTAATTAATACATCTGTAAAATTTAATTTAACATCTGTACATTTTAAAGTACATGTTTGTTGCTAACAAATTTAAATCATGATATATACAGAAATTGATTAATAAAACTGACACAATAAATAAATAAATATAAAGAATAAATAAAAAACTAGGAAACTGTGTCATCTTAGCACGTTTCTACTCATATCCCTAGTGCCATTAGTGGAGAAATAGGAACAGTTATTGAAAGGTTTTCATTAAATAAAATCTCAAAGAGAAGGTAGATTTAAGGCGCCAAAACAGGAAACTGGCAGTATCCTAAGCAGAATGACTCCCCTCGCCTTCTCTAGAAAAACACTACCATTTTGTTTCTCATTTTCCTACCTTGTGGTACTAAAATCCTCATTTTATTGTTTAATGTAATCCAACACAAAATACAGCCAATTAAAAAGGTACTGATTTTATCCACTGTTCTCGAACTCGGTTTATATATCACCTTGTAAATCGTTTCTCTACGATAGAGAACCTACGGAAAGAGATCCCGCACATTTTTTTTCCTTCGGTGCATCGTCTTCTGCAGTCATTAGCACCATCCTTTATTGTGTAATCAAGATGAGTCGCTTAAGGCTGTGTGTTCGTAGGCTCCCTGATAGCCCTTTAGCCTGGTTTATTTTTTTTAAAAAGGGCTTGTGTTCCACGAGCTTTGGCCATTTTGGTTTGATACTCGAAACGGAACGATCTTAGTTGGCCCTTAAATAGGCTACGTTATCGTCGTATTGGAGCCTGGATACGTCGATAATTTTTCCTATTAGAAATTGAATTTTGTCATCAATAGCCTTGCTATTAAAAACCCACAACCACTCGCAAAGCTGCCTTCTTGAGAGGAAGAGTGTTAGGCCACTTGGATCTCCAAAAAGCGGAAATTCGGTAATTTCATCGTTCTTGTTTGCCTAACAAAAAATTGCGAAATTAGAAACATCTCTCAACAAATTAATGTAGCTCCTTAGCTGCCCTTTTGAACCGAAAAAATAACTTTAAATAGTTAATTATCTTCTATATTGAGTGTTTTATTTAATGATGTTTCCGTAACTTTTTCTACGTAACATTTAAAAATTGATTCTGAAGTAAAAAATAAAAAATAAAATAAAAATCTCTTACCTCTTTGAGGATTGTCCATAATCGATTGGTAATGGCAAAGTTTCAATATAACTATTTCAGGATCACTGATTGAACAAATTCACTCGCTAGTCTCATTATTTGAATAACAATAAGAAGGGAACGTCGAGTGTATCTCGTACTAAACAATTCCACGGGTCGGATAGTTTCCTGTTGAGTCCCCAGTTTTTTTTGCAAAACGAAATAAATGTTCTATGTAAAATATATAACGAGATAAATTTCTAGTTTTGGCCAGGATTTTTCCATTATGCCCCATTGTACGCCGGTGGGACTCAAACCCTCGTCTCCCGCATGAGAAGACCACGGGGATACCCTTTTAATTGGTTGTTGTTTTCATTTAGACTGCATTTAATAGTAAACTGCTAATGACCTATGAATAATAATAATAATAATAAAAACAGTAAAATGAGTAGGCGCTAAAGGCCTAGATGCAGATGCGCCATTATATAGAAAACTAGCTGTTACCCGGCGTGCCATGCTACACCTACTTTCTGCCTATGACTCTCTCCGTATCAAGATCTACCTGTATACCCAGTTATGTCGAAATCGGTCAAACGGTGTGACTTTGCTTATACCGGTCTAGATGTAGTTCAGAATGCCAGCACCACAGCAGTTCTGAAAAACCCCGACAGAGGCCAGTACCACAGCACTTTATATAACATCCGACAGAGGCCAGCAGCATAGCCTGCGAGTAGATAGCTCTTATCAAAGAAAGGCCAGCGCTCTTTAGTTAGGCAGTGACTGTTGATATTAAAATTGAAATAAACTGTATTAAATGATTATATAATGATGTAAAGTCATCAATGAGTTCGAGTTATTCTAATTATCAAGAACATCAACAAATAAATGTGATACATTATTCAAAATGACCGTCAGAATCTGAATGGTTCAGTGTAGCCAATTTTTCTTGAACAATACTTTTGACCTTTTGATCAAATTTTGAAATTTGGCTATTTTGGCCTAGCCTAGGAGATTTCCCGTATCAAGACCTACCTGTGTGCCAAGTTTGGTCAAAATCGGTCAAACGGTGTAGATTTGTATAAGAAACAAACAAATAAACAGACAAACAGACAGACACGTGATTTCTATATATATAGATAAATAAAAAGTAAAATGAGTATTTTAGTAAAACAAGATAAGAAAACGAGAAAAATAAGCCCGATCAATTTAGCCAAAAAAAAATAGGGGTCCCCGTGCGTAAATTCCAAGTAAGCTGAAAATATGCATGAACGTTAAGTGATACCAGTATAATGAAATCGGGAAAAGTCTCCATCGATCCTATGAGTGCAAATAAAGTAGGTAAGAAAATGAGAAAAATATTGGATTTTTTTTAGGGCGAACGTTGAGAATGAGGGGGAGTAATTTTCGTTTAGGATACTTTCAGTTTCCTATTCTGACACCTGAAATCTTCTATTTAAGATTTCATTTTACATTTTTCACGAGAAATCGAACCATTTCCTATCGTAAGCTTACCCATTGCCCCTAGGGGTCAGAGGGAAACGGCCTAAGATGATGCAATTCCTGCGGGTCGGGCTTTTATTAATTTCTTTTAAGAGTAAAATGAATGATTTAGGAAATCAAGATAACTAATTAAGAAACGTATTTGTAATAGTGTTTTCCAAGAGCGAAATTTAAAAGGCCGGAGGGAAGTAATTTCCGCTTATGATTCTGTGAGTTCTCTGTTGTGGCGCCAAAAATCTCTTTTCTCTTTGAGATTTAATTTTACATTTCTTTAAATTTTAAGTTATAAGAACGGAATCGCGCTCAGATGACGCACTTTCCGGGAGCCGGACTTTTTTCTAGTACATTGTTTATTAACCATTATAATACTATTACAATGGATCTTTTTCTTACTTCTGAAATTTCTATTGTTCATCGTAACAAGTTTATATAATATTCGTTCATATTTCTTCGTTTTCAGGGCCCTGGTAAAAGGTGAACCACTGCCCCCAGAACCGGCACACGCCCGTGGGGTACGTGGCGATACATTTAGCAAGGAGGAGTTCCGCGCAGGCTTGTTGGAATGCCAAAAAACAGGCTCTATGGTACGTATTTTTTTATTGTTAATTAAAAATAGAAACTTTTGGCTGGTGTATGAACAGAAAGCGCAGTCCAAAACATATTTCCTTCATAAATTTTTCTTGTACATTGTTTATTAAGTACTATTATTATGGATAATCTTTATACTTTTTTCTTGTGCATTATTTATTAAGCACTACCTTGTGCGATCAAAATCAGAGTCATTTTCTTGAACTTATAAATAACAAATAAATCAATATTTTTCAATCCTTTTTATCAAATGTTTTATACGAGATGTTGAATTATCAAAAAAAAAAAAAAAATCGTGCACCAAAAGAAGCGAAACCACTAATCAACCGGATCTCCAAATTAGCGAAGAATTTGGTTAAGAAGAAAGAAGGTCTGATATTCCTCCTAAAGTCTGAAGAAGGCTGCCATTGTTGCAGTCGAAACGTCCAAAATACAGATTTCTTTTTGAAAGTCTGACGTTTTTTCTCCTAGCCGAATCCCAACTATACCTGTCTTCGAAAAAAAAAAAAGGTTCAATTCTTCGGGGAAAAAAATGACGGCGCTGTGTCTGTCGAAAGGAAACCCTTTTTTTTCACGGGTGATACTCTGCAGACGGCAATTTTTAATCTAGAGGGAAAAACTAAAATTTCTTCAAAATAAGAAGGTTAAATCTAGTAAAGTACGTAGGATTTTTCAGAAACATTATTTTTTTCGAAAATGGTGAACAATTATTCATTTTCTATTAAAAAATCCGTCGAAAATCGTTCATCGGTCATAAAATTGATATAATACTATTAATTTAAAAAAAAAAAAACCTACGTACTTTGCTAGCAAATATCATAAGGAACCTGCTGTTAAAATTTGAAGTTGATCGGGTAAAAATTGAAGACGCCAAAGTATGACCTGATTTGAAAAACATAGTTTTGAGAAAACGACTTTAAAGTTAATGTTCTGAAATGTTCATTTTTTTCTGTTCAATTTTTTTTTCATACATTCTTGTGATAAATTTAAAATGTATTAAAGGAGGACCAAAACAAAACGTAACAATTTAAAGGGGACCAATCGAAGCACGCTAAAAAAATTATCTTCAAATCAGCACCGCGTTCACTTGGCATCGGGACTTCACTCAGAAAAACGTATTTTTTGCCCATTTAAAAACTTTTTCTTCACATAAACGCCATTGGATATTATTTTTGATTAGATAAGGAAGAATTTTAGACCATAAAACAAATTGTGAAAAAAAAGTTACAAGGTAATACACTATTATAATAAAAAGTTACAAGTACTATTATAATGGATCATTTTGTGTCTATTTAATTTTCATTAAATTTTGGTATAATTTGTATCACATCTCTATTATCCAGAGAATGTTAATCTGTTAAAGCTTTATTTATTAATATTTGCCAGTCAGATGATCTGAATTACTTACAAGCTAATATTAATATGAAAATTTATAGTGTTTATCGCAACAAATTGTCTATACGAAACTTTAAACTACCTCATTACAGATTTTACTTGTCTTTTACATTGTCGATTTAGGGCAATTACAGTGGGTAATTTTGTTACAATGGGTAATTTTGTTTGTTAGTTTAGTGTTTTCATGTAATATTTTATATATCTTGCATCACATTTATGCAGGGTTGTCTCCGTTAATGTTTATTTTCCATCTTCTGTCTTACAACCGAAAACTTTTATTTGTGAATTTCTATTAGCACTTTCCTCCGAAGGAAAGTAGCTCTTGAGGTTGGACTCATGACGGAATTTTTGAAAAATTTCTTCAAATCTTTATCGATCCTACCTAGTAGACACCGAAAATGACCACCGTTAAAATTTATATATATATATATATATATATATATATATATATATGTCTGTTAACACGATAGCGGCCAGAGTTTTTGTTTTTTCGTCACGAAACTTGGTATATAGCATTCAATTAGCAAACGATTGAACGAGTTCGTTAACCAGCAAAGTCGGTCCACCGACATAGTCAAACACTAATTTGACTATGTCAGCCGTAATATTTGTTATATTTCAACGAAACTTGGTATTCGTAGTGGTAATATAGAGAGAAAAGTGAGATTTAAAAATGAACTAAATCGGTTCATTAGAAGGGGGGGGGGTTACTCCGGACCCACAATACCAATTCGTCACTACCAGCCGTGATTTTTGGTATATTGCGACGAAACTCGGTATTCGTAGTGGTAATCCACAGGTAAATATGTGTTGTAAAAATAAACTAAATCGGTTCATTAGGAGGGGGGGGGGGGGTTTACTTCGGACCCACAATACCAATTCGCCACTACCAGCCGTGATTTTTGGTATATTTCGACGAAACTCGGTATTCGTAGTGGTAATCTACAGGTAAATATGTGTTGTAAAATAAACTAAATCGGTTCATTAGAAGGGGGGGTTTACTCCGGACCCAAATTCCTAATATACTTATACCGGTCGTAAGTTCTGCTGTATTGTAACGAAACGCGGTATACGTCGTGGGTATCTCATGAGAAAGAAGTGTTGTAAATATGAGCTGAATCGGTCAATCGGGAAGCGGGGGTTTAATTTGTAATATATTTCAGTAGAAAAGCCCGCCAGGCGTAGGTTCACAAAGCCGCCGCAAGGAGCGCTTTCTACCACTAGAGTGACGATAATATGAGGTTTTTTTGTATTTATTACGTAGTGTAATAGGTACCTTGTGTAAACATAACTCTGGAAGCAAATTAATAATTGATCAGTTACTCATTACAAATTTAAAAGAGAACTATTTTTTATTTTATTTATGTAGGATATTTTAAGCAAATTGTTCAGGAAAGCAGTCTACACTACCCAAATTCTGAGGAAAGTGCTTAGTTATGCAGCTCCTGCGTGACGGACTTTTTTTTAGTCACATATTTGGCAGATTGAGGAGTTGTATTGTTCGCCATATACACATAGCCTGAGGATTAGACTTAGAGAATTTCTGTTGTTCACATGTTTTTTAAACTGGCTGCACTGTGGATGGTGGCCATTAGCGCCGACATCCATGGTGCAGCCGGAAATCTACTCAATGGGCCCTGAAATGAGAAAAATCGCTGTTGCAGGCGGCACTCGAACACCCATCTCCCTCAGGAGAATCCAAAGCGCTAGCCACTGGACCACGGGGAGAACCTAGAGACAGTTAATATTCTGTTACAAGCTTCATGCTAATTTTTCTGGAAAATTTAAATTGATAAAATAATTTTAGGTTTAAAAAATTTAAACACCCACTCCAATGGTATTTAGAAGATAAGAAAGATTTCTGGCTCAGAAAAAATAAACAGCTACTCCAATTGTATTTAGAAGAAATTTCTGGCTCTTAAAAAGGAATACATACTCGAAACATGTGTACATACTTTAAGTATGTGTGTTATATTTTCACATCCCCTACGGACAATTAAAAACAATTAAAACATTGCAAAATAAAACTAGGAATAAGCGACCTAATGAGTCTGACAAAACTCAGAAAGTGTATTTTTATTTTTGTCCAAATATAAATCGAAATCGTGAATTAAAAATAGTATTAAAAAAACAAAAAAAAAACTACGAATATGAGCTACTCAAGAATAAATTCTACTGAAATCTATCCATTTCTTTTTCTATTTTAAGAGAGGGTTAAAAAATGACAACTGTTTTTTCGGAATTTTTCACGCTGATTAATGTGATTTTCAGTACATACAGAATTTCAGAGTGATTTAACTAAACAGACTTTAATTCAGATTTAGCTGAACAAACTACGCAAGGAACACGTTTCTTTCAGTTCGTAATATTTATGTCACTTGAGGTAATTTAATTATGTAATGTTTCACAATTGTTTACTACTTGATATTTATCTTTTAAAAAATTATTTGTAATATGTGTTAATTCTATTTATCGACTTACTTTCACATTGTTTTTATTCAGAAATATGCTAATTTCTATTGCGTTTCACATGCAGAATGAGGATTTGAATTTGTTTTCTTGCTATACAGGGTGTCCCGATTTTAAATGGCAAAACTTCAGGAGCGCGTAGGGGACCAAAAACTAAGACAAAACGTCCTTTAGATATTTTCTCGTTTTTGAGAAAATCGCGAAAGAAGAAACGAAACAAGTTTTCATAATTGTACTTACTTATTTTCAATGGAAAAAATTGTCATTGCGAAATGTTTTGAGAAACAAGTTACTTAAATTCAATCTCTTGATGCTGATATAGTTTTCGTTTACGGTTTCTGCAACGGTAATGCTTGCCAGAGAGTATGCGCGCCAAATCGCAAATAGAAGAGTACTTAATCGACGAGCCTTTCTGTTAACTTTTAATATACTACGAGAGACTGGGTCATTCTTACTTCATAATCTGGTTCTGTCGAGGGTTAGAATTGGACACACTAATCTTACTCATGCATGTTTATTTAAAAGAGAATTAAGGCCTGAATGCAGTGCTTGTGGCGAATATCTTACTATCAAACACATTTTTACTGAATGCAGAGCCTATGAATCCGCTCGGAACCAAATGGACATTCATGGTCCTCTTTGTGATATACTTGGAGACGACCATGAATCAAGCCAGAGAGCGTTGAGTTTTTTGAGAGCCACTGAACTATATAATAAAATATAATAAGCAATTATTTACAAAAAAAAAATAATTAATAATTCAAATATTAAAATATATAATTTCAGATCATTAGTTTCAATATTAGTGTATTTTGCTTTCAACAACTTTTTTTTTCTCATTATTATTTTTTCCTCTAATACATTTTGATTTACTTAGGCAACAATTTCAGATATATATATATATATATATATATATATATATATATATATATAAAATATAATTATATATATATAATATAATTATATATATATAATATATATATAATATATATATATTATATATATATATATATAATATATAATTATATAAGGCTTTAAATTTCAAAAGGCAACAACGACCCGTGTGGTTGAATTGCCTTATGAAAAAAAACAAAAAACAAAAAAAAAACCCTTAAATGTTTATATTTTATTCCAGATACCGACTGAATACTCAACGGAACGGGGTCCAATGGTCGTCGACAGGCCAAAGGACACACCACGGGTTGGCATCAGGAGTGCTCTCACTCAGTATTCCTCACCTCAAAGGTAAAACCAATCTCACAGAACATATTTTTTTTCTCTTCAATTTATTAACTGAAAAAGTTATATTTTCTATCTGATATTAAAAGTAAAATCATAGAAAAAAAAAACTATTTAAAAAAAGGTCAAGTGTAAAATTCTATTCATGGTATTTGTTAATTTAAACTGACTTAATAACAAACTTCGTTATGGGGCTTAACCAAGATTTACTAAAAAGTAATACCTATATACATATGCCATTTTAAACAATGTAGGCGCACGGTAATGCGCCAGGCCAAGTTCTGGCCTAAGCATACTGTGTGTATATTACAGGAGGTCTTAGAGCCGATTTGTACCCTCTTATAACTTTCAACCAGGTAAAGATAAAGTTATGAAATTTTACAGAGGTATTATACTACTAGATGTGAGCAAAACTGGAAATGTTCATAATTCTACATCGAATAGTTTCTGAGATATAAGCGATCGAAAATCGGGATTTATAGGACTCACTCACTCACTCACTCACTGACTCATCAAAAGTATTAGGCACTTCCCATGATGCTAGAGACTTGAAATTTTGCAGGATGATAGATATGAGGGTGTTATTAAAGGAAAAAATCGAAAAATCCTGAAAAGTTGTGTTTGACTCCGCTTCCGGGGTGGAGGCGTGCCAGTTTTGTACTTCCTTCGGAAACCCATCATTCCGACCGAAACCCATGATGTGTGGTATCAAATGAATCGTCTCGGTATGAAGAACCTATATTTGATGTTTTAAGAAACATTTAGGCGCATATAGGCTCGGTAAAAATCTTATACCAGCTGTCTGTCTGTATGTTTGTTCCTTATACAAATCCGAACCGTTTGACCGATTTTGACCAAACTTGGGACAAAGGTGGGTCTTGATACGGGGAAAATCATAGGCTATCAGCTGTTTCCCTAACTGTTTATTCCTTATACAAATCCTCACGATTTTGACCAAACATGGTACACACGTAGGTCTTTATCCGGGTAGTGTCATAGGCTAGGTCAAAATCGTCTATCTGCTGTCTGTCTGCATGTTTGCTCCTTTCACAAATTCACACCGATTTACCGATTTTGACCAAACTTGGCACACAGGTAGGTCTTGGTCCGGGAAATGCACTAGGATAGGTAAAAAAGGTCTTTCAGCTGACTGTCTGCATGTTTGTTCCTTACACAAATTCACACCGTTTGGCCTATTTTGACCAAACTTGGCACGCAGGTAGGTCTTGGTACGGGGAATGCACTAGGATAGGTAAAAAAGGTCTTTCAGCTGTCTGTCTGTATGTTTGTTCCTTATACAAATCCACACCGTTTGGCCTATTTTGACCAAACTTGGCACGCAGGTAGGTCTTGATACGGGAGTGTCATATTACCTATGACGTTTTGTACATTTTGTTCCATCGGGAAGCCATTATTCCTTCTGAAACCCATCATGTGGGGTATCAAATGAATCGTCTTGGTAAGGAGAACCTATATTTGATGTTTTAAGAAACATTTCGATGCATCTTAACAATACGTGTGACTTCCTTCTTAAATGTTGTAAATAAAGTCGTAAGGGTTAACTGCATAATATACTTGAAAATAGATACTAAGTTTTTTAAAGTCATCTAAATTACAAAGTTTAGGATCTCAAACCCAAAATGTATCGTCTTATTTCTTTTCTTATTCTTGAAGGCCTTCTACACTTTCCTTATGGTGATCTTTATCCTCGGGATGAGGTTCCTGTGTTTTACAGTGTAATAGTTTAGTTAAGAGAGCAATCAATTTGAACTCTAGAGTACTGTCATCTGGAAGAGCTTCTAACTTTTCTAGTCTAGTGATTAGATGTATGCAGGTTGATTATTGGTATCAAATATCAAGCAGTAAGGAGAACTTTATGCAGAATCCAAAGACCCTGGTTTTATATGAAGTACAAAAGCCAGTAGGTATGCGGCAACTAAATTTTAATTAATACTTAGAAAAAAGTAATGAGATCCCAAAAAAAAACATAAATGTGAAATAGAGGCCAAGTTCCTCCCCCCACAAAGAAACACTCCCTTCCCCAAAAAGCGAGAAATATCTCCTCCTAAAACCCCTAAAAAACGCTTTACCTTCCTACACTCCAAAAAAAGTAGTATGAGTTGGTGTATTAATGTACCATATTTTCAACCAAAAATGTTTACTAATAAAAGAGATGATACTAGAAAGAAATGTCCAAGTTCATTACTTGGAAGACCTCATAGTTACTTACTAAGAACAGTAAAGACACTTCAACTGACCTTTAAAAACGACAATAAAAATACTTATATCAAGTTACTAAAATATCACTTTCCTCAACCAGGTATATTCTTAAACTTGGCAATGCTTTTTTTTGTGCCGAAATTATCTTTAGAGAGAAAACTAAACATTGCCAAGTTTAAGAATATACCTGGTTGAGGAAAATAATATTTTAGTAACTGGATATAAGTATTTTTACTGTTCCGCTTGCTCCGCCCGCTCAAGAAGATATCAAAACCCCTAGCCAATCCAACTCGCTAAAATTAATAGAATTCTATTAATTTTAGCGAGTTGGATTGACTAGAGTTTTGATATCTTCTTAAAATTTAAAAAAAAATTTAAAGAATGGTTTATTATTTTAAAAAAATATTTTTGAATAACTAACTGGAGATAAATTGATAAACAATTGATGGTAAATTTCAATTAGACATCCTTATTACGAACTTTTCCATACCCGCGCATGCGCATGCTGACAAACATAGTAGGTTACATTACCTTTCAGAACCCGCACAACAGTGAACTTTAGTGTTTCATAACTTCTTTCCTCATAAAAAGCGAGCTTTTTTTTAACGGATTCGTGTTTAGTGCATCAAAATACGTTATAGTGCAACATTTCAAAAGGATCGGTGTGGAGACCGCGCTCCTTCACATTTACCTCTTGATCTTTACTAAGGATAATACGAAATCGCAAAGAATCGAAAAAAAAAATATTAAAAAACTAGGAATATGAATTACACTTGATTACATTCGACTAAAATGAACCCATTTTTTTTTTTAAGAGAGGGCAACGAAAAGGATGGCGTGGCTATTTTCGGAATTTCTCACGCTGATTAATGTGATTTTCAGTACTTCAAAAAATGTGGACTGATGGAACAAATGGACAATTTGGTCTGGATTTGAAGTCTTTTTAGACTTCAAATTCAGACTTGTCTCCTCAAACAACGGAAGAAACATCGTTTATTCAGTTCAGAATATTTTATGTAATTGGGGGACTTATGTAATATTTTACAATTCCCTGCTATTTTTTCAAAATAATAATAATAATAATAATTCTTTTCGTTCTACCTAAATGAAATTTGATTTTATATCTTCTTTTACAAATCAATTCGGGTCAAGCAAACTGAAATTCCTGCCTTCCTATTTACTATTTTATTGGACAATACCATCCCTGGTATTTGGCATCTAATTGTAAGTTGTTATTTACCTTTTACAATTATTTTTAATATGTATTAATTGTATTTATTGCTTTTTTTTTTTTGATTTTTAAAGGCAATTCAACCACACAGGTCATTGTTGCCTATTTAATTTTATTAGAAAGTAATAATTACCCAAAATGAAAATTCAAGGCAGCAATCAGATCATAAAAATGTTTATATACATAGACACACACACGAACATATGTATACATACATATATATACACACACACACACACACACACACACACACACACATACATACCCACATACATATACATACATACACACACACACACACACACACACACACACACATACATATATATATATATATATATATATATATATATATATATATATATACATACATATATATATACACACACATACATATACATACACACACATACACTTATACACACACACACACACACAAATACACATACACACACATACATATACGTATATATATACATATACATACACTCACACATAAACAGGTACCTATAATTTAGACAGCAATGAAATAAATGTTGTAATAAAACTCACATACTTTCACACCTTCACATATGCACAAGCAAAAAAAAATACAATTACTCAAGTATAGAAAACCGGGGATAAAGAACATTTCATGCGTCCATATTACATTACTTGTTAATTAAATGAATTATATTTTATCATAGAGATCTGTAGCTCTTAAGAAATTCAACGCTCGCTGGGTTAACTCATGGTCGTCTCCAAGTATATCACAGAGAGTACCATGAATCCCCATTTCGTTTCGAGCGGCTTCGTAGGCTCTACATTCGGTGAAAATATGTTTAATAGACATATCCTCACCACAAACAGAACATTTATTGGCCAATATCGGCCAATATATTGGCCAATTTATTGCCTTTCATTCATACTCTTTTTATTCAGAAATTTGCTAACTTCTATTGTGTCTCACGTGCCCGGCAGAATGAGGATTTGAATTTGAAGATTTATATTGCGAATCACAACACATTTTTTTTAAATTATATAAATGCTTTTCTTTGTTTTCAGTCCCGACGTCATCATCGTCCTAGATGAAACGCCTGAGTATGAAAATATGATCGCTAACTCAAAGACGTCGCCACCACAAGCAGTGGCGCCAATACCCGCACACGAGTGTTTAATTTGTGACAAACGGTTTTATTTCGAGAGGAACTATACCAAACATTTCAAATGTCACAAAACTGGAGCCGTCTATTGGTACGTATTTTTTTTTTCCTATAGTCTACTTATTTCTTTTAATTAATACATCTGTAAAATTTAATTTAACATCTGTACATTTTAAAGTACATGTTTGTTGCTAACAAATTTAAAACATGATATATACAGAAATTGATTAATAAAACTGACACAATAAATAAATAAATAAATATAAAGAATAAATAAAAAACTAGGAAACTGTGTCATCTTAGCACGTTTCTACTCATATCCCTAGTGCCATTAGTGGAGAAATAGGAACAGTTATTGAAAGGTTTTCATTAAATAAAATCTCAAAGAGAAGGTAGATTTAAGGCGCCAAAACAGGAAACTGGCAGTATCCTAAGCAGAATGACTCCCCTCGCCTTCTCTAGAAAAACACTACCATTTTGTTTCTCATTTTCCTACCTTGTGGTACTAAAATCCTCATTTTATTGTTTAATGTAATCCAACACAAAATACAGCCAATTAAAAAGGTACTGATTTTATCCACTGTTCTCGAACTCGGTTTATATATCACCTTGTAAATCGTTTCTCTACGATAGGGAACCTACGGAAAGAGATCCCGCACATTTTTTTTTCCTTCGGTGCATCGTCTTCTGCAGTCATTAGCACCATCCTTTATTGTGTAATCAAGATGAGTCGCTTAAGGCTGTGTGTTCGTAGGCTCCCTGATAGCCCTTTAGCCTGGTTTATTTTTTTTAAAAAGGGCTTGTGTTCCACGAGCTTTGGCCATTTTGGTTTGATACTCGAAACGGAACGATCTTAGTTGGCCCTTAAATAGGCTACGTTATCGTCGTATTGGAGCCTGGATACGTCGATAATTTTTCCTATTAGAAATTGAATTTTGTCATCAATAGCCTTGCTATTAAAAACCCACAACCACTCGCAAAGCTGCCTTCTTGAGAGGAAGAGTGTTAGGCCACTTGGATCTCCAAAAAGCGGAAATTCGGTAATTTCATCGTTCTTGTTTGCCTAACAAAAAATTGCGAAATTAGAAACATCTCTCAACAAATTAATGTAGCTCCTTAGCTGCCCTTTTGAACCGAAAAAATAACTTTAAATAGTTAATTATCTTCTATATTGAGTGTTTTATTTAATGATGTTTCAGTAACTTTTTCTACGTAACATTTAAAAATTGATTCTGAAGTAAAAAAAAAAAAAAAAAAAAAAAAAAAAAAAAATCTCTTACCTCTTTGAGGATTGTCCATAATCGATTGGTAATGGCAAAGTTTCAATATAACTATTTCAGGATCACTGATTGAACAAATTCACTCGCTGGTCTCATTATTTGAATAACAATAAGAAGGGAACGTCGAGTGTATCTCGTACTTAACAATTCCACGGGTCGGATAGTTTCCTGTTGAGTCCCCAGTTTTTTTTTTGCAAAACGAAATAAATGTTCTATGTAAAATATATAACGAGATAAATTTCTAGTTTTGGCCAGGATTTTTCCATTATGCCCCATTGTACGCCGGTGGGACTCAAACCCTCGTCTCCCGCATGAGAAGACCACGGGGATACCCTTTTAATTGGTTGTTGTTTTCATTTAGACTGCATTTAATAGTAAACTGCTAATGACCTATGAATAATAATAATAATAATAATAACAGTAAAATGAGTAGGCGCTAAAGGCCTAGATGCAGATGCGCCATTATATAGAAAACTAGCTGTTACCCGGCGTGCCATGCTACACCTACTTTCTGCCTATGACTCTCCCCGTATCAAGATCTACCTGTATACCCAGTTATGTCGAAATCGGTCAAACGGTGTGACTTTGCTTATACCGGTCTAGATGTAGTTCAGAATGCCAGCACCACAGCAGTTCTGAAAAACCCCGACAGAGGCCAGTACCACAGCACTTTATATAACATCCGACAGAGGCCAGCAGCATAGCCTGCGAGTAGATAGCTCTTATCAAAGAAAGGCCAGCGCTCTTTAGTTAGGCAGTGACTGTTGATATTAAAATTGAAATAAACTGTATTAAATGATTATATAATGATGTAAAGTCATCAATGAGTTCGAGTTATTCTAATTATCAAGAACATCAACAAATAAATGTGATACATTATTCAAAATGACCGTCAGAATCTGAATGGTTCAGTGTAGCCAATTTTTCTTGAACAATACTTTTGACCTTTTGATCAAATTTTGAAATTTGGCTATTTTGGCCTAGCCTATGAGATTTCCCGTATCAAGACCTACCTGTGTGCCAAGTTTGGTCAAAATCGGTCAAACGGTGTAGATTTGTATAAGAAAAAAACAAATAAACAGACAAACAGACAGACACGTGATTTCTATATATATAGATAAATAAAAAGTAAAATGAGTATTTTAGTAAAACAAGATAAGAAAACGAGAAAAATAAGCCCGATCAATTTAGCCCAAAAAAAAATAGGGGTCCCCGTGCGTAAATTCCAAGTAAGCTGAAAATATGCATGAACGTTAAGTGATACCAGTATAATGAAATCGGGAAAAGTCTCCATCGATCCTATGAGTGCAAATAAAGTAGGTAAGAAAATGAGAAAAATATTGGATTTTTTTTAGGGCGAACGTTGAGAATGAGGGGGAGTAATTTTCGTTTAGGATACTTTCAGTTTCCTATTCTGACACCTGAAATCTTCTATTTAAGATTTCATTTTACATTTTTCACGAGAAATCGAACCATTTCCTATCGTAAGCTTACCCATTGCCCCTAGGGGTCAGAGGGAAACGGCCTAAGATGATGCAATTCCTGCGGGTCGGGCTTTTATTAATTTCTTTTAAGAGTAAAATCAAGATAACTAATTAAGAAACGTATTTGTAATAGTGTTTTCCAAGAGCGAAATTTAAAAGGCCGGAGGGAAGTAATTTCCGCTTATGATTCTGTGAGTTCTCTGTTGTGGCGCCAAAAATCTCTTTTCTCTTTGAGATTTAATTTTACATTTCTTTAAATTTTAAGTTATAAGAACGGAATCGCGCTCAGATGACGCACTTTCCGGGAGCCGGACTTTTTTCTAGTACATTGTTTATTAACCATTATAATACTATTACAATGGATCTTTTTCTTACTTCTGAAATTTCTATTGTTCATCGTAACAAGTTTATATAATATTCGTTCATATTTCTTCGTTTTCAGGGCCCTGGTAAAAGGTAAACCACTGCCCCCAGAACCGGCACACGCCCGTGGGGTACGTGGCGATACATTTAGCAAGGAGGAGTTCCGCGCAGGCTTGTTGGAATGCCAAAAAACAGGCTCTAGGGTACGTATTTTTTTATTGTTAATTAAAAATAGAAACTTTTGGCTGGTGTATGAACAGAAAGCGCAGTCCAAAACATATTTCCTTCATAAATTTTTCTTGTACATTGTTTATTAAGTACTATTGTTATGGATAATCTTTATACTTTTTTCTTGTGCATTATTTATTAAGCATTACCTTGTGCGATCAAAATCAGAGTCATTTTCTTGAACTTATAAATAACAAATAAATCAATATTTTTCAATCCTTTTTATCAAATGTTTTCAAACGAGATGTTGAATTATCAAAAAAAAAAAAAAGTTTCAATTCTTCGGGGAAAAAAATGACGGCGCTGTGTCGGTCGAAAGGAAACCCTTTTTTTCACGGGTGATACTCTGCAGACGGCAATTTTTAATCTAGAGGGAAGAACTAAAATTTCTTCAAAATAAGAAGGTTAAATCTAGTAAAGTACGTAGGATTTTTCAGAAACATTATTTTTTTCCGAAAATGGTGAACAATTATTCATTTTCTATTAAAAAATCCGTCGAAAATCGTTCATCGGTCATAAAATTGATATAATACTATTAATTTTTTTAAAAAAAACCTACGTACTTTGCTAGCAAATATCATAAGGAACCTGCTGTTAAAATTTGAAGTTGATCGGGTAAAAATTGAAGACGCCAAAGTATGACCTGATTTGAAAAACATAGTTTTGGGAAAACGACTTTAAAGTTAATGTTCTGAAATGTTCATTTTTTTCTGTTCACTTTTTTTTCATACATTCTTGTGATAAAGATAAAAATGGGGCTTAAATTTAAAATTTATTAAAGGAGGACCAAAACAAAACGTAACAATTTAAAGGGGACCAATCGAAGCACGCTAAAAAAATTATCTTCAAATCAGCACCGCGTTCACTTGGCATCGGGACTTCACTCAGAAAAACGTATTTTTTGCCCATTTAAAAACTTTTTCTTCACATAAACGCCATTGGATATTATTTTTGATTAGATAAGGAAGAATTTTAGACCATAAAACAAATTGTGAAAAAAAATTTACAAGGTAATACACTATTATAATAAAAAGTTACAAGGTAATACACTATTATAATAAAAAGTTACAAGGTAATACACTATTATAATAAAAAGTTACAAGTACTATTATAATGGATCATTTTGTATCTATTTAATTTTTATTAAATTTTGGTATAATTTGTATCACATCTCTATTATCCAGAGAATGTTAATCTGTTAAAGCTTTATTTATTAATATTTGCCAGTCAGATGATCTGAATTACTTACAAGCTGATAATATTAATATGAAAATTTATAGTGTTTATCGCAACAAATTGTCTATCTTTGTCTATACGAAACTTTAAACTACCTCATTACAGATTTTAGTTGTCTTTTACATTGTCGATTTAGGGCAATTACAGTGGGTAATTTTGTTACAATGGGTAATTTTGTTTGTTAGTTTAGTGTTTTCATGTAATATTTTATATATCTTGCATCAAATTTATGCAGGGTTGTCTCCGTTAATGTTTATTTTCCATCTTCTGTCTTACAACCGAAAACTTTTATTTGTGAATTTCTATTTTTAGTCACATATTTGGCAGATTGAGGAGTTCTATTGTTCGTCATATACACATAGCCTGAGGATTAGACTTAGAGAATTTCTGTTGTTCACATGTTTTTTAAACTGGCTGCACTGTGGATGGTGGCCATTAGCGCCGACATCCATGGTGCAGCCGGAAATCCACTCAATGGGCCCTGAGGTGAGAAAAATCGCTGTTGCAGGCGGCACTCGAACACCCATCTCCCTCAGGAGAATCCAAAGCGCTAGCCACTGGACCACGGGGAGAACCTAGAGACAGCTAATATTCCGTTACAAGCTTCATGCTAATTTTTCTGGAAAATTTAAATTGATAAAATAATTTTAGGTTTAAAAAATTTAAACACCCACTCCAATGGTATTTAGAAGATAAGCAAGATTTCTGACTCAGAAAAAAATAAACAGCTACTCCAATGGTATTTAGAAGAAATTTCTGGCTCTTAAAAAGGAATACATACTCGAAACATGTGTACATACTTTAAGTATGTGTGTTATATTTTCACATCCCCTGCGGACAATTAAAAACAATTAAAACATTGCAAAATAAAACTAGGAATAAGCGACCTAATGAGACTGACGAAACTCAGAAAGTGTATTTTTATTTTTGTCCAAATATAAATCGAAATCGTGAATTAAAAATAGTATTAAAAAAACTAAAAAAAAACTACGAATATGAGCTACTCAAGAATAAATTCTACTGAAATCTATCCATTTCTTTTTCTATTTTAAGAGAGGGTTAAAAAATGACAACTGTTTTTTCGGAATTTTTCACGCTGATTAATGTGATTTTCAGTACATACAGAATTTCAGAGTGATTTAACTAAACAGACTTTAATTCAGATTTAGCTGAACAAACTACGCAAGGAACACGTTTCTTTCAGTTCGTAATATTTATGTCACTTGAGGTAATTTAATTATGTAATGTTTCACAATTGTTTACTACTTGATATTTATCTTTTAAAAAATTATTTGTAATATGTGTTAATTCTATTTATCGACTTACTTTCACATTGTTTTTATTCAGAAATATGCTAATTTCTATTGCGTTTCACATGCAGAATGAGGATTTGAATTTGTTTTCTTGCTATACAGGGTGTCCCGATTTTAAATGGCAAAACTTCAGGAGCGCGTAGGGGACCAAAAACTAAGACAAAACGTCCTTTAGATATTTTCTCGTTTTTGAGAAAATCGCGAAAGAAGAAACGAAACAAGTTTTCATAATTGTACTTACTTATTTTCAATGGAAAAAATTGTCATTGCGAAATGTTTTGAGAAACAAGTTACTTAAATTCAATCTCTTGATGCTGATATAGTTTTCGTTTACGGTTTCTGCAACGGTAATGCTTGCCAGAGAGTATGCGCGCCAAATCGCAAATAGAAGAGTACTTAATCGACGAGCCTTTCTGTTAACTTTTAATATACTACGAGAGACTGGGTCATTCTTACTTCATAATCTGGTTCTGTCGAGGGTTAGAATTGGACACACTAATCTTACTCATGCATGTTTATTTAAAAGAGAATTAAGGCCTGAATGCAGTGCTTGTGGCGAATATCTTACTATCAAACACATTTTTACTGAATGCAGAGCCTATGAATCCGCTCGGAACCAAATGGACATTCATGGTCCTCTTTGTGATATACTTGGAGACGACCATGAATCAAGCCAGAGAGCGTTGAGTTTTTTGAGAGCCACTGAACTATATAATAAAATATAATAAGCAATTATTTACAAAAAAAAAATAATTAATAATTCAAATATTAAAATATATAATTTCAGATCATTAGTTTCAATATTAGTGTATTTTGCTTTCAACAACTTTTTTTTTCTCATTATTATTTTTTCCTCTAATACATTTTGATTTACTTAGGCAACAATTTCAGATATATATATATATATATATATATATATATATATATATATATATATATAAAATATAATTATATATATATAATATAATTATATATATATAATATATATATAATATATATATATTATATATATATATATATAATATATAATTATATAAGGCTTTAAATTTCAAAAGGCAACAACGACCCGTGTGGTTGAATTGCCTTATGAAAAAAAACAAAAGACAAAAAAAAAACCCTTAAATGTTTATATTTTATTCCAGATACCGACTGAATACTCAACGGAACGGGGTCCAATGGTCGTCGACAGGCCAAAGGACACACCACGGGTTGGCATCAGGAGTGCTCTCACTCAGTATTCCTCACCTCAAAGGTAAAACCAATCTCACAGAACATATTTTTTTTCTCTTCAATTTATTAACTGAAAAAGTTATATTTTCTATCTGATATTAAAAGTAAAATCATAGAAAAAAAAAACTATTTAAAAAAAGGTCAAGTGTAAAATTCTATTCATGGTATTTGTTAATTTAAACTGACTTAATAACAAACTTCGTTATGGGGCTTAACCAAGATTTACTAAAAAGTAATACCTATATACATATGCCATTTTAAACAATGTAGGCGCACGGTAATGCGCCAGGCCAAGTTCCGGCCTAAGCATACTGTGTGTATATTACAGGAGGTCTTAGAGCCGATTTGTACCCTCTTATAACTTTCAACCAGGTAAAGATAAAGTTATGAAATTTTACAGAGGTATTATACTACTAGATGTGAGCAAAACTGGAAATGTTCATAATTCTACATCGAATAGTTTCTGAGATATAAGCGATCGAAAATCGGGATTTATAGGACTCACTCACTCACTCACTCACTGACTCATCAAAAGTATTAGGCACTTCCCATGATGCTAGAGACTTGAAATTTTGCAGGATGATAGATATGAGGGTGTTATTAAAGGAAAAAATCGAAAAATCCTGAAAAGTTGTGTTTGACTCCGCTTCCGGGGTGGAGGCGTGCCAGTTTTGTACTTCCTTCGGAAACCCATCATTCCGACCGAAACCCATGATGTGTGGTATCAAATGAATCGTCTCGGTATGAAGAACCTATATTTGATGTTTTAAGAAACATTTAGGCGCATATAGGCTCGGTAAAAATCTTATACCAGCTGTCTGTCTGTATGTTTGTTCCTTATACAAATCCGAACCGTTTGACCGATTTTGACCAAACTTGGGACAAAGGTGGGTCTTGATACGGGGAAAATCATAGGCTATCAGCTGTTTCCCTAACTGTTTATTCCTTATACAAATCCTCACGATTTTGACCAAACATGGTACACACGTAGGTCTTTATCCGGGTAGTGTCATAGGCTAGGTCAAAATCGTCTATCTGCTGTCTGTCTGCATGTTTGCTCCTTTCACAAATTCACACCGATTTACCGATTTTGACCAAACTTGGCACACAGGTAGGTCTTGGTCCGGGAAATGCACTAGGATAGGTAAAAAAGGTCTTTCAGCTGACTGTCTGCATGTTTGTTCCTTACACAAATTCACACCGTTTGGCCTATTTTGACCAAACTTGGCACGCAGGTAGGTCTTGGTACGGGGAATGCACTAGGATAGGTAAAAAAGGTCTTTCAGCTGTCTGTCTGTATGTTTGTTCCTTATACAAATCCACACCGTTTGGCCTATTTTGACCAAACTTGGCACGCAGGTAGGTCTTGATACGGGAGTGTCATATTACCTATGACGTTTTGTACATTTTGTTCCATCGGGAAGCCATTATTCCTTCTGAAACCCATCATGTGGGGTATCAAATGAATCGTCTTGGTAAGGAGAACCTATATTTGATGTTTTAAGAAACATTTCGATGCATCTTAACAATACGTGTGACTTCCTTCTTAAATGTTGTAAATAAAGTCGTAAGGGTTAACTGCATAATATACTTGAAAATAGATACTAAGTTTTTTAAAGTCATCTAAATTACAAAGTTTAGGATCTCAAACCCAAAATGTATCGTCTTATTTCTTTTCTTATTCTTGAAGGCCTTCTACACTTTCCTTATGGTGATCTTTATCCTCGGGATGAGGTTCCTGTGTTTTACAGTGTAATAGTTTAGTTAAGAGAGCAATCAATTTGAACTCTAGAGTACTGTCATCTGGAAGAGCTTCTAACTTTTCTAGTCTAGTGATTAGATGTATGCAGGTTGATTATTGGTATCAAATATCAAGCAGTAAGGAGAACTTTATGCAGAATCCAAAGACCCTGGTTTTATATGAAGTACAAAAGCCAGTAGGTATGCGGCAACTAAATTTTAATTAATACTTAGAAAAAAGTAATGAGATCCCAAAAAAAAACATAAATGTGAAATAGAGGCCAAGTTCCTCCCCCCACAAAGAAACACTCCCTTCCCCAAAAAGCGAGAAATATCTCCTCCTAAAACCCCTAAAAAACGCCTTACCTTCCTACACTCCAAAAAAAGTAGTATGAGTTGGTGTATTAATGTACCATATTTTCAACCAAAAATGTTTACTAATAAAAGAGATGATACTAGAAAGAAATGTCCAAGTTCATTACTTGGAAGACCTCATAGTTACTTACTAAGAACAGTAAAGACACTTCAACTGACCTTTAAAAACGACAATAAAAATACTTATATCAAGTTACTAAAATATCACTTTCCTCAACCAGGTATATTCTTAAACTTGGCAATGCTTTTTTTTGTGCCGAAATTATCTTTAGAGAGAAAACTAAACATTGCCAAGTTTAAGAATATACCTGGTTGAGGAAAATAATATTTTAGTAACTGGATATAAGTATTTTTACTGTTCCGCTTGCTCCGCCCGCTCAAGAAGATATCAAAACCCCTAGCCAATCCAACTCGCTAAAATTAATAGAATTCTATTAATTTTAGCGAGTTGGATTGACTAGAGTTTTGATATCTTCTTAAAATTTAAAAAAAAATTTAAAGAATGGTTTATTATTTTAAAAAAATATTTTTGAATAACTAACTGGAGATAAATTGATAAACAATTGATGGTAAATTTCAATTAGACATCCTTATTACGAACTTTTCCATACCCGCGCATGCGCATGCTGACAAACATAGTAGGTTACATTACCTTTCAGAACCCGCACAACAGTGAACTTTAGTGTTTCATAACTTCTTTCCTCATAAAAAGCGAGCTTTTTTTTAACGGATTCGTGTTTAGTGCATCAAAATACGTTATAGTGCAACATTTCAAAAGGATCGGTGTGGAGACCGCGCTCCTTCACATTTACCTCTTGATCTTTACTAAGGATAATACGAAATCGCAAAGAATCGAAAAAAAAAATATTAAAAAACTAGGAATATGAATTACACTTGATTACATTCGACTAAAATGAACCCATTTTTTTTTTTAAGAGAGGGCAACGAAAAGGATGGCGTGGCTATTTTCGGAATTTCTCACGCTGATTAATGTGATTTTCAGTACTTCAAAAAATGTGGACTGATGGAACAAATGGACAATTTGGTCTGGATTTGAAGTCTTTTTAGACTTCAAATTCAGACTTGTCTCCTCAAACAACGGAAGAAACATCGTTTATTCAGTTCAGAATATTTTATGTAATTGGGGGACTTATGTAATATTTTACAATTCCCTGCTATTTTTTCAAAATAATAATAATAATAATAATTCTTTTCGTTCTACCTAAATGAAATTTGATTTTATATCTTCTTTTACAAATCAATTCGGGTCAAGCAAACTGAAATTCCTGCCTTCCTATTTACTATTTTATTGGACAATACCATCCCTGGTATTTGGCATCTAATTGTAAGTTGTTATTTACCTTTTACAATTATTTTTAATATGTATTAATTGTATTTATTGCTTTTTTTTTTTTGATTTTTAAAGGCAATTCAACCACACAGGTCATTGTTGCCTATTTAATTTTATTAGAAAGTAATAATTACCCAAAATGAAAATTCAAGGCAGCAATCAGATCATAAAAATGTTTATATACATAGACACACACACGAACATATGTATACATACATATATATACACACACACACACACACACACACACACACACACATACATACCCACATACATATACATACATACACACACACACACACACACACACACACATACATATATATATATATATATATATATATATATATATATATATACATACATATATATATACACACACATACATATACATACACACACATACACTTATACACACACACACACACACAAATACACATACACACACATACATATACGTATATATATACATATACATACACTCACACATAAACAGGTACCTATAATTTAGACAGCAATGAAATAAATGTTGTAATAAAACTCACATACTTTCACACCTTCACATATGCACAAGCAAAAAAAAATACAATTACTCAAGTATAGAAAACCGGGGATAAAGAACATTTCATGCGTCCATATTACATTACTTGTTAATTAAATGAATTATATTTTATCATAGAGATCTGTAGCTCTTAAGAAATTCAACGCTCGCTGGGTTAACTCATGGTCGTCTCCAAGTATATCACAGAGAGTACCATGAATCCCCATTTCGTTTCGAGCGGCTTCGTAGGCTCTACATTCGGTGAAAATATGTTTAATAGACATATCCTCACCACAAACAGAACATTTATTGGCCAATATCGGCCAATATATTGGCCAATTTATTGCCTTTCATTCATACTCTTTTTATTCAGAAATTTGCTAACTTCTATTGTGTCTCACGTGCCCGGCAGAATGAGGATTTGAATTTGAAGATTTATATTGCGAATCACAACACATTTTTTTTAAATTATATAAATGCTTTTCTTTGTTTTCAGTCCCGACGTCATCATCGTCCTAGATGAAACGCCTGAGTATGAAAATATGATCGCTAACTCAAAGACGTCGCCACCACAAGCAGTGGCGCCAATACCCGCACACGAGTGTTTAATTTGTGACAAACGGTTTTATTTCGAGAGGAACTATACCAAACATTTCAAATGTCACAAAACTGGAGCCGTCTATTGGTACGTATTTTTTTTTTCCTATAGTCTACTTATTTCTTTTAATTAATACATCTGTAAAATTTAATTTAACATCTGTACATTTTAAAGTACATGTTTGTTGCTAACAAATTTAAAACATGATATATACAGAAATTGATTAATAAAACTGACACAATAAATAAATAAATAAATATAAAGAATAAATAAAAAACTAGGAAACTGTGTCATCTTAGCACGTTTCTACTCATATCCCTAGTGCCATTAGTGGAGAAATAGGAACAGTTATTGAAAGGTTTTCATTAAATAAAATCTCAAAGAGAAGGTAGATTTAAGGCGCCAAAACAGGAAACTGGCAGTATCCTAAGCAGAATGACTCCCCTCGCCTTCTCTAGAAAAACACTACCATTTTGTTTCTCATTTTCCTACCTTGTGGTACTAAAATCCTCATTTTATTGTTTAATGTAATCCAACACAAAATACAGCCAATTAAAAAGGTACTGATTTTATCCACTGTTCTCGAACTCGGTTTATATATCACCTTGTAAATCGTTTCTCTACGATAGGGAACCTACGGAAAGAGATCCCGCACATTTTTTTTTCCTTCGGTGCATCGTCTTCTGCAGTCATTAGCACCATCCTTTATTGTGTAATCAAGATGAGTCGCTTAAGGCTGTGTGTTCGTAGGCTCCCTGATAGCCCTTTAGCCTGGTTTATTTTTTTTAAAAAGGGCTTGTGTTCCACGAGCTTTGGCCATTTTGGTTTGATACTCGAAACGGAACGATCTTAGTTGGCCCTTAAATAGGCTACGTTATCGTCGTATTGGAGCCTGGATACGTCGATAATTTTTCCTATTAGAAATTGAATTTTGTCATCAATAGCCTTGCTATTAAAAACCCACAACCACTCGCAAAGCTGCCTTCTTGAGAGGAAGAGTGTTAGGCCACTTGGATCTCCAAAAAGCGGAAATTCGGTAATTTCATCGTTCTTGTTTGCCTAACAAAAAATTGCGAAATTAGAAACATCTCTCAACAAATTAATGTAGCTCCTTAGCTGCCCTTTTGAACCGAAAAAATAACTTTAAATAGTTAATTATCTTCTATATTGAGTGTTTTATTTAATGATGTTTCCGTAACTTTTTCTACGTAACATTTAAAAATTGATTCTGAAGTAAAAAATAAAAAATAAAATAAAAATCTCTTACCTCTTTGAGGATTGTCCATAATCGATTGGTAATGGCAAAGTTTCAATATAACTATTTCAGGATCACTGATTGAACAAATTCACTCGCTAGTCTCATTATTTGAATAACAATAAGAAGGGAACGTCGAGTGTATCTCGTACTAAACAATTCCACGGGTCGGATAGTTTCCTGTTGAGTCCCCAGTTTTTTTTGCAAAACGAAATAAATGTTCTATGTAAAATATATAACGAGATAAATTTCTAGTTTTGGCCAGGATTTTTCCATTATGCCCCATTGTACGCCGGTGGGACTCAAACCCTCGTCTCCCGCATGAGAAGACCACGGGGATACCCTTTTAATTGGTTGTTGTTTTCATTTAGACTGCATTTAATAGTAAACTGCTAATGACCTATGAATAATAATAATAATAATAAAAACAGTAAAATGAGTAGGCGCTAAAGGCCTAGATGCAGATGCGCCATTATATAGAAAACTAGCTGTTACCCGGCGTGCCA
The DNA here is from genome assembly GCA_946811695.1 of Gonocerus acuteangulatus. NCBI lineage: Eukaryota > Metazoa > Arthropoda > Insecta > Hemiptera > Coreidae > Gonocerus > Gonocerus acuteangulatus. The sequence continues at coordinate 9,053,942 of OX328132.1, read as the reverse complement.
TGCTACACCTACTTTCTGCCTATGACTCTCTCCGTATCAAGATCTACCTGTATACCCAGTTATGTCGAAATCGGTCAAACGGTGTGACTTTGCTTATACCGGTCTAGATGTAGTTCAGAATGCCAGCACCACAGCAGTTCTGAAAAACCCCGACAGAGGCCAGTACCACAGCACTTTATATAACATCCGACAGAGGCCAGCAGCATAGCCTGCGAGTAGATAGCTCTTATCAAAGAAAGGCCAGCGCTCTTTAGTTAGGCAGTGACTGTTGATATTAAAATTGAAATAAACTGTATTAAATGATTATATAATGATGTAAAGTCATCAATGAGTTCGAGTTATTCTAATTATCAAGAACATCAACAAATAAATGTGATACATTATTCAAAATGACCGTCAGAATCTGAATGGTTCAGTGTAGCCAATTTTTCTTGAACAATACTTTTGACCTTTTGATCAAATTTTGAAATTTGGCTATTTTGGCCTAGCCTAGGAGATTTCCCGTATCAAGACCTACCTGTGTGCCAAGTTTGGTCAAAATCGGTCAAACGGTGTAGATTTGTATAAGAAACAAACAAATAAACAGACAAACAGACAGACACGTGATTTCTATATATATAGATAAATAAAAAGTAAAATGAGTATTTTAGTAAAACAAGATAAGAAAACGAGAAAAATAAGCCCGATCAATTTAGCCCAAAAAAAAATAGGGGTCCCCGTGCGTAAATTCCAAGTAAGCTGAAAATATGCATGAACGTTAAGTGATACCAGTATAATGAAATCGGGAAAAGTCTCCATCGATCCTATGAGTGCAAATAAAGTAGGTAAGAAAATGAGAAAAATATTGGATTTTTTTTAGGGCGAACGTTGAGAATGAGGGGGAGTAATTTTCGTTTAGGATACTTTCAGTTTCCTATTCTGACACCTGAAATCTTCTATTTAAGATTTCATTTTACATTTTTCACGAGAAATCGAACCATTTCCTATCGTAAGCTTACCCATTGCCCCTAGGGGTCAGAGGGAAACGGCCTAAGATGATGCAATTCCTGCGGGTCGGGCTTTTATTAATTTCTTTTAAGAGTAAAATCAAGATAACTAATTAAGAAACGTATTTGTAATAGTGTTTTCCAAGAGCGAAATTTAAAAGGCCGGAGGGAAGTAATTTCCGCTTATGATTCTGTGAGTTCTCTGTTGTGGCGCCAAAAATCTCTTTTCTCTTTGAGATTTAATTTTACATTTCTTTAAATTTTAAGTTATAAGAACGGAATCGCGCTCAGATGACGCACTTTCCGGGAGCCGGACTTTTTTCTAGTACATTGTTTATTAACCATTATAATACTATTACAATGGATCTTTTTCTTACTTCTGAAATTTCTATTGTTCATCGTAACAAGTTTATATAATATTCGTTCATATTTCTTCGTTTTCAGGGCCCTGGTAAAAGGTGAACCACTGCCCCCAGAACCGGCACACGCCCGTGGGGTACGTGGCGATACATTTAGCAAGGAGGAGTTCCGCGCAGGCTTGTTGGAATGCCAAAAAACAGGCTCTAGGGTACGTATTTTTTTATTGTTAATTAAAAATAGAAACTTTTGGCTGGTGTATGAACAGAAAGCGCAGTCCAAAACATATTTCCTTCATAAATTTTTCTTGTACATTGTTTATTAAGTACTATTGTTATGGATAATCTTTATACTTTTTTCTTGTGCATTATTTATTAAGCACTACCTTGTGCGATCAAAATCAGAGTCATTTTCTTGAACTTATAAATAACAAATAAATCAATATTTTTCAATCCTTTTTATCAAATGTTTTATACGAGATGTTGAATTATCAAAAAAAAAAAAAAAGTTTCAATTCTTCGGGGAAAAAAATGACGGCGCTGTGTCTGTCGAAAGGAAACCCTTTTTTTTCACGGGTGATACTCTGCAGACGGCAATTTTTAATCTAGAGGGAAAAACTAAAATTTCTTCAAAATAAGAAGGTTAAATCTAGTAAAGTACGTAGGATTTTACAGAAACATTATTTTTTTCGAAAATGGTGAACAATTATTCATTTTCTATTAAAAAATCCGTCGAAAATCGTTCATCGGTCATAAAATTGATATAATACTATTAATTTTTTTAAAAAAACCTACGTACTTTGCTAGCAAATATCATAAGGAACATGCTGTTAAAATTTGAAGTTGATCGGGTAAAAATTGAAAACGCCAAAGTATGACCTGATTTGAAAAACGTAGTTTTGAGAAAACGACTTTAAAGTTAATGTTCTGAAATGTTCATTTTTTTTCTGTTCACTTTTTTTTTCATACATTCTTGTGATAAAGATAAAAAAGGGGCTTAAATTTAAAATGTATTAAAGGAGGACCAAAACAAAACGTAACAATTTAAAGGGGACCAATCGAAGCACGCTAAAAAAATTATCTTCAAATCAGCACCGCGTTCACTTGGCATCGGGACTTCACTCAGAAAAACGTATTTTTTGCCCATTTAAAAACTTTTTCTTCACATAAACGCCATTGGATATTATTTTTGATTAGATAAGGAAGAATTTTAGACCATAAAACAAATTGTGAAAAAAAAGTTACAAGGTAATACACTATTATAATAAAAAGTTACAAGGTAATACACTATTATAATAAAAAGTTACAAGTACTATTATAATGGATCATTTTGTATCTATTTAATTTTCATTAAATTTTGGTATAATTTGTATCACATCTCTATTATCCAGAGAATGTTAATCTGTTAAAGCTTTATTTATTAATATTTGCCAGTCAGATGATCTGAATTACTTACAAGCTGATAATATTAATATGCAAATTTATAGTGTTTATCGCAACAAATTGTCTATCTTTGTCTATACGAAACTTTAAACTACCTCATTACAGATTTTAGTTGTCTTTTACATTGTCGATTTAGGGCAATTACAGTGGGTAATTTTGTTACAATGGGTAATTTTGTTTGTTAGTTTAGTGTTTTCATGTAATATTTTATATATCTTGCATCAAATTTATGCAGGGTTGTCTCCGTTAATGTTTATTTTCCATCTTCTGTCTTACAACCGAAAACTTTTATTTGTGAATTTCTATTTTTAGTCACATATTTGGCAGATTGAGGAGTTCTATTGTTCGTCATATACACATAGCCTGAGGATTAGACTTAGAGAATTTCTGTTGTTCACATGTTTTTTAAACTGGCTGCACTGTGGATGGTGGCCATTAGCGCCGACATCCATGGTGCAGCCGGAAATCCACTCAATGGGCCCTGAGGTGAGAAAAATCGCTGTTGCAGGCGGCACTCGAACACCCATCTCCCTCAGGAGAATCCAAAGCGCTAGCCACTGGACCACGGGGAGAACCTAGAGACAGTTAATATTCCGTTACAAGCTTCATGCTAATTTTTCTGGAAAATTTAAATTGATAAAATAATTTTAGGTTTAAAAAATTTAAACACCCACTCCAATGGTATTTAGAAGATAAGCAAGATTTCTGACTCAGAAAAAATAAACAGCTACTCCAATGGTATTTAGAAGAAATTTCTGGCTCTTAAAAAGGAATACATACTCGAAACATGTGTACATACTTTAAGTATGTGTGTTATATTTTCACATCCCCTGCGGACAATTAAAAACAATTAAAACATTGCAAAATAAAACTAGGAATAAGCGACCTAATGAGACTGACAAAACTCAGAAAGTGTATTTTTATTTTTGTTCAAATATAAATCGAAATCGTGAATTAAAAATAGTATTAAAAAAACAAAAAAAAAACTACGAATATGAGCTACTCAAGAATAAATTCTACTGAAATCTATCCATTTCTTTTTCTATTTTAAGAGAGGGTTAAAAAATGACAGCTGTTTTTTCGGAATTTTTCACGCTGATTAATGTGATTTTCAGTACATACAGAATTTCAGAGTGATTTAACTAAACAGACTTTAATTCAGATTTAGCTGAACAAACTACGCAAGGAACACGTTTCTTTCAGTTCGTAATATTTATGTCACTTGAGGTAATTTAATTATGTAATGTTTCACAATTGTTTACTACTTGATATTTATCTTTTAAAAAATTATTTGTAATATGTGTTAATTCTATTTATCGACTTACTTTCACATTGTTTTTATTCAGAAATATGCTAATTTCTATTGCGTTTCACATGCAGAATGAGGATTTGAATTTGTTTTCTTGCTATACAGGGTGTCCCGATTTTAAATGGCAAAACTTCAGGAGCGCGTAGGGGACCAAAAACTAAGACAAAACGTCCTTTAGATATTTTCTCGTTTTTGAGAAAATCGCGAAAGAAGAAACGAAACAAGTTTTCATATTTGTACTTACTTATTTTCAATGGAAAAAAATTGTCATTGCGAAATGTTTTGAGAAACCAATTACTTAACTTTAATCTCTTGATGCTGATATAGTTTTCGTTTACGGTTTCTGCAACGGTAATGCTTGCCAGAGAGTATGCGCGCCAAATCGCAAATAGAAGAGTACTTAATCGACGAGCCTTTCTGTTAACTTTTAATATACTACGAGAGACTGGGTCATTCTTACTTCAAAATGAAGGCGTCCAATTCCAGGCAGCATTAAGAGCATGAGTCCAACGCTTGCATTAGGAATATCGCAGCAGGCAATATAAAGAACATTGAAAGGTGATAATCGCCTTCCGTACCATGTTCAAATATTGCAGAATTTATTACTTCAAATTATGCAAAGATATTGAATTTTAGTAACTGGTTTCTTTGTATGGAGAACCTTGAAGCAAGAAGGGTTCATATTGGAGATGGAGATAGTTGGTCGTTGCAGTGATACGAAGACCAGGGATGGTTGGGATTCGGCTAGGAGGGAAAAAGTCCGTCACGCAGGAGCTGCATAACTAAGCACTTTCCTCAGAATTTGGGTAGTGTAGACTGCTTTCCAGAACAATTTGCTTAAAATATACTACATAAATAAAATAAAAACATGAATAGTTCTCTTTTAATTTTGTAATGAGTAACTGATAAATTATTAATTTGCTTCCAGAGTTATGTTTACACATGGTACCTACTACACTACGTAATAAATACAAAAAACCTCATATTATTGTATTTTGATCTAACGCAGGAACCGGATACAATCCCTCTAGCGCTCCTTGCGGCGCCTTTGTGAACCTATGTCTGGCTGGATTTTCTATTGAAATATATTACAAAGTTAACCCCCCTTTCCGATTGACCGATTCAGCTCATTTTTACAACACTTCTTTCTCATGAGTTACCCACGACGTATACCGCGTTTCGTTACAATACAGCAGAAATTACGACCAGTATGAGTATATTAGTAATTTGGGTCCGGAGTAAACCCCCCCTCCTAATGAACCGATTTAGTTTATTTTTACAACACATATTTACCTGTAGATTACCACTACGAATACCGAGTTTCGTCGAAATATACCAAAAATCTCGGTTGGTAGTGGCGAATTGGTATTGTGGGTCTGGAGTAACCCCCCCCCCCTCCTAATGAACCGATTTAGTTTATTTTTACAACACATATTTACCTGTAGATTACCACTATGAATACCGAGTTTCGTCGAAATATACCTAAAATCACGGCTGGTAGTGGCGAATTGGTATTGTCGGTCTGAAGTAAACCCCCCCACCTTATGAACCGATTAAGTTCATTTTTATATCTCACTTTTCTCTCTATATTACCACTACGAATACCAAGTTTCGTTGAAATATAACAAATATTACGGCTGAAATGGTCAAATTAGTGTTTTGGGTTCGGGGTAAACCCCCCCTTCCGGTGGACCGATTTTGGTGGTTAACGAACTCGTTCAATCGTTTGCTAATTGAATGCTATATACCAAGTTTCGTGACGAAAAAAACAAAAACTCTGGCCGCTCTATATATATATATATATATATATATATATATATATATATATATATATATAGATATATATAAATTTTAACGGGGGTCATTTTCGGTGTCTACTAGGTAGGATCGATAAAGATTTGAAGAAATTTTCCAAAAATTCCGTCATGAGTCCAACCTCAATAGCTACTTTCCTTCGGAGGAAAGTGCTAAAAAACGTCAGACCTTCAGAAAGAAATCTGTATGGATACATTCAACCATCGTCACCTAAATGTCTTCTTGGTCTTCCCCCCTCGCCCCTAGGCATCCCCTAGCGCTGAAGAAGGCTGCCAACGTGCAGGCGAAATGTCCAATACAGATTTCTTCCTGAATGTCTGACGTCTTCGTACCTTGAAGCAGGAAGTTTATTCGTTGTCAATCAACTCAAGAGAGCAATTAAAAGACCGAATCACAGATGAAGTGCACCAAATATCATAAGAAGAGTGTTTAACTGCAATTTATCAAGTCACTGCTTGATGTAATACTTACTATTCTGTAAGAGGGCAGCATTCTATAACTAAACTAAATAGATGATAACATAAAAAAAAATTTAAATAAATAAAATGACTCCGGCTCTCGTAGTCTATTAAAAGTTAACGAAAAGAATCGTGGATTAAGCACTCTTCGGCGCTTATGCGCGCATACTCTCGCACCGCTTCTAAACAATTAGCGTTGCAGAAACCGTAGACGCAAACAATATCTGCAACAAGAGAAAAATTTTAGTAATTGGTTTCTTGAAACAATTCGTAATGACAGTTTTTTCCAATAAAAATTTAAATAAGTAAGTAGAAAAATGAAGACTTGTTTCGTTTCTTGTTTTGCAATTTTCTCCAAAACGAAGCAAAAACAAGCAAATCTCTTGAGGACTTTTTGTCTTAGTTTTTCCCCTACACGCTCCTGAAGTTTTGCCATTTAAAATCGGGACACCCTGTATAATCCGATTTCCAAAAACTTTATTGACATGAACTTGTAGCATATTTAATCAGCTTTCATTTGTTATAGAATAAATATGTCGCTAGGACACAGGGTTTCCGAGATATAAGTGAAAACCCGAATAATGGGACATTCTAACCCCCCCCCCTCCCCCCGGCACAAAGGCTACGGGCGGGAACTTTTGATATGTTCACCTCCTATCCAGCCCAAACAAAGTTACGAAGTCAAAAATTTCCATCTATAACTGTTCGTTGCCTGGACTGTAATCACCTATTTATTCTCTTGTTCGGAAATTATAAATGGTCTTGTATTCTTTGTTTTACAGATGAAGCGTAAGCAGCTGATGTTGAATAATTGTTCACGTGGATGAAGAAATTGGCCATGGATAGTTCACCTCTCCCAGGTTGTAGATAGTTCGAGATTGTTAAATGGCACTCCTTTGGCAAAGACTGATCCTAATCTTTTAGTTTATCATATTAGTAACATTATTTTTCCAGAGTAGAATTTTTTATACAATTTTATTGTTTATTTGTTTTTGGTTTTATAGTTTAAATTATTTATCTGTTTTAATATATTGTAAATTTTATCGTTAAGGAACCATGACCAAATTTATTTATTATAACTTATGGATTTTAATTTTGTACTTTTTTTTTTATTTTATTTTTGTGTTAACGCTTTATAGCGATGTACACCTTACATTTTTTATATATATGTATTACATTGTTTTCTGCATGTTAACATTGAGTAAATATTCTTACATTATTGTCTATATATTTATATCTATATCGTTTATACATTATTACATTATATTAAATTACATAATTGTCTATACTTACATCATGTATATATATTACTGCAGTATATTACGTTATTGTCTATATATGTACATTCTATATAACTAAGGCCTAATACAATTATTATTACAATTATAGAATAAATACTATATACATATACAGTTTTGTTAATTAGTGCATATATACAATCCTAGGAATTTCAATTCTACGTATAAATCTAATTATACAGCCAACTGGTCTAATTCAAGGTTAGTTATGCATCATCAAAGCAATGCCGATTCAAAATATTAAGCTGGATTTAGAAATGGTGCAATCAGTTGGGATGGAAAAAAAAAAAAAAAAAAGTCTTTTTTTGGAAGAGCTGTTTGGTCCATGTTCTTTCTATTTTATTTTATATTTTTTCAAATATGTTGGTGTCTTTTAGGTGTGAGAGTATCTTGTCAATATGAGGGCTGTCATCTCCAAGGTGTTCTGTCATGTCGTGAGGAATGTCCAAATTAAGTCGTGATTGACAGTCAGTTAGGATATGTTGTACGGTTAGGTCACTGTTACATATTGTACAGGTTGGTTTTTCAGTTTTGGTCATCAGGTATTCATGAGTTAGCCGAGTGTGCCCGATCCTCAATCTTGCAAGTACAACTTCTTCACGACGATTGTCCCGGTTGGATGATTCCCAATTTAGAATGTAATGTTTGATATTTCTTAATTTATTGTCTGTTTGTGAGTCCATTCCTGTTTCCATTTTTCGAGTATTGTCTGTCGGGTTTGTCTAATAACGTTCTTATAGTAGATTTCAGTCTGTGTGTAAGTTTGTTTTTCTGTAATATCCTTGGCGTGTCTGTCAGCAGTGTCACTCTGTCCAAGGTTTTTGTGTCCTGGCAGCCAAAACAGTGTTACGTGTTTTCCTCTTGCTTGTAAGTCGTGTATTTTGTCTTGTATTTCAGTGCATATGGGATGTGTAGTGTAGATGTTCTGAAGATCCTGCAGTGAACCCAAAGAGTCGCTGCAAATGATAACATGCGTTTTGTGGGTTGGTGGGATGTTCTTCAGAGCTAAAAGGATGGCATGTAATTCCGCATCTAAAATGTTTAAAGAAGGCGGGAGCTTCTCGGCATATACATTTCTCTCTATGATAGCTGCACCCCCAACTCCATTTTGTGTTTTTGATCCGTCTGTATATATTGTAAGACAGTCTGAGTGTTTGTTCAGGTACTCTGTGAAGTAATGTGTATACTGGAGTGTCGATAGTGGGTCTGATTTTTTGTACTTTGTAAGTGTAAGGTCTATATTGAAGTTTCGTGTCGTCCAGGGTGCAGTCGATGCGAGTTTGTGTGTACTGATGTTCCAAGAATCTAGGCCAAACAGCTCTTCTGTTTGACGGAATCTTACAACAAAGGGTTGGACATGTCTGCGCCTTTGCTCATATTTTTCCATAAAATGGTTCACCATTATGTTAGTAATACAAGATTGGACAGGGTGAGATTTAAGCTTGTAGATATAAGAAGCTGATAATAACGCTCTCCTATAAGATTTCGACTGGACTAGACCGGAAAGCTCCTAGTGCTAAGCGCAATCCAGTATTGTGTATTGTGTTCAGCATATTTAGTGTAGTGGGCTTGGCAGACGAGTAAGCCACGCATCCATAGTCCAGAAGGGATCTGGTATAACTTCGGTAGACACGTAGCAATACTTGTCTGTCGGCACCCCATCTTGTGTTACTCAGGACTCTCATAAGATTTAGAGATCTTCTACTTCTTATGAGGAGTTCTTTGAGATGAGGCACCCACGTGAGACGTTTATCTAAGTGTAGTCCTAAAAATGTAATAACATTTGTTTGGGGTATTTGAGTGTTGTACAGTTTTAGTTGATAGTCTATATTGCATTTCTTCCTCGTAAATAATATTGATTTTGTTTTTTGTGTGGAGAATGTCAGTCCTGTCAAGTCAGTCCACTGTTCGAGAGAGTTAATGGCTTCTTGTATTTTAGTCTGTGCATTTTCTGTGGTGTTTGAACTGTGAACTATTAGTAGATCATCAACATAAAGAAAGTACTGCACATCGGGAGGTATGTGATCTTTTACTGAGTCCATAGCAATAAGAAAGAGAGTTGTACTGAGAACGCTGCCTTGAGGAACACCCATTTCTTGCTTAAAGACATCTGAGAGACAAGTTCCATTTCTGACTCTGAACGTTCTGTTCGAAAGGAGCGCACTGATGAATTTGAGTGACTTCCCACGAACACCCCATTCATAGAGTTTAGAAATAATTACTCTTTGCCAGACTGTGTCGAATGCTTTGTTTATATCGAAAGATACAGCGAGTGTAACCTTTTTGTTTATGAGCGAATCTGTGATTAATGACTCTAATCGGACTATATGGTCAAGTGTTGAGTGTCTCTCTCTGAAACCACATTGATATACTGAGAGGCGATTCCCAGATTCAAGATACCACATTAACCTTTTATTCAACATTTTTTCGAGTATCTTACAGACACAGCTGGTAAGAGAGATTGGTCTGTAGCTTGTCACGTCAGATTTATCTTTATTAGGCTTCAGTATTGGAATAACGATGCTTTCACACCAAGGTTCAGGGATATTTCCCGAGTCATAAACTGAATTCATAAGCCGTAGTAGTTTTATGAGACAATTATGTGGGAGGTGTTTTATCATACTGTAGGTAATAAGATCCTGTCCGGGTGAGCTGTCTTTTGTGTTGGAAAGTGCGTAATTGAGTTCCTCGATAGTGATTGGTTCGTCTAAGTAGTTTGATTCTCTGATTGTGTTCGAAAATGGTAATTCATTCTGTGCCATGAGGTTATCATATGTATGGTTATTTTCAGGGGTTTTTGAGATATTGCTGAAATGTTCAGCTAATGTATTTGTTACGTCTTGTCGGTTGGTCAGAATCGAGTCATCTATTTTTAGTCCACTTTCTGGTACTTCAGGTGTACGGTATTTTCTGTGGGTGATTTTTTTAAGGTTGTTCCATAGGTCAGTTTGTGGCGTGTGTCTGTTAATTGTAGTAAGAAAGTCAACCCAGCATTGCTTTTTGCTCTCTGTGACTACGCGACGGCAGACGGCTTTGGCTTTTTTAAATTTAATTAAGAATTCAGTGGTCGGGTTTCTCCTGAATTTGTTGAGAGCAGTACGTTTTTCCTTGACTGCTTGCTTGCATTTTTCATTCCACCAAGGGACGGGGAGGTGTTTTTGTACTGTCCTGGATTTTGGAATAGAAACTTGGGCGGCTGATATTACTAGTTTGTTAAAGTTAGAGATTGTATTAATGTTTAATTTGTTCATTTCGTTGGTAATATACTGTTGATATTTCGTCCAGTCAGCTTTCTTTGTCACGAATCTTGTAGGGACTTGGAATGCCTCAGGGTTGCTTTCAACATCAATAGCAATAGGAAAGTGATCGCTGTTATAGAGATCGTTTTTTACTTTCCATTTGAATCGCATTATGATGTCTGGTGAACATGTAGTGACATCGATGTTAGATAGTGTTCCTGTTCGTGCACATAGATGTGTGGGGGAATTACTGTTGAGGGGGATTAAGTCGTTCGTGTCGAGTATGTTTTCTAAAATTCTTCCTCTTGTATTAGTCGTGTTTGAGTGCCATAAAGTGCTCATTGCGTTTAAATCACCAAGAAACATTAGTGGTCGAGGGAGTTGTGTCAGTAAGTCCTGTAGGTCGGTTTGGTCAAGCCTATCGCTTGGTGGAAGATAAATATTGCAGATATTCATGCGGAAGGGAGCGTATACTGTACAAGCTACTGCTTGCAATGTAGTTCTGATTCGGAGGGGTTCACTGTACACCGTATCTTTTACGAAAATAGCCACTCCTCCAGAGGCTTTACCTCCCAATGTATAGTCCTGTCTATATGATGTGAATCCTAATAGGGATGTGTCTTTGGCTGGTGATAAATGAGTTTCCTGGATTGCTAAGATTTGAAATTTTTTTGATCGCACTAGGTGCTTCAAGTCATCTAAGTGTTTTTGTAACCCGTTTATATTCCACTGTAATATCATGGAATTAGCAAATGTCATGTTATTTAAGAGGATTTAATATAAACGTGATTTGGGAACAAGTCCTCGTCATAGATAAGGTCACACGATAGAGAAAAGAAAGTATAAGAGATCATTGGAAAGGGGTTTAAGTTATTGGGAGATTTTAAGTCCTTAATCAGTGCAGGAGTATTGAAAATTAGGTCGAATGAATATGGAGAAAAGAGAAAAGTCAGTCATTTTTCCCCCTTTTGTGTGCACGATCTTAGTTGTATTTTGTCCTTCCCAACAGGTTGCTTAGATTTACTACTTACATTTTCCGAGTCGGCATCGCTGTGAGGAGAACCAATGATTTCTTGAGCTGGCGTTTTAATTACTTCTTTAGGGAGGCTTGATTCTCGCGGGCTCTTGGTCTTCTTTTCCTTGGAGTAGCCTGGAACTGGAGGATTTGTCACTTCTTCTTCTTCAGTCGGACCTTTTGAGTGTCCTTCACCAGTGACTTTATTCGAAATTGTGTTTAAATTTTCATTGAACATTTTTGAGCAGATGATGAACAGTTGCTCTTGGAGGAAGTTAAGTTGTTCTTTAATTGACAGTATGTCCTGTTTTGTCGGCCTGAAATGATCTGAAGTCTTGTTTTCTTCAACAGGGTTTGATGCTTTTGAAGAATAGGAGTTTCGAGGGGGCGTTGCTACTCTTTTCCTAGCTTCTCTATAAGAAAGCCTCTCGTAGACCATCTTACGCAATATCTGGGACTCTCTTGCATATATACTGCATTTTCTATCATTTGCAGCGTGATTTTCATTGCAGTTACTGCAGTGTACTCTTGAGCATGGGCCTTCGTGTTTCTCCTCTGCACAAGTTCTACACATTTCACTCTTCTTGCATCCTCTACTTGTGTGGTTATAACCCCAGCACTTGAAGCAGATAAGAGGAGGGGGTATATATGGTCTTAATGAAATTATTAAGTACCCAATCTTCATTTTTTCTGGTAGGATTTCTTTGTTGAATGTTTCGACGAACATGACTTTTTGAGGGTTCTGTCTAGTTTTGAATCGTCTTATGTGAGTAACACCTTGGTCTTTTAATTCCTGGGTTATACTCTTGTCGGTAAGGCAAACAATCTCATCACATGAGAAGATCCCTCTTGAAAAGTTCATGGTTTTATGTGGACTTACAGTTATTTCAGATCCAAAAAACGTTTTTTCAGCGCAGATTTTTTTGGCGACGTTATTGTCCGGGCAGGAGATAAGTAAGGCGCCAGATTTTCTCATTTTCTTTACATTTATGTTCTTCCCGAAGCCGCATAACCATCTTTCCACCATAAATGGACTAACTTTGTTTTTTTTTTTTTTTTGTTTTTTTTTACGGCGCATCAACAAATCGTAGCTATTAGCGCCGACATCCAGGGTGCAACCAGGAATTTTCTCAGCGAGCCCTGAGATGAGAAAATTTCTGGCGCCGGTGGGGATCGAACCCACCATCTCCCGCTTATGAATCCTGCGCGCTAGCCACTAGACCACGGGAGACCCCGACTAACTTTGTTAAACGAACTATCTTTGGAGTCCATTTTTATAATAAGGTGCTTCATGTTTTGAGGCTCAGGCTTTTGATCCTCATTAATGGGTGCAATGTAACTCTTGTTGATGGCGGATGAAGAGTGTTGGTTCATTTTGGTCTTCATTTTTCTATTTCGTGGATTACACTTAGAAGATATAGATATTTTGGTAGCGCGTATTTAATTCGGATTGAGGTCGACTCGGCTTCTTTAGACCACACACCGAAACACTTTTGTACTTTTAAGTGTGTAAGTAATTTGAAAATATATGAAATCGAACAAGCAGAATGTATTCTGATATAAAAAAAAAATGATAGAAAAATGAAAATGTTTGTATTAAAAGAGAATGTAAAAGTATGGATGAATAGCAAAAATAACATATTTTTTTTTATATTCACTCATTTTTATCAACCCTTGTCCTTTGTTACTATTTTTGCCATTGCATTTATTTTGGTTTTCCATCTTCCAATCTCTGCTTTGACTTTAGGATGGTGATCACAGAAATGATTATCAACCTTAAAATCTATCCACTGCACAATCCTCAAGTTTTATTAGTACTATGGTTGGGTCTTTTTGCGAAGACCACATCCAGTTACTTTTGAAGTAGCAGTAGTGATTTATAACAGTTACTCGTACTCGCTGATAAGCTTACTGATTAGCTTATAGGTTCTTTGCTGGTTATCTACTACTTCTTGACTCGTTATCTACGGTTATAATTCAAATTAGATAATGGCAAGCAAAATTTATTAATAAGAAGGTTAATATGATCAAAATCAATTCTCTCAACTATGAAATAAGTTATTAAGCATTAAAGTTGACTTTTTTGCAGGTTATGAAGGATAACAAACAATGTTATTTGTAAACAAACATATTTTATTCCTTTTCTATCTCTCTTTTTTGGATATTTTATATTTATTAGGCATTACATGCTATGCGTTTCCGCTCGCTACGCTACGCTCCGCTCGCTCAAGAAGATATCAAAACCCTAGTCAATCCAACTCGCAATTAATAGAATTATATTACTTGTAGCGACTGTAGTCTACCCAACTCGCTAAAATTAATAGGATTCCATTAATTTTTCCCTGTAAGAAACCAATCCCTTTTACTTTGTCAGGAACATCGCGAACTAATTGTAAAAGACTCATTTTTCTCACTAACATAAGCAGAGCTTTTTCATAAAAAAAAGGTAATTCACTGTTGAAGGTTACTTTCTTCCAGCAAGAACGAATGCAATTGGTCATCGGAATCCTCCAATAGGAAGGCAAAGGAGTTATGCGCATCCGATAAATCACTGATACAATCACTACTGCTACTTCAAAAGTAACTGGATGTGGTCTTCGCAAAAAGACCCCTATGGTTATCTTTTACTCGGTAACTATTAATAACAATCCAGATACTATTTTAGTACTCTGAGGGCTAGACAGGCCAAAACGAAAGAAAGAAAAGTCTATCCTGTGTATTTGTGAATGTGAGTGCTTGTAGGTGTACGTGTGTCTGTGTTTGTGTGTATGGTCGTGTATTCGCGCGCGCTTGGGTGTGTGTTTATTTATAAACTACTATTTATAAACTCAGCTCCTCCTTGGGCCTGATACTGGTGTAAACCAGGAGCAGTAATTTCATATGAACATGGGCGTATATAAGGGGGGGCTGAGGGGGGGGGCTAAGGGGGCTGCAGCCCCCCCCCCCCCCGAAATTTTGATTTGAAGGTAAAAAATTGTCGTAAAACTCTTAAAAATAAATTAAATAAGATCACTTAGTTCATAAAAAATATTTTATTTTACGTCTAATAGCGTTTTAGTTGCCTAAAACTATTCCAAGCTCTAAATTTTTAGTATTCCATACCCCGGAAATGGTCTCAGCTCCCCCGGAAATATTTCTAGCCCCTCCCGAAATTATTTTCTATATACGGCAATGCATATGAAGGATAATGATTTCCTGCCAACTGAAGATTGTAAATTATCTTAAAATCTTTAGTGCCTCTTCGATTGGGTTTTGAATAGATAGGGCGAGAAAGGATCCTTTCATGCAGATGATGTTCGGCAAATCGTGCCACTCCTTCCCCTAAAATGATTAAAAAAACAAAAACACAATTAGAAGAAAATGAAAAACTAAAGAACAGGTAAGTTTATAAAAAGAATTTTCAAATAATTTATTCTTCGTTCTATAATTTGAATAAGTTGTTTCTGAAATCGAGTAAATTGATCATAATAATAATAATAATAATGATAATCACTAAAGTGTTTCTTAAAAAAATAAAAAAAAATAATAATAACCTTTATTTGCTCTATTGTAGTGCAAACACCATAATGACTGTGTTTAAAAAAATAATAAAAAGCATTCAGCTTAGTTAAGTTCCTGAAGCTATGCCTGATAATAGAGCCTTCCCAACCTGTCTTATTGTCTTCTTTCCTTTATAACTATTATCCACGTTACCCCTCAAATGATACTGTCTTTCCCATCACTACATTTTGCAGTGTTGCTGGCGTTCCTCAGCTTCTTTCCTCTATAACTTTCTCCAGGTCACCTCTAGAATAATACTGTCTTCCTCATCACTACATCCTGCAGTGTTGCTGGCATTCCTCAGCTTCTTTCCTCAATAACTATTCTCCAGGTCACCCCTCAAATGATACTGTCTTCCTAGTCACTACATCCTGCAGTGTTGCTGGCATTCCTCAGCTTCTTTCCTCTATAACTATTCTCCAGCTCAGCCCTCAAACGATACGGTCTTCCTTATCACTACACCCTACAGTCTTGCTGGCATTCCTCAGCTTCTTTCCTCTATAACTATTCTCCAGGTCACCCCTCAAATGATACTGTATTCCTAGTCACTACATCCTGCAGTGTTGCTGGCATTCCTCAGCTTCTTTCCTCTATAACTATTCTCCAGGTCAGCCCTCAAACGATACTGTTTTCCTTATCACTACATCCTACAGTCTTGCTGGCATTCCTCAGCTTCTTTCCTCTATAAATATTCTCCAGCTCAGCCCTCAAATGATACTGTCGTCCTCATCACTACATCCTACAGTCTTGCTGGCATTCCTCAGCTTCTTTCCTCTATAACTATTCTCCAGGTCAGCCCTCAAACAATACTGTCTTCCTCATTGGGGGGGAGGGCTGCGAACATTTGGGGTGTATGTAATACTAACAATCTTGAACTTGAAATAGTTAGCGAATTAAAAAGCTATAACACCCAATCAAAATTATTTTTTCTGAAATAAGTGATCATATTTAATTACCGTTTAAGGTTTTCACGACATGGTACGAGACGAATGAATCTCTGCAGGCGTAAGAAGTCAATAGAGACAAAATAGCCATCTAGTCCAAGTGCATGGAATTCCATCAGGAAACATTCCGAAGAAAGGAATATGTGGTTCAAGGCCCATGATTCGGGGCGAGAGGGACGATCCCAAGGCTGATAAGTTACTTCCTTAAACCCTAGGCGAGGAGCCCAAAATTTTTGTATCATTGACGAATCAATCTTGATAGATTCCCTGAGAACATTGAACTAAAATATATACGGGAGTCCCCGTCTTAGGTTTCCTGGCATATAAATGCATTGTAAAAGTATCGCTTACGTCGGCGGATATAACAGCAGAATCGGTTATGTCGGCGAAATTTGGCCAACGAGCACCGAAATCAGTTATAGCGGCGGGATGCTCTTCCCTCTTCTGAGGCCCGGTATCCAAACTAGGACTCGCGAAACTTAGCTTCATTCCGGGAACAGAAGGGATGTTCAGGTGTCATTCATCCTTCTCTAGGGAGCTTCAGACTGTCAGTTACATTCGAGTGCTTATGTGTGAAGACCAGGCAGTTTTCATTTTTATTAATGTCTAAAAAATAAATGTAATCTCGAAAGGGAGATCCTAAAGTAGTGAAGAAAAGGCGAATATTGTTTGCAGACTAGATCAAGAAGAGAAGAATGCAGCACTTGCAAAATAATTCTGACCGGGAGAAAATAAGACATATTTTCTTCAAAAAGGATGAGAGGTACCGAGCACTGTGATTTAGAAGAATAACTGCTGAAGTAGTTTAAAATTCAACGAAGCCAAGATTCAAGATATCAGGAACTTTCAGGTCTGACAAAAAAATATTTTATACCCGACACATCTTGGCTACAGAGATTTAGAAATCGCCATGATATTGTTTTAGGGGAAATCCATTACGAGTCTTCCTGTGTTCCCCTCGGAGTGAAGAATTGGTTAAAACCTGTTTGACTTAAAGTTCGAGAAGGATATACAGTCGAAGGAGTTTTTAACATACGACGAAACCGGCCTGCTTTATCCATCGGCGTATATAGGAAATGATTGGGGGGGAGGGGGCTGGACAAATTTCGGGGAGGGGGACCGTTTCCGAGGTATGGAATGCTAAAAATTTAGAACTTGGAATACGTTTAGCCAATTAAAATGCTATTAAACCTAAAATAAAATATGTTTTATGAACTAAGCAATCTTATTTTTAGATATTTTATGACACATTTTTACCGATGAAATAAAAATTTCGGGAGGGAGCTGCAGACTGTAGATTGTTGAGTTACAGGCTGTGATGACGCAGTTCACAAGCCTTCCTTTTTGATACGTCATATTCCGCAAATCATCAGCAGTGACTATGCCACAGCAAAGATAGGCCTCACACAGAACGGTTTACCAATGGCACGTTTAAGCCCATTTAATCTGAGCCGTTTTAATGTAAAAATTTTATAAACCTCTTACTGTGTTCCAAAGAAATGATTGTGTGCAAAAAGCGACTGCTTTGATGAGTCCGAATTCCTTATCGCTTTGAATAAATGAATCGGTCATACCTCAATGAAAAAAAAAAAAAACACAATATTTTGCAAAATTGGAGTCAGTTGAACCCGCAGAACGCTTCCCCCACCACTACGGATATTCTCAGTCTGTGGCCAGCCTCCGTGGAGTGAACCTCGCGCCTATAGAAATTCTCAATTCCTTCAAGACGCGGGTAAACACCTAAAGCCCACGGTTTATCAAGTAAGACCTTTTAATATTTCTAAGAAATTATTCATTGAAAATATATTTTTTGTTCAAGAAATAGTCAATTAGCTTATAATAATGTACTGGCTAGAAAAGGGTGGGACATTAATATTGTAATAATTTCTGATATAAAATGTGCTAAAAGAGAAGCGTTCATAAAGAGCTAACTATTTCATTTTTCACTTAGTATATTAGTTGATTTGGGGGCGAGGTTAGCTCAGTGGTAGAGCACTGGACTAATAAGCTGGAGGCCTGAGTTCAAATCCCGAGCAAGCACTAAAGATTTTTTCTTCTAGTGTCTTCGTTCATGGGTTGAATTCGGCCTCCCTGACCGTCCCTAGGCCAACCCAGCCTTTAATTAATTTCATAATGGGTACCTTGGTTGGTGCTAATGACTCTAGCAGTCGAAGCAGCCAAGGGGGAAATCAGGCGGCCGGAGCATAGTACTGACCACACTATCTCCCTAGTGTGCCGTATGGTCATGAATCAGATACCTCTATAGTATCTGCCCCTCAGGGCCCTCGTGGCCTGTTACGGGACTGATTATTTTTTTTATATTAGTTGATTTATTAGCGCGTTTCCTCCCTCCCTCAATACGGAAGAAATTCGCTTATGAGGTTGATCTCATGACGCAATCCGGAAATGCCGACTAGAAAAGTTTCAGAGCCGGTAGGTCATGAACATAACTTGGTTTTCAAATTAGTAGCAAAAGTAGTCCAATTTTGACGGAGTTTGACGCAAAAATCTTTCGTGTAATTAAAAATGTTCAAGTTCGTTAACCAAAAGAATCCGTCAAACTGAACACAGTTCTTGGTGCAAAATTCGCACAACAAAACTTATAGCGCGTTCTCTCTTTAATATGCTTGCAGGAACACTTTTTTATGAGTCTAACGTCAATGAAACTATTTTTAAAGCGATATCTGTAACCGCTTGCGAGAAACGTTGATACAACTATTTTTCCTAAATAATATTCGGTTTGGGTGGTCAGAAACGGCTGATTCAGTTGAAAATTTTTTTGGACGTTTGAATGTCAATCAAACTAAGATACGTAAATTTTGGTTGCGTTTGAAGGGAGCATTATAAAAAAATATTTTATTAACGGGAATGAAAGGTTTAGGATCTTTTGAACATTTTCATAAATATCTCGGCCACGTTTGAGGAATCGTGGTAAGTGGAAGGTAACCATTCGAACGCCAACTAAATTCTCTACATAAAAGATTCTAAAGTTATTTTCGATGAGGCGATTTCAACCCAAGAAATAAGTGCTTTAAACTTTGAAAGTGCCGGTTCCCTTCTTTTGGACGGTTTTTGTGTCTGTTTGCCTCAGTTTTTAATTGGCTGTTTTTTTAATTGCATGTAACTGTTAAATGAGTATTTTAGTAAAACAAGGTAAATAAACGAGAAACGTATTTGTAATAGTGTGTTCTAGAGCAATCGTTGAAAGGAGGAAAGAATAATTTTCGCTTAGGATACTGTCAGCTTCCTTTCGTGGCACCTAAAATCTTGATTCTCTTTGAGATTTCATTTTACAATTTTTTCAAGTTTTTACATGTCTCACGAAAGATCAAAACAACCTAATAACTGTTTCTATTGCTTAACAAATCTCGCTAGGTATAAGGACGAAAACGCGCTAAGATAACGCAGTTCCCGCGAGTCGGACGTCTTGTTATTAAATATATTTTCAAGTAAGGAGAAACCCTACGGTGAGATGTTGTGTCTAACAATAAGAGTCAGGGACAGATGCGTACAGTCTGTTTTTTTTTTTCGCTCATCTCATATGCGTCATACCTAACACATTTCTCATTCATCTTGCCGCTTTTAAAAAAAGCATTTAAAAATGTTTCACGGTCTGGTTGAAAAACACTTTACTATCATTTCAGCGCGCTTTCTCCTCACTCCTGCTATGGCCTTGGCGCGATGAGTCAATCAGGAAGTGCCGACTAGAAAATATCACATTTCAGAACCCATAGATCACGAAAATAACGGTAGTTCAAATTTGTATATATATATACAAAAATACTTTGACTAATTGAAGCTGTCACATCTGACATATACTTCGTATATAATTTAAGATCTTACATAAGTATGTATAAAATTAAATATTTATATTTTCTTTTACAGGAATATGGATAGCGCAACCTTACAAGACGGCGAGGTAGACAAACAGGATGAGATGATTAGTTCGATGCGGAGAGCAAGGAAAGGACTGGCCAGATTCCACAGTAACCAAAAATTTTCAAATATGAATTTTAGAAATCTGTGAATGAACTAATATCTCGAAATTACGGTTACTTATCAAAACCTCATCGGCTGTTCTTTAAATCTTTGTTAAGAGTCTTAAATCTCTAATGAGGACCTAGGTTCTTCTCCTCTGAGGGTTCTTGGCTCTCAGTCACAATATTCAGTGTTCTTTTTTGTTTTTTAAAAAGGCAAATAAACCATTACACGAAATGTAAAATTCAAGACAGCAAAACCTTAACAAATAAAGACAAAAGCATATAACATTATTTATTCGTCCCCAAATCATAGCAGATGGACCAAAATCGGTCTTATGTTTTCAGGGTACAAATTTGAACAGATTTGTCAACGCTATCTCATTATCATTGAGTTTTTCCATACATTTGAGATAAATTTCATTCTCCACCCTCAAAAGCAGAGAGATACAAGTTTTGATTCATCTATTATCATCTAGACAAGTAATAAATTTCGATCTTGATTCTCGAGATATTGGCCTCAGTTCGTCCCAGATTTCTGGTCTCGATTCTTCCTTCTGACCAGAGTGGAGTGTCAAAAGGTACGAAACTCGCACATCTCGGCATTCGCTTCTTATGGGGCTCACCTCGAATCCACGCCAACCTCGCTAAAGGAGTGAACTGAACCTCGCTCTTCAGGCAAAAGTGGGTAGGTTTCGGGAGTCATTACTAATGGGCGTTTGAGCGGAAAGCGCTTTCTCGAATTCATTCTAAAATATAGTGATACCATTTCATTTCTAAGTAGATTGAGGAACAATTCTAAGTTGCGTTGCCTAAGTATAGATGAACCATATCTTTACTTACAGTCTCAACCCTTTGTTTGATTATGTTCAAACTTTCCTTAAGGATTATTACACCATTCCACTACTTTTCCGTTGTTCATTTCCCTAATAGCCCTGCCTAGAAAAGGCGAATGCTCATATTAAATCATCCGAAATTCGGTTAGGAAATGCGAAAGGCTCAAAACAGGGAATAAAGTCACAAAAGACTCTTGACAATGACGGAGACGAAAAGCCTATACAGAATGCCAAATATTACAGAACAGCCTTAAGGTAAATTGAAAATTTGTGGCAATTATTCAAGCTCATGAAGATCCCGCTGAGTTATAAAATCGGCGTTCAAATTTCACGACCGCGTAAATAGGTGTTTAGCGAAATTGAGTTATTGGTATCTTAAGAATCCCTATTTTCTCCCGGACATGATGGCAGTAGATTTAAAAAAAAATCAATAGAACCCGCTAAAGTTGTCTCTATTACTTCCGCATAAAACAAACGCTCGATCACAACCGCGTATCTCTCTTATCTATTCTAGGCCATTTAGGCAAATTTTTTGTTTAACTTCTAAAGAAAATATGTGTTCAGTCGGAAGTCATTGTATACTTATAAGATGGAAGTTAGAGACCATTATAAATAGTTTTATTTGAATTCAGTTTTAATGCTCTCCTGACAAATTGGGGAAAGTGACTAAAGCAGGCTACATGCGATTCAGGCAGGCCTGTCAGTTAGGCCTGAACAATCCGCCTGATAGCCGGTAGCCTGAACGTGTATATATTCCGGCCGCCTGAACAGTCTTAACTGACAGACCGGCCGGAGTATATACACGTTCAGGCGACCGGCCTTCAGGCGGACTGTTCAAGCTTAACTGAACAGGCCTGTCTGACCGTGTGTAGCCTGCTTAATGCGGATCTGAAATTTGAGCGACGATACGTATTTCGTGCCTTTCTATTCTGCTTTCAGCCACTACAGCCAGTAAGCTCCATGCAAACTAATATCACATTAAAATGTACAAGAATGCAAAGACACCATACTTATATATGTACTTATTTTGACACGCTGAATCCAAATACGGTGTCCGTTTGACCCCGGCACGTCAGGTTGAAGGACATTTGAAGGTCAAATTTGTGGTTTAAGAAGAAATAACTACAACTTTCATGGTTTTGAGGGACGCTGAATTCTAATAGGGGGGGGGGGGATCAGCGCACAATCAAAGCCATTTCAAGAACAAATTTGTTCATTTTGCAAAAAATGAATTTTTGACTGCAGATCTGAAAGAACGGAAAATTTTACATTTCTATATTTTCCCTTGATTCTGCGCCGATAGGGTGAAACTGACCCCGGATTTGAATTGAGCGACCCTCAAAGCCATGGAAGCCTTAGTTATATCTTCTTTAACGACTTCATTCGAAATTTGACCTTGAAATACCCTTCAACCTGACGTGCTGGGGTAAAACGGACTCCGGATTCGGATTCAACTTTTCGAAATACATAAAAATATATATAGTGTGTCTTTCGAACAGACCACGTTTTTTTTATTTTGTGTGCCTGTGTAATGTTTAGCAAATATATATATATATATATATATATATATATATATATATATATATATACACACAATATAATTTGTATTATTAATTTTTTTAAGATCAAAAAACGCCGAGACAAACAGCACGGCTCAACAACATGATGAAGGAACTCATGGCTAAGGAGAACAACATGAGGGGGATATCGCATGTAATTACCACAGTTAACATTCCAGGTAAGAAACAATTTTCGTAACAAAACTTATAGACAAAAAGAAAAGTCCGACTCGCAGGAACTGCATCATCTTAGCGCGGTTCCATTCACACACAAACAGTAATTACTTTGTTTAGATCATTCTTAATGTAAACACATATTCCAAAGAAAAGCAAGATTGTCGGCAAGTCACAAGAAACTATCCTAAGCGGAAATTACTCTTTCCGCCGTTCCAAGTTTCGCTCTACGAAGACTCTACTAGGAATATGTTTCTAATTGACTTAACTTGCTTTACTAACCTATCCATTTTAGTGTTAAATGCAATTAAAAACACTTACCTACTCATTTTACTGTTAAGTGCAATTAAACAAAATAAAATTGTACAAGAAAATTAGAACGTAGTGTTATATTTTAATGTGCTATGCCACATACAACCAAAAAATATAATTATATTTCTACTATAGCATTTGGCTGCATGACTTACTACAGGTAAAATATCTGTCAACTCTTGATTTATGAAGTGCAATAAAAGCCTAAAATTATATACAGGATAACTACACATTTCCCGAACACCTGCGTCTGCGTACATCATGATAAAGGGGATAAAACGTGGACGTTCACTAATTTTAGATTTTTATTTTTTTTTTTTTATTTTTTTTTTTTTTTTTTTTTTTTTTTTTTTTTTTTTTAGCCCAAGAATCACTTAGACAATCAAGACGGCTCGCCGAAATCAAGCTGAAGAAGTTAACTAAAGTACTTAAAAATGGGGACTTGTCTCTTGAATTTACTCGCGTCCCAATACCAAGTAAGTACTAACTTCAATAACAAATTTGGTTAACGAAAACGATAATTATTTTCACAATAACTGTACTCGTTCCTCGATACTTCGTATTCGATACAATATGATGAAAGGGTTAAGTCGTTTCTTACTTTGAACACATTCAGTCTCATTAGCTTGCAAACTTACATTTACCATCTCGGATCTCTTATTTTTATTTTATTGAAACCGATTATTATTAGAATAATATTTCTAAAGGCTTCCGACTAAGAATGTACATTTTTTTCTGGAATCAAATGGTTGTGTCCATGTCACATCAAATGCATTTTCAAACCTACATTGCCTAGCTTACGGTTCAAGTTATTTTTTCAATTTAAAAAAAATAATTGAAACGACAAGTTAGAACAAATGTAGTATAGCCCAAATTCATAGATTATTTTTCCGGTACCTTGTCATAATTTACAACAGCTCTTGCCAGATGAGCTTTTTTTCAATTGATCCATGCCAATGGAATGAGTTCTTATTTTTGATTTTCCACTGCGCATCGGATGCGCTACCCTACGACAGGTAGGCCCGGACTGAATTGTCATCAGCACTTTTTTGAAACGTATATCATTGAAAAACATTTCTTTTTTTCAGGAAAAACCCCAACGCGAATGTCTGCACGTATTTTGAATAAGAAGAAAGAAGAGAAAAAGTCACCAGGTGATAATGTATATCCAACCGCTCTATGCAATAAACATTTCCCTTGTTACTTCCTATCAAATGTGTAATTTTTTTGGTAATTTTAGCTAAATAAAATTAGTTTTATTTTATATCTTTTGAAGACATTCAAATTCAAATGATTCATTTTTTAAAGCCCAATTGGTTCTAAAGAATAAAAAAATATTTTATTTTCGAGTAATACAGATATTAATACTTTTAATGGCATAAAGTAAATGTAGCAATACGTGTCTTATATTTACCATATCTCCATTTGTAGTCAAGGTAAACAAATTCAATATAGTACCAAATTTAAGTTACTTACGATATTTTTTGTGCGTTACAAATTTTATTTTCATTCTAGCCCCTAGAAGAAGTACACGACAGAAACGAGCGAACCCGAAAAAGGACACCAGGAAAAAATACTCCGTTTTGAAGTGCGGGGTTTTATTTCGTCACTTCGAAATACCAGGTAAGAGTTTCTTGACATAGTTATACTAGTTCACAGATTACGAAATTATTGTCATTTTAAATATATATAAATAATATACATATTTTTTTATTTATTAGTAGATACAATGAATTTCCATACAATTTATCAATATCACATATATACATATGGGTCAATTTAACAATTGGGCGTCTCCTTCACCCTCGTTATTAAGGCTTACTAACCCAAGCCTATTTGCTGTGAGACCTTAAATTATTTGTATATAACCAAAATTTAAACTATAAATTATTTAAGAAATAAAACATAATTATAATAACTGATAAGATGATTACTAATTATTAAAAAAAACTACTACTACTACTACTACTAGTACTATAAAATATAATAATATTATATTAGTAAGTAAGTATAGACAAATGATATCCAGCTCCTTTACACTTCATCCCCTAAAACAGAGTTTCCATAACTCGATGGTTGGTATAACTGGATTTTCTTGGCATGGTTGAGAAATCATGGTAAGTGGACAAAAAAGATTCAAAAGCTTACTAAATGGCCTACAGTTCTGCTGTAATTTTTGATGGGGAGATCTCATTCGGAAAAATCGATGCTTAAAACTTCACAATTGCAAGTTTTTTTTTTTTATTTAAGGGCCATCGGCATTTCGGCCATTAGCTCCGACATCCTGATCCAGCGAGGAATTTTCTCAACGAGCCGAGAGATGAGGAAATTCCTGCTGCTGGTGGGACTCCCGCATGAGAATCTAAGGCGTTAGCCACTAGACCCAGGGGGAGACCCCAAAATTGTTAGTGTTGTCCTTTTCAACGGGGTCATTCAGTTTACCTCGCTTTTTAATTAGTTGTTGTTTTTTAATAGAATTTAATACTATAATGAATATTTTAGTAAAACGAGGTAAGAGAAACGTAATTGTTAATGTGTTTCCAAGAGCTTACGTTGAGAATGAGATTGGACAAAATGATTGGTTTCGGTCCTTTGAACTGTTCTTTGTGTTCTTTTTACTCAGGTTTTTTTTTTTCGGTGTAAGTTAGCTACTGTCAGTTTCCTGCGCTTTATGACGATCCCTCTTCTACAAGTTTTTTTTTTTATATATATATATATATATATATATATATATATATATATATATAAAATTCTTTGGGTTAAAAAATTGGGATATAGGCTTTGTGGAGAGAGGTCCAAAGGACATGACCGTGGTATAGGTTCATTACACCCGTTATGAAAAGGCGTGCCTAGACAAGTCCCAAGGCCACCAGACACATATTCAACATCTGGCGGGCACCTCCTATCCCTCTACCCCACCGCCAACTCCCTTACGTCACCAGTTGTATTTTTCTGCCTTAAAAATATGCCCTCACAAGTGTATATATATATATATATATATATATATATATATATATATATATATATTAATTCTTGTGAAAGATGACCCGATATATATTTTCCACTTTTTCTTGTTTCTATTTCTGGCAGGGGGTAAAGTTGTACATACTTTGTTCCCATTTACTACTTTATTATTTCGTTGTACTAAGACTGACTCAAGCAAGGCAACATGACGAGAGGACTTCCTGATAAGGAAAGCCCCTGAAGAGGTGCGAAAAGGCACGAAACATGTCGGGAGAAACATACCAAATAAAGTAGTTAATACGAACAAAGTGTGTACTACTTTATCGACCCCCCGCCAGAAAAAGAAACAAGAAAAAGTGGAATATATATATATATATAAATATATATATATATATATATATATATATATATATATATGTATATATATATATATATATATATATATATATTCCAGAAGGTAAAACAAAATTCATCTTCCCATAAAATTGCTTTATTTTGAAGTCTGCTTTGCATGTAATAAATGTTGCAAGGGCTGAACACAGCCCTAGTAACATTTATTACTGCCTAATGATGGAACATTTGTCTTGAGAGGCCTAGTAGATAGAAAGATAATAGTTTATTGGCATATGTACATGACGTTGCCCTCGAGTATGGCCATTCCTTGTTATTTTGTTAGTGTTTCTTATAAAATAGGACAAAAATAACATATTAATAATAATAAGTATAAAATCGTTTATTTGATCCGGAGGTGCAGACGACGTTGTCGGTAGCATGGTTGACTTCTGGTCGGCTATTTTCGGAAACTGAGGGTTTCGTAATAGCCATCCAGGACCAAGTAATTGCAACACGATCCTACCGACGACACGTTTTAAAAGATATTAGTATTTCGGACAAGTGCAGATTATGTAACAAGGCGTATGAGTCGATTCAACACGTGACGGCAGGCTGCGAAATTCTTGCGGGATCTGATTACCTTCAGAGACACAACAATGTTGCCAAGATATACCATCAAGCAATAGCAGAAAGGTTCGGCATTTTGGAAAGTACGGTACCGTATTATCGCTACGTCCCACAAAGACTTCTAGAAAATGATAGAATTAAAATCTACTGGGACGAAGCTATGATTTCGGACCGAACTGTTCACCATAATAAACCAGATATTCTCATCATCGACAAGCATAATAAGACTGCTGATATAATTGATATCTCGGTGCCAAATGATGAGAATATCCGGAAAGCATATGCCGAAAAGCTGCGAAAATATCAAGACTTGGCCATTGAGTTAAAAGATCTCTATAAATTAGATTCCGCTAGAGTTACTGCAGTTATTATTTCGACCAATGGTTTGATACCGAATACTACAGTCAGTGCCACCAAATATCTCAAATTGTCAGAGGAACACTTAATACCATCCCAACAAGCAGTTCTACTCGACACAGCTCGAATCGTTAGAAAATTTCTTAATGCCCATAATTAGTAAATAAAAAAAATATTTTTAAAAATAAAAATAATTCTTTTTACTGGTTGGAACTATCTCCCAGTAAAAATATTCTCCAGTAATCTGAGAGACCCCATCCCCATAATAAGTATAACATAACTAAAGTTTTACAATCTGTATCAAATTAATCTAAATGAATAAAAATGACTGCATAACATCATGGTAGATAGATACTTAACAAGTATAAATGAAAGTAAAATATATAACTTAATATTATGGACTATAGTGTATTTTTAATAGTAAATAATATGCATTATTTAAGTCTTCAATACTTTTAAAAATTAAAATTGTTTCTATTGATAATTCCTCACTGTTATCTACTGTATATGACTGAAGGTATTGTTGTCTGTAAATTTCAAAGGTACGGCAATGTAGTATTATGGGATTTAATGGTTTATAAATAAAATTTCCACACCACTTTAATCTGGTTTTAAAACATTAGTTTTATTTGTATGTTTTTTTTTTATTAGATAATCACTGCTATTAACCCTCAGTAGACTTATGGTCCTCAATTTTTGTATACTGATGTTGAACATAAGATAAGTTTCAGGCTGAGGATGTGAGTAATTGCAAAATAGTCTATAGAGTGGATTATATTTTGCATGAATTGCGCGTTTAATTTCTATGGATTTGAAATTGTTTGCAAATTTTTCTATTATGGAATGTTTATTAGTCAGTAAGGTTTGAGGATTAGAAAGATTAGTGAATTATTCCTGTACATAGTTTGAGGCCGCGAGCAATTTAATTTGGGAGATCCAGTTATAATCTAAATTTTGCCCTTTTTTGTCCAAGCTACTAGCTTATTAAAACATCTGCGGTGCAACCGATTCTCCTGGAGGGCTAATATTTTAATACAGAATTTATAATTTTTTTTAAAACGAGCACAATTAAAGGGATACGTCCTGTTTCAAGCCGGACTATGTAATTCCGAGTGCATTTGGGCCAAAAATAAGGAAAATAAGTGCAAAATAAAGGAATTTTGAGGGAAGACGAATTTTGTTTTACCTTCTAGAATATATATTTCTCACTCTCTCTCTCTCTCTCTCTCTCTCTCTCTCTCTCTCCCTCTATATATATATATATATATATATATATATATATATATATATATATATAGAGGGTGAGAGAGAGTGAGTGAGAGAGGAAGAGAGACGTGACGTAGTATAATGAAGAGTAGTGGTGAGCACAGATAGTCCCAGACAGATAGCAGTTTAAGAGGAGAGGGCGCCACACCCACAAAATGGCTGCCAAGAAGGGAGGCGGAATATCTATATATAAGTCCCTCGCGAATGAGCTGCATAACAAAGAAAATTCCTGAGAAGGGAGTGTCCCCAGCATTCCTGATTAATTTGTTTAAATACAAAATAAACATGAATATTCTTGACCTATAATTTTTGCAATGAAAAACTTTCTAACGGTGTTTTTTTTCTATGCGAGGTAATACACTCCTTAATAAACAGACAGAAACGTCACGTTTTTGTTTATTATATATATATATATATATATATATATATATATATATATATATATATATATATATATATCACGTGTCTGTCGGTTTGTTCCTTATACAAATCCACACCGTTTGACCGATTTTGACCAAACTTGGAATAATGGTAGGTGATGATGATTTTCGTATGCCAGGTCAAAAACGTCTACCAGTTGCTGTCTGTATGTTTTTTTTAAATAAAAATCCACACCGTTAGACCGATTTTTACCAAACTTGGCATACATGTATGTCTTGATACGGGGGGGGGGGGGGGTGTTATAAGTTAGGTCAAAGTCGTCTAGGACTCCCAGTTGGGAGGTCACTGGTTCGAAAGAGTTACAGATTCGTGTTATTAGATTTTAATAATACTTAATTGGTTTCTAATTTATTTAGGCTTTTCTATATGCAGAAAGTAGGTGTAGCATGGCACGCCGGGTAACAGCTAGTAAATAATAAAACCCTGGATGTCGGCGCTAATGGCCTAGATGTCGATGCGCCGTAAAAAAATAAAAAATAAAATAAAATAAAAAATACAAAGTAAACCCTTAGTTCTAATGAACTGATCCATCAAAAAAAATATGTTCCTCCTTGGTGGGGCGTCTTGTCGGCCTGTTTCCTGTACTTTACGGATTTCATTAGTTCAATAAAAATCATATTTCCACGGCTAGTTTATTCAGAATAACTGATAATTCCACATTTCTGTTATTGCACACATTGCATCCGGTGTGCAATCGGTCTCGAATGGGTTTAAAGTAAAAATTAGTCATTCCTCATGCAAGAGGATTTTTATGTCTTGTAAGTATTAATAACATAAAAATAAGTAATCCGCAGCGAATGTGTTTCCTGTTCTACCAAATAGATATTTTTAGGAAAGGCGCACAGTGGGACGAAACGATTAAAACCGCAGACATTCAATGTTATACCTCTTAACATCCTCGTTTCGGCCTGAAAATTCAAAACCAGATGTTTTCTGGGTGTAGATCTTAAATCGTAAGTCATTTTATTTTTATCTTGTCGGGATTTTTGATCAATGAGCTAAAAGCCTAAAATTTCAGGTTTTATATTTTGTGGGTGGGAGGTATAATCCTTTTGTTTTCCTTGCACTGAATCCCATGAAATCCCACGTCACTCTGGTTGAGCCTTTTGAGTGACAATTGTTTCATTTTTTTATTTTACATAATAGACATACTTAACAAAAATTTACACCATTAAATCAAAATAGAAAAAAAAGGTCAGGGAAGCAAAACATTCCTGAACGAAAGTTTTTTTTTTTTTTTTTTTATTTTATTTAGTATTTATTTATTTGAAATCTGTACAGATAACAGTACAGTGGTCAAG
The DNA here is from genome assembly GCA_946811695.1 of Gonocerus acuteangulatus. Taxonomy (NCBI): domain Eukaryota; kingdom Metazoa; phylum Arthropoda; class Insecta; order Hemiptera; family Coreidae; genus Gonocerus; species Gonocerus acuteangulatus. Next base: position 9,023,392 of record OX328132.1, on the reverse strand, counting down.
TATGTTGATCCAGATATTATGTACAAGTTGATAAAACTGACAAAAGTAAAAAAAAAAATAAAAAATACAAAATTTGGAAGAAGCCAACCATTGTTGGCACTTCCAGAGGTGTCTCAGTAAATATTTTATTGATCATAAAAAGATCAGGCAAGTAAATTGTCTCGAGGCCACTGTCTCTTGAGCCGCCTGGAGGGATTGTCTGGGTGGGATTGGGATGACAAGGATTGACCTTCAGGATTAGGATGGTGAGACAATTTGGAGTGGAACGTTTGGAAACGGGTTTTAGCGAGGTCAAGGACAAATGGGATGTTGAGGTCATTGTGTAGGGTTTTGTTGGATACATAAAAGGGGGCATTTACAATTTTACGGAGGACTTTTGACTGGAATGCCTGTATTCTGTTGATGTCGGATGGTTTTGCAGATCCCCAGAGTTCAAGTCCGTATGTCCATATTGGCCGAATGATTGTTTTGTATATCGTTAGTTTGTTCTGTATCGATAATTTAGATGAGGGTCCAAGGAATCATCTAAGTAGTCCGTATCGTTTGTTCAGTTCTGGACGAAAGTAAAAGCATTGTTTTGTTTTTTCTCAATCTAATAATAAATATATATAATGGGAAACGTTTTTGCAAAAACAGTATCATTTGATTCATTGAATCCTACGTAATTTTTACTCTACTTCCACCAGCATATCCTCTGAACTTACTTCTGGGAGTCCCTGAATACTTTATTCTAGGCCTCTTGAGATTCTTCTGAAAATGTCTCTAGATAGGAACTATTTAGGCAGTATAACGCTTTCCATGATTTTTTCTCCGTGGATTAGAACTTTATGAACAGTGGCTGGTATGTAGAACCAAATCAAACCAAATTTGGACGGTCGATAAAGGCTCCAAAGTTACACATTTGCTTTCAATCGAGGTATTTGAACGTGTATTGGGCTTGACATTATATGCAAGAAAGTTATAATGTTATGTTTATATTGAGAGCCATTTCTTACAAGTATCATCTAAGATAATACAATGGTCATTTATATGGTTAGAAATAGGAGTCTTTCTTCTTAAAAAAAAAATGTCGTAAATATTGCATTATCTCAAGGGGAGATATTGAATTTCAAAACGTCACGTAAAGTTCCCGCTTACAAATTTGTACACCTTGGGGTGCTGATTTTAAATCTGCTATTATTTTTGGTGTGAAAAATGTATAATGCTAGTTTACTTAAAAACTTAAACATATTTTTGAATTTATTTGACGAAATATAAATTATTCTTTAACGATTGTATTTTTTCTGTAATCTACTCTCTAAAACAAACGAATTGGTGAAAAAATCATGTCGATAGCATTTTCTAAACTCGTTTTATAAAATAAAGCATTTTTAACCTATTTTATTTTTTTTGTCGGCTCCTAAGGCGCATTGAACGAAACGCTCGGACACGTGTCGACTATTTTTCGATGCACAATCACCAGACAAAAATTGAGCCAAATCGGTGGCCCCACAGCTGTATACTCCGCTTTTGAGCTATTGGCTACTACTTGTTCAAACATGAATAGGGCTCCTGAGCCCCGGCGGATCTGGGCGGATAAAATGTTTACGTATATCTCTTACTTAGGTATATCTCTTACTATATCCCCGACAACTCGCCCCACACTCTTCTATTTTCCTTTTGTTTTTAACTACACGAATTTTGGGGTCTCCCGTGGTCTAATGGCTAGCGCCTTTGATTCATAAGCGGGAGATGGTGGGTTCGATTCCCAACCTCCGGCAGGAATTTTATCATCCCACGGCTCGCTGGTAAAATTCCTCGCTACACCCTGGATGTCGGCGCTAATGACCAAGATGTAGATGCGCCGTAAAAAAAAAAAAAAAAAAAAAAAAAAAAAAAAAAAAAAAAAAAAAAAAAAAAAAAAAAAAAAAAAAAAAAAACTACACGAATTTTTATCACAAAAGGTGTAAAAAAACAACAAAAAAGTGCTGTTTAAAAGTTTAGTTTATTTTTTTCAGAAGCGTACAATGACCAAAAAAAGCTCAAAAATATTTGCAAGTGAAAAAAAAAGTATGCTTCTGTGCCACATCAATAATGAGTTGAACACAGAAATACGGCGTTTCCTAAGAAATTCGCGGGGAAAAGTTAAAAGTATAGGGTATTACAATTATTTTTGCGCAGTCTGCTGTTTTTTCAGATACCCTGGACTGTGTGGAACAAGTTCTTGTAGTTGTCGAACAAAAAAAACAAGTTTCAAATTTGGCCAATGTGGCAGGGTTTGGGCGTTTCGTCTCACTGTGCGGCGGTAATCTGTAGATCGCACGGCGCTAATGGCGTAATTTACGTAGGCGTGAAGTAAAAGAAAAAAAAACTTTTCTTTGTTAGTAACCAAATATTTATTAGACGGTAGAGGGACGATGACTAGTATTCCAACAGCTGATACTGAAGCGGGACTGAGTATAGGCTTCGGTAGATGGTTCCATTTCCCAAGCTACCTCATTCATGTTCTCTCGACCAATGAGATTCTCCGTTGTGTTGATAACATATTACCTGGAGCTGGAAGGAACCGGTTTATGGCCGCACGCTCCTCCATTTCCCTTCCTTGGCCCTTTAGTCAGTGAATGGACTTGTCTGGAGGTTGTAGTCGAGTCCGACTACAACCTCGTTGCGATGGCAACGCTGACGGGTCAATCCATTAGAAATCACCCAAATTGCATAAAATTTGTTGCTCGATATTTTTGATTTTCCTAATTTTTTTACCAGTTATTCCCCTATACTAGGTGAGTTCAAACCTGCTGTAAAACATTTTTCTGGGTCATAGTTTTTTTTTTTTGCCTGCCATTTTAAGTTGGCATTTTAACTACTTTTTGTTCGAAAACAAGTTCTACGAAAATGTATCCAACTCTCTTAATTTCATAGATATCTAAACAGAGTAAATACTAAAATGGTCAGAGCGATATGCTCTTGAGTTTTGTTCCTGCATTGTGTTTTCTAAATAGTATAGAAATTAAAGAAAAAAAATCACGAAAATTGATAGAAATTTAACTTAAAATGGGAGTTTTAGTGCTGCAAAATTATTAGAAGGAAGAAAGACTCATCTTCAATTTTGTTTTCTTGCATAGATTTATTATAGAACTACTTCCTGCAGAAGTTTCAAGCTTGAGAAAGTTTTCCATTGTTGCTTGAGAAATTGATATCATTTGTTTATGTCATAAAAATGTGTCATCGGTATAAATTTCATTATTTTCGACTCAGGCCCTTTTGAGATATTGTACTTCAAATATTGCCAAAAATACGATTATGGCAAACTTTAAAAAATTATATAAAAAGAAGGAAACATTTCTCAAGCTTGAAACTTCTGCAGGAAGTAGTTCTATAATAAATCTATGCAAGAAAAACAAATGGAAGATGAGTCTTTCTTCCTTCTAATAATGTTGCAGCACTAAAACTCCTGTTAGAGACCAACCAGAATAAGTTATCAATTATTTATTACATTTTATTCAATTATTGTATCGTAAATATCGTAGCGTCTAGGTATAGGGGAATAGTCTGGCAGCTGAGATACAAGCCCGGAGGCGGTTATCAGCCAACCCTTAATCCTCTTGCGGATCACCACTATCTCTTCTATGGTTTACCCTCGAGCCTAGAGAGTTCGCCACCTCACGGTGCAATCTTCTAATGAGGGCAGCACCTTACGGGCCCAGGACAGAAAAGGCGCCGATTTGCGGGCTGCCCGCCCTAAGGAGCATTTTTTTCTCTTGCTGCATCCATCCTCTGGAGGTACACCTTCTTCGAAGCCCCGTCAAGCTCCAATTTTCTACCTGGCGTCAGCGGCTACAGGGAAGACGCAGCATCAACCAGATAAGCGAGACTATAACTTTTTTCTTTACCCTCAGCGGCCACTATTCGCCCGACCATCTACTATTCATGCTTGTATTTTCATTATTTTCATCCGCACAGAAGTTAATATTTTTTGTTTTATTTTCAAATCTAACATACTAACCAGTGCCTGCTCCACAAGGAGATATTTTTTCTTATGTTTTCAAAAATAAATAATTCAATTTTTTTTTCTCTCTCACTCTATATTGTCGATCATTTAGCCTCAATAATAGGCACCTATATGTTCAGCACTATTTCCTCATCAATCTCTTCTATATATATATATATACATTTCATTAGCAGTTTGGTGCTGAGCGTTAACAATTCCAATTTTAAGTTAAATTTCTATCAATTTTGTGATTTTTTTTCTTCAATTTCTATACTATTTAGAAAACACAACGCAGGAACAAAAATCAAGAGCATATCGCTCTGACCATTTTAGTATTTATTCTGTTTAGATATCTATGAAATTAAGAGAGTTAGATACATTTTCGTAGAACTTGTTTTCGGACAAGAAGTAGTTAAAATGCCAACTTAAAATGGCCGGCAAAAAAAAAACTATGACCCAGAAAAATTTTTTACCGCAGGTTTGAACTCACCTAGTATAGGGGAATAACTGGTAAAAAAATTAGGAAAATCAAAAATATGGGTGATTTCTAATGGATTGACCCTAACACAGTCTTTGGTTTGCGTTCTTTGTGATAACTCTAAAATGAGCAGCTATTTCCTCTTATATATATATATATATTTGATGTTATTTTTCGTCGCTGGGATAGTATTTTTAGATGGAACGGCATTTTTCTCCAGCGGTGGTACTCCTCCTCACTTCTTCCCGGAATATTTCGATGGATTCATCTCCATCTTCTTCAGCCAGGTACTTGTTTCTTCCTCGGTGGTTTGATTCCCTTGGCTACCACCGAGGAAGAAACAAGTACCTGGCTGAAGAAGATGGAGATGAATCCATCGAAATATTCCGGGAAGAAGTGAGGAGGAGTACCACCGCTGGAGAAAAATGCCGTTCCATCTAAAAATATATATATATATATATATATATATATATGTGTATATATATATGTATATATATATATATATATATATATATATATATATATGTATATATATATATATATATATATGTATATATATATATATATATGTATATATATATATATATATGTATATATATATATATATATTACGATTACTAAATGAAGGGTATTAATTAATAATACCAAACAGGTGAAGAATAACCCTTCAACAATTTTTCAAAATTTTACATTTATTCCTCCATCACAACGTTTCGGACACACTGGTCCATCTTCAGGCGATCATGTCCTGTTAATTACTACAGTTACACTTAATCAGTCATGAAACCAATATGGCTGTGATAATGAGTGTTTAATTGATGTAGGTGTAATTTGACTTGGTTCCTTACAGGAATCATGTTTATTTATTGCATGACTGTTTTAGTGTAACTATAGTAATGAACAGGACATGATTGCCTGAGGATGGACCTGTGTGTTCGAAACGTTGTGATGGAGGAATAAATGTAAAATTTTGAAAAAACTCACTATAAAACATTTGTGAACATAAATTGATGAGTTGTTTTTCTTTTAAAGAAATCTGTTCATTTAGAATGAGGGAGGATAGGATAACAGAGAACTTTGTTCATGAAACGATATTCATTGAAGGGACGTCCGGCCACAAAAATAAAGAACAAGGTAGTCCGTCCCCTCCGGCCACGTCCCTTCTGGTTCTTTTGTTTGCGGGCGGAGTATTGATAGGTACTTTGCGTTGTGGGATTCCAACTTAAGATGGGCGATGCCACCTGTTACATCCGCCACTGATCCGTGGCTTATTCTCAAAACAGCTGGAAGAACCTTTTTTTTAAACATATTCATAGAAATAATTTCTAAGCCTAGAAGTAAAAACTAACTCTTAGGCTTCCACGGTCCGAGTCATTACAAATATTAGTCTTCTGGTATTGACCGTGTCACAAACTTCTTTGCCGACGTTTCGCTAGTCATACATAGTGGAAGCTGGCAGTATGACTAGCGAAACGTCGGCAAAGAAGTTTGTGACACGGTCAATACCAGAAGACTATAATATTTGTAAGTAAAAACTAATATCCAAGCTAAGGTGGGGAAGTTTTTATGAGTTCATCCGGTCTTCCAATCAATAGCATAAACGTGGCTGTTGCAATGCACATTAATATATGCAAAATAATTGGCCTGTAATTTTCTTTTTTCAGAGGAAAGAAAGCTAGAAGTTTGGGACGAGAAGGAGCAGAACGTAGCCACCCTCTTGCTTGGCCCTGAAACAACTTGCAGGGATATCTTGTTATGCCTTGGAGAGAATTATTACTTGCGCTACAATATAGTTGTGCATTATCTACATTATATTTACACCATTGATAGAAATACGAACATCCCCGAACTCTGGGAAGCCCTTAACAATACTGGGGCAAATGTTAAATTCGTCCTGAAGTCGAGTGACCGTCCAGTTGAAGAACTTGAAGTAAGTGAAGAGATACCAGCAACCTTAGAATCCCTGGTCGAGAATAGAAGAGTGAAGGTGTTGTCATGGATGGAAGTGACTACACCCTACTTCTCCTATAAACCTATTCTAATAATGCCTTCTGCTACTACTGGCTGGGATCACAGTGCAACTTATTTATCGCATCTAAATAATACGAATGTGGCTTTTCCTACCAACAGCTTTCAAGAATATATGTCCTATTGCTCGTATCCTAATGATGAGCCGTCGACTTCTTTCGCCGATTCTGAGCTGTAACATATGCAATATTAAAAAAAAAAATGTATTTCATTCAATTGAAATAAAATTTTAGAACGAAAAATATTGAACTCTTAGTTTTTGTTACCAAAAATATTTTTCACAGGAAGTGCACAGTGGTCCAAAATGCACGAAAAAAACATTTTTTTAAACTTGTCAGATCGACTTAATACTTTAGATACATCATAATACTACCTTATAAAATGAGGATTAACTTATTTCGATAAACATTGTTTACATTAGGTAAGATATACAATGAAGAAAAGGATGTCAGTCGTGTTATTACCAATGAAGTGACAAGATCAATGTCTATTTTTTTAGAGTACAACAAAATTTTGTTTAATACAGAGTTGGGCAAAAGTTAGCGCGCGCTAAAAGCTGATACCTCTCCGCTAATTTAGCGATACCGTAGAAACCCAGCGCTAATAATTAGCGCTTAGCGACGGCAGCGCTAATCTATTTATGAAATATCGTGATTGCTAATAGCTTAAGCTATAGTTACAACATTTTGTCATCTCAAAGTTCACTTCCGGTCTGCTCTGAGCAACTTCCTCCTCACTCCTCCTGTTCCACTTCCGCTTCAATCTACAGGATTTCCGATCACATCAATGTCAATTTCGGTTACTTCCGGAGGACTCATGCCTATCAATGGGTAACTCCTGTTCGATCTGGCTCACTTCCGGTCACTCACAGACAAGTTGCCCAGATTCATCCGGAAAAGGTCCAGGGGTAATTTTGGTGACCCGCAAGCCATTTTGAAACCCGGTAGTGAAACCGGTAGTGGTCAATAGTTGCCCAGATAGTTCAAGAAACAGTCAGGGATAATTCTGGTGGCCCGCAAGCCATTTTGAGAATCCCTGGGGCATTTCCGGGCGAATTTGAGCAGCTTTTGACCGCTTCCGGTTTCACTTCCGGGTTCTCAGAATGAGTTATGGGTAACCAAAATTACCCCTGGGCCGTTCCCGGGTGAATCTAGGTTACTTTTGACCACTTCCGGGTTTCAAAATGGCTTGCGGGTCACCAAAATTACTCCTGGACCTTTTCCGGATGAATCTGGGCAACTTTGGAGCACTTTCGGTTTCACTTCCGGGTTCTCAAAATGGCTTTCGGGTCACCAAAATTACTCCTGGACCGTTTCCGGATGAATCTGATCAACTTTGGACCACTTCTGGTTGCTTGCAATTACCTCCGGGTCAGTGCCGGTTCATCTCCGGTCTAACATGAGTGCCTGGAAGGCCCAGGGGTACTTTCGGAAACAACCCAGGGATGAATATAGGACTGGAAGTAACCTTGATTAAGAAGGGTCAGAGTGTGACATTGTCTCTGAGTGACCGGAAGTGAGCCAGATCGAACCGAAATTGACATGGGATCGGAAATCCTGTAGATTGAAGCGGAAGTGGAACAGGAATGAGGAGGAAGTTGCTCAGTGCAGACCGGAAGTGAACTTTGAGATGAAAAAATGTAACTATAGCTTAAGCTATTAACAATCACGATATTTCATAAATAGATTAGCGCTGGGTTTCTACGGTATCGCTAAATTAGCGGAAAGGTATCAGCTTTTAGCGCGCGCTAACGTTTGCCCAACTCTGGTTTAATAAATATTATTTATGTAAGACGATTTCGTAGGTAAGTAGTTTTTGGATATAATACGTTTCCGATGTTAAAAAAAAATATACGTCAAAGATTGACGTTTCTTAGGAAAATGATTACTACCACTGTAATTAATTGTCATAACATTAAATGCAAAAGTCTGCAAACATTCAGACCTATGCAGATAGACTTAAATAACTTTTTTTTTAGATTTTCCAACAGGAAGCAGCCGATGCTAGGTGCTACTCGACCGGGAGCAAATTTTTTTCTATCCTCGCTCCTGAAAAAACAAAATTAAATTAAATCTAGGTCCATCGTCCAAAGAATTAACTAATCGTTGAATTTATGGTACGAAGTAAAGAATTTAGTGAGAAGTGATGTTTTCTTTAATGGAGTCAATGAGCCAATAATTCACTATTATAGGAAATAAGAAAAAACAGAACTAGAAATACATCTAGAATCATCACAAATAGATTTTTTTGATGACTAAATGAAGGGTATTAATTAATAATACCAACAGGTGAAGAATAACCCTTCAAAACTTCAAACTTTACATTTATTTCTCCATCACAACGTTTCGGACACACTGGTCCATCTTCAGGCGATCATGTCCTGTTAATTACTACAGTTACACTTAATCCCCCAAAAAACATAAATGTGAAATAGAGGCCAAGTTCCTGCCCCCACAAAGAAACACTCCCTTCCTCAAAAATATCTCCTCCTAAAACCCCCCAAAAACGCCTTACCATTCTACACTCCAAAAAAAGTAGTATGAGTTGGTGTATCAATTCAACCAAAAATATTTGCTAATACAAGAGATGATACAAGAAAGAAATGTCCAAGTTCATTACTTGGAAGACCTCATAGGTACTTACTAAGAACAGTATAGACACTTCAACTGACCCTTAAAAACAACAATAAAAATACTTATATCCAGTTACTAAAATATCACTTTCCTCAACCAGGTATAATCTTAAACTTGGCAATGTGTTTAGTTTTTCTCTAAAGATAATTTCGGCACAAAAAAAAACATTGCCAAGTTTAAGAATATACCTGGTTGAGTAAAGTGATATTTTAGTAACTGGATATAAGCATTTTTATTGTTGTTTTTAAAGGTCAGTTGAAGTGTCTTTACTGTTCTTAGTAAGTAACTATGAGGTCTTCCAAGTAATGAACTTGGACATTTCTTTCTTGTATCATCTCTTGTATTGGCAAATATTTTTGGTTGAATTAATACACCAACTCATACTACTTTTTTGGAGTGTAGAATGGTAAGGCGTTTTTGGGGGGTTTTAGGAGGAGATATTTTTGAGGAAGGGAGTGTTTCTTTGTGGGGGCAGGAACTTGGCCTCTATTTCACATTTATGTTTTTTTGGGGATCTCATTACTTTTTTCTAAGTATTAAATAGAATTTAGTTGCCGCATACCTACTGGCTTTTGTACTTCATATAAAACCAGGGTCTTTGGATTCTGCAAAAGGTTCTCCTTCCTGCTTGATATTTGATACCAATAATAGACCTACATACATCTAATCATTAGACTAGAAAAGTTAGAAGTTCTTCTATGACATTACTCTAGAGGTCAAATTGATTGTTCTCGTAACTAATCTATTGCACTGTAAAACACAGGAACCTTATCCCAAGGATAAAGATCACAATAGGGAAAGTGTAGAAGGCCTTCAAGAAAAAGATAAGAACAAAGACGATACATTTTGGGTTTGTAATCTAGATGGCTCGACTTTGAAAAACTTAGTATCTGCTTTGAAGTATAATATGCAGTGAACCCCTAAGACTTTATTTACTACATTTAAGAAATAAGTCACAACTGTTTTTGTTAAGATGCGTCGAAATGTTTTTTAAAACATCAAATATAGGTTCTCCTTACCAAAACGATTCATTTGATACCTCACATGATGGGTTTCAGAAGGAATGATGGCATTTCGATGGAACAAAAAGTAGAAAACGTCATAGGTAATATGACACTCCCGTATCAAGACCTACCTGCGTGCCAAGTTTGGTCAAAATAGGCCAAACGGTGTGAATTTGTATAAGGAACAAACATACAGACAGACAGCTGAAAGACCTTTTTTACCTAGCCTAGTGCATTCCCCGGACCAAGGCCTACCTGTGTGCCAAGTTAGGTCAAAATCGGTCAAATGGTGTGTATTTGTATAAGGAACAAACAGACAGACAGACAGCTGATAGACAATTTAACCTAGCCTAAGATTCTCCCCGTATCAAGACCCATCTGTGTCCCAAGTTTGGTCAAAATCGGTCCAACGGTACGGATTTGTAAGAGGAACAAACATACAGACCGACAGCTGGTATAAGATTTTTACCGAGCCTATATGCGTCTAATTGTTTCTTAAAACATCAAACATAGGTTCTTCATACCGAGACAATTCATTTGATACCCCACATCATGGGTTTCGGACGGAATGATGGGTTTCCGAATGAAGTACAAAACTGGCACGCCCCCGCCCCGGAAGCGGAGTCAAACACAACTTTTCGCGATTTTTTCCTTTAATAACGTCTTCATATCTATCTTCATGCAAAATTTCAAGTCCCTAGCATCATGGGAAGTGCCTAATAATTTTGATGAGTGAGTGAGTGAGTCCTATAAATCCCGATTTTCGATCGTAAATTTCCAGTTTTACTCAGATCTAGTAGTATTATACCTGTGTAAAATTTCATAACTTTATCTTTACCTGGTTGAAAGTTATGAGAGGGTAAAAATCGGCTCTATGACCGCCTGTAATATACACACAGTATGCTTACTTGGCCTGGCGCACTACCGTGCGCCTAGATCTGTCATGAAATAAATAAAAATGATTCCTGTAAGGAACCAAGTCAAATTACACCTACATCAATTAAACACTCATTATCACAGCCAATATGGCTGTAGTAATTAACAGGACATGATCGCCTGAAGATGGACCATTGTGTCCGAAACGTTGTGATGGAGAAATAAATGTAAAGTTTGAAGCTTTGAAGGGTTATTCTTCATCTGTTGGTATTATCACAAATAGAGATTCATTATATAAACTCATCCTTTATTCTTATCCAATTATAAGTCATCAAAGTCTAACTCAAAGCCAAAGCCACAAAAAAAACGCTGGAATTGAGAATCAATTCGTAGCAGATAGCAGTTCTACAGAATAGACGAAAATGAGCTGTTTGTTCAGTGACGAAAATGAAGATTAATTTTTTACATGTTTATCATAATTAATTTTATTGTACGTACATATTTCAAGTAAGTTAATTTAATATTAAATTTTACATTATAACGATATTGTATAAGTAATTCATTTTTTAAAAAAAATTTAGTTTATTTTTTGTATAAATACACATAGAACATTGTAATTTCTTGTTTTAATATATTTTAATCACCTATTTAATTCATATTAAATACGATAAAAACAAATAACAGCTATAAACATTGTTTAGATCGTTTTTTTTTTTCGCGGTACTGTTGAATTTTGGGTAGTGGTTTGAAGAAAGTATGTAAGAATTGACAAAAGTTAGTGTTTCTAGTATACTGTTATCATAAATTTCAAAATACTGTTCGAATAAAACTGTAAATACTGTTACAGGGTTCGTCCGGAAAGTAATAGGACTATTTTTATTTCTGCCGCGACTGTACTTCGGGGGTCCCTAGCTAACGAACGTGGGGTTGGTCAGTTGCCTCCGAGCATCCGGAGAGTCAAGACAGGCTTTTTCGAGCGACGAGTTTTTGTGAGTGGTGCAAGCCGAAAATGCAGCATTCGTTAGAGCAGAGGTCTACGATTAAATTTTCTGTGATATGATCAAGCAGGCATACCCAGATAATACTTTAGCAAGAAGTGGTGTGTTTCGGTAGCACAAGGCCTTTTCGGAGGGACGGGAAGAGGTCGCCGATGAAGGCCGTGCTGGAAGACCTTCGACTTCGACAAACACCGAGAATGTGACTCCTGGACAAACCGTCAACTCCAAGTTCTCATGAGACTCAAAACATTGACCCAATCGCGTCCGAAAAGACATCGCAGCCGACAAAAAATTTCCCCACAAAATTTCCTTCTTTCTCTTGACAAGCCTGGTAGGCGCTTCCTTCTTTTTGTTTCCTCGCCTGAAAATACCGTTGAAAGGAAAGCATTTTAAGACGACAGTGAGGATCCAAGCAGCTTGTACCGCGGCTCTAAAGCCTATTCCGGAGAATGCCTATCGTGACGCCTTCTTTGCTTGGAAATCGCGCTGGCAGCGCTGTATCGACGCAGGAGGAGCCTATTTTGAAAGTTTTTAAAGAATTGTGACGGTTGGCTCAACATTTTTTGTTTTAATTGACTTAGTCCTAATACTTTCAGGACGAACCCCCCGTATATGCCTATTCCTTCTGCCATATGAAAGTGAGAGTATTTAATAAAAATAGTTATGATAGTTCTTTTGTCATATTAAAAACTATCGATTTTAAGGACAAAGTGTCTTATTGCCAACGGCCATAGCCACGTTGAATGCACCGGTTCTCCTAGATCACCGAAGTTAAGCAACGTCGGGCGTGGTCAGTACCTGAATGGGTGACCGACCACGTGCTGTTGGCATTAGAAATGTGTGGCAACCTGTAGATAGCCCGGCGCTAATAGCCAAACAGTTGATGCGCCGTAAAAAAAAAAAAAAAAAAAAAAAAAAAAAAAAAAAAACTCCAATAGATGAATTTGGCATAATTTTTAATGGCTGAATTTTTAATAATCTTCGTTCTTCAACAACTCAATGACAAGTTGTCATCCCAATAATAGTAATGCAAAAAATCAGATGTATAAGATCGGTACAGAGAGACATAGATGGCCGTACACCAAAACTTGACAAAATCAAATAACTTCGACAAATTCCAAATGCCAAAAACTCGAAACATCAAAGGGATTTGAAATGGGCCAAGACGGACTTATATATAGACTAAATATAATTCAAAAAGTCCGTCACGCAGGAGCTGCATAACTAAGCACTTTCCTCAGAATTTGGGTAGTGTAGACTGCTTTCCAGAACAAATTGCTTAAAATATCCTACATAAATAAAATAAAAACGTGAATAGTTCTCTTTTAATTTTGTAATGAGTAACTGATCAATTATTAATTTGCTTCCAGAGTTATGTTTACGCATGGTACCTACTACACTACGTAATAAATACAAAAAACCTCATATTGTCGTATTTTGATCTAACGCAGGAACAGGATACAGTCACTCTAGTTGTAGAAAGCGCTCCTTGCGGCGGCTTTGTGAACCTACGTCTGACGGGCTTTTCTATTGAAATATATTGCAAATTAAACCCCCGCTTTCCGATTGACCGATTCAGCTCATTTTTACAACACTTTTTTCTCATGAGTTACCCACGACGTATACAGCGTTTCGGTACAATACAGCAGAAATTACGACCGGTATGAGTATATTAGGAATTTGGGTCCGGAGTAAACCCCCCCCCTTCTAATGAACCGATTTAGTTTATTTGTACAACACATATTTACCTGTAGATTACCACTACGAATACCGAGTTTCGTCGAAATATACCAAAAATCACGGCTGGTAGTGGCGAATTGGTATTGTGGGTCCGGAGTAAACCCCCCTCCTAATGAACCGATTTAGTTTATTTTTACAACACATATTTACCTGTAGATTACCACTACGAATACCGAGTTTCGTCGAAATATACCAAAAATCACGGCTGGTAGTGGCGAATTGGTATTGTGGGTCCGGAGTAAACCCCCCCTTCTAATGAACCGATTTAGTTCATTTTTATATCTCACTTTTCTCTCTATATTTCCACTACGAATACCAAGTTTCGTTGAAATATAACAAATATTACGGCTGACATAGTCAAATTAGTGTTTTGGGTTTGGGGTAAACCCCCCCCTTCTGGGGTACCGACTTTGGTGGTTAACGAACTCGTTCAATCGTTTGCTAATTGAATGCTATATACCAAGTTTCGTGACGAAAAAACAAAAACTCTGGCCGCTATCGTGTTAACAGACACACACACACACACACACACACACATATATATATATATATATATATATATATATATATATATATAAATTTTAACGGGGGTCATTTTCGGTGTCTACTAGGTAGGATCGATAAAGATTTGAAGAAATTTTTCAAAAATTCCGTCATGAGTCCAACCTCAATAGCTACTTTCCTTCGGAGGAAAGTGCTAAAACGAGTGTAGCCCTAAAGGGCATAATTCAGGGTATACAGGACCTGCGCTACACACCTACCATGATTTATTACTAGAGCCCGGAAGTTAGGCAAAATGCCTTTTTTTATCTGAATGGATATATTGAAGAATCAGATAGAAATAAATATGTTTCAGTGCATTTAGGAAGTGTAAAGACAATTTTTATTTTGCCTTTTTTGCCTATTTTGGCTATTTTAAGATTTAATGCCTTTTTTTGCCTTTTTTACTATTTTTTTCTGGGATTTAAACATTTTAAAAAGCACTGTTCATCGAAGACAAAAAAGATAAATTACATATATCCGTCAGAAATATCTATTCGAGAGCTCATTTTCCCAACCCATGGATTTAACCTCTATAAATAACAGATCCTTCTTTAGTAGAAGGAATGATGAAGCATAATGAATACCAGGATAGAGACAGGATGAGAGAAGTACGTCACTTCTTCTTCCTCACACCCCTTTTGCTGTGACAATGGTTAGTTAACTGGTACTCCGGATTTCGAAATATTAAGATATTGCAGAGGAAGGGAGGAAATAACTTCCCTCTAACAGGACAATTATAAAATAAGCTGTTAGTCTTCTGTTGAACTTCTTAAAGACAGCTCGTGTGTTCGTTCTCACTTATTTATCATGCCGAAAGTTTCATCGTTGCGTGGTAAATTACATAGCTATGTTCGCGAATTCGGTTCGGATTTACTTTCTACTGATGGAGCTATACTCTTCTGCAAAGTCTGTGAAAAATCTATAAATCACGATAAAAAGTATTTTATTACTCAACATTTCGCAACAACGAAACATAAATCTAGGATAAATACTGTTGTTCCTAAGATTAATTTAATTGCAACAGCTGTTACAACATTCAGCAGGCAATCTCAGTTTTCCCTGGATCTATGCAAAGCTTTCTTGGACTCAGTAATTCCGTTCTGGAAACTGGGAAATCAATCCCTGAGGACATTTCTGCAAAACTACATTAAAGAAGAGGTTCCATCAGAATCCACGTTAAGAAAAACGTATTTAAATATCACCTTTGAAGAGACGATGCAGAGGATTCGACTCAGAGTTGCAGAAAAGAAGATCTGGATCTCCATTGATGAAACTACGGATGCAATGGGACGTTACATAGCCAATGTTATCATTGGAACCATGGAAGCAAAGCAAACTGACTTATCCTCAGTATATCTTTTGACGACAGAGGAGATGGAGAGAGCAAATGGTACCACAGTGGCACAGTTGTTTACCAATTCACTAATGCTACTCTGGCCGGACGGAATACGGCATGATGATGTAATACTCTTTGTCACAGATGCAGCACCTTACATGAAAAAAGCAGCTAAAGCCTTACGAGTCCTCTTCCCTAAAATGCTCCACCTCACTTGTCTAGCACATGGCCTCCACAGAATCGCTGAAGAGATAAGAAGTTTGTATCCTCACGTGGATAAATTAGTTTCTATCGCCAAGAAAATCTTCCTAAAATTACCCTCTCGAATCCGGGTTTTTAAGGACATAGCACCAGAGCTGGCTTTACCTCCTCAGCCAGTTCTTACCAGATGGGGAACCTGGATCTCAGCAGTAATATATTACTGCAACAACTTGGACAAGATACGTGAGGTAGTTCATGCAGTATCAGTAGACGAAGTTAGTTCAGTTCGCGAGGTAAAAAAGTTGCTGGACCAAGAAGAGCTTAGCAATGATCTGGCATTTATAAAAGCACATTATAGTGTGATACCGGAAGCAATCTTGAAGTTAGAGAAAAGAGATGATTCGCTGGCATCATCTATGGGGATCTTCAAAGATGCTGTAAATCAACTGCTCCAAGCACCAGGAGAAAAAGGAAAGAGTGTCAGTGAAAGAGTTAAACGTGTTCTGAGTGCTAATGTGGACATCGAAAAAATTAAGAACATTCGTAATGTTCTGAAAGGCGAAAATTCTGTTTTAACTGGCATGTGTCCTTTCGATGTAGCTTGTTTCAAATTTGCGCCTATCACTTCAGTGGAAGTAGAACGTTCCTTTTCCATGATGAAAAACATTCTTTCTGACAAGGTCTGCCTATGACAGTTGATACTTTATAAAAGCACCAAAATTAAATGCCTAACTTCCGGGCTCTAATAATGAGTAAGATTCATCTTTGCCTTCACTCCTAATAAATGCCTATTTTAACTAAAGTACTGCCTATTTTCAGTATTTTAACTGCCTTTTTCCCTGCCTATTTTAACCAAAAATAAATGCCTAACTTCCGGGCTCTAATAATGAGTAAGATTCATCTTTGCCTTCACTCCTAATAAATGCCTATTTTAACTAAAGTACTGCCTATTTTCAGTATTTTAACTGCCTTTTTGCCTGCCTATTTTAACCAAAAATAAATGCCTAACTTCCGGGCTCTAATAATGAGTAAGATTCATCTTTGCCTTCACTCCTAATAAATGCCTATTTTAACTAAAGTACTGCCTATTTTCAGTATTTTAACTGCCTTTTTGCCTGCCTATTTTAACCAAAAATAAATGCCTAACTTCCGGGCTCTAATAATGAGTAAGATTCATCTTTGCCTTCACTCCTAATAAATGCCTATTTTAACTAAAGTACTGCCTATTTTCAGTATTTTAACTGCCTTTTTGCCTGCCTATTTTAACCAAAAATAAATGCCTAACTTCCGGGCTCTATTTATTACCTAGAGGTACATTTCGGGCAAGCCTTATGTTATAAATACAAAAATACCAAAAATAAACGAACTATTCTACTGGGATAACCCAACAAGCCCATGAAACCTCGACTGCTTTAGAAAACTATCAGTAGACATATTTGGAACGATGCCTAAATGTATTGATTTACAAACTCTCTAAAAATCCTCTTAAATAGGACCAAAAAGGTACAATTACGTAAATATCGCCCACTCTTTAAAATAGAAAAACCTAATCAAACTCAGGGTAGAAAATGTAAAACGCATATTAAATACACAGCACCCAATGGCTGATCAACAACGTGCATGAAACGTAAACTACTTATCTATCAATGCCTAGACACGAACAAACATAGAATCAATCAAGCCCAATGACTTCACCTCATAGACGCAAGACCTCATAGAAAAGAAGACATTGTCATAAGATTGGCATAAAATGGGCAACCTACACTTTAGGTATTCATTAAAGAAATGCAGTATTTTATGTACAATATGTTGGTGTTTATTGTTAGAGGTCACCACCCTTTTCTAGCCAGGATAGATGCGTTTTCTTTTTGCCAAAGACAGCCACAAACCCTAGTGGGAAACGAACCCGCGACCCTTGGCACGGATTATTAAGTGTTCACGACTTAAAATTATATTTTAGTAGTTAATATGACATATTGTGCATTTATTTTTGTTTAACTACATTCAAAATGGTTGAGTAGCTGATGATTTTGATAAAAGTTAGGTACATAAAAATAATTGAGCTTTTAGATATAAAACTCAGTTGTTGTTGACCATCTGTTGTTAGAATTTAATGAAATAAATATTTGTTACGTTGGTAACGAAAATTCATTTCCGTAACTATGGCTTCTAAAACAGTATCTAGTTGAATTGCTATTTAGGTGTGAGGTTAAATTATCAGTATTTTTAGATCTTATTTCGACAATTCTAAATTTAAATGATGCAGAGCCCCATGGAAAGTAAGAAAAAGGTAAGAAATATTAAAAATTCACTAAAGATATTACTAGATTGCAAATCTATTTATAAACAAATCAGGACTATATTTCATATGAATGGTGGAAAATAGAAATGAGTCTACACGATATTAAGAAATAATAAACGGAATTGTAACTGAGTACATTTGAGGTTGAATGTAAACAGGAAATATGATCCTGCAAATAAAATAAAAACGCGTATTTATACAATAAGTTCAATTGACATATTATACATTTATTTGTTCTTAACAATAATAAAACAAAATGAATTTTTATAATGGCCGTTTTTATCGGATCTAGTAAGTAGAACCAATGAGGATTTGAACAAATGTTTTTTTTTTTTTTTTTTTTTTTTTTTTTTTTTTTTTTTTGTTTTTTTTTACGGCGCATCAACTGTTTGGCCATTAGCGCCGGGCTATCTACAGGTTGCCACCCTTTTCTAATGCCAACAGCACGTGGTCGGTCACCCATTCAGGTACTGACCACGCCCGACGTTGCTTAACTTCGGTGATCTACGAGAACCGGTGTATTCAACGTGGCTATGGCCGTTGGCTAACAAATGTTTTATCCTCAAGTTTAATATTTCAACTTTGCAGCGTATTATTAACACTGGATTTACCAGACCAGTCATTTTGACGTGCAATTTCAATTCAAAATTCTTACTACATATAACATTTGCTTTCCTAAAGGATGTTATGGCTTTTGTAGCTATAAGTAGAGAATACATTTAATGAACTTAATGTTACTTTATATATTTCAGTAACAAATATATTTTTTTGTTATTGACATTAATACCAGTATGAGGTCTGGTAAATCTAGTGTTAATCAAGAATCATTCAACATTCAAGGTTGGTGGACTTTATTAATGATCCATTTATCAGCATTAAACTGATACATTATTTGTGTAGTTGAATAGTTGACCTTTTGTAACAAAAGAAAAAACGGAAGAATGCCGAAATTCTAGATATATTTCTCCATTACAAATATTATAGTCTTCTGGTATTGACCGTGTCACAAACTTCTTTGCCGACGTTTCGCTAGTCATACTGCCAGCTTCCTCAGGGCTTAGTCTGAGAATGAGGATGTTCTTCTAGTTCTTCTGTATAAATACCTCTCTTTGTATTCATCCGCGGGCGTAGTCTGCTCTTCCATGTCCCTGATTGGTTGGTCCCGGTCTTCCTTGATTCTGGTTGGTGGGTTCCATCACATTTATTTTGCTTGTGTTTCAGAAGGGAATCCCTGAGAGTGGATGTAGCAGCGACAAAGATAAACCAATTATCCCAGAATCTACAACTGAGGAACTCGTCGACGGATCTTCAACGGAGGCTAACAAAAATGGGGTGAGTAGAATTAAGCATTTTTGACAAAATATTGAATTTTCCTTATTAAATATAGCAACTGGGATGTATTAAAATATTGTAAATTATTTTCACGTAACTATGTAGCTGAAGGCATACAGTATGTTTTACATTTATTTTGCTTGTGTTTCAGAAGGGAATCCCTGAGAGTGGATGTAGCAGCGACAAAGATAAACCAATTATCCCAGAATCTACAACTGAGGAACTCGTCGACGGATCTTCAACGGTCGCTAACAAAAATGGGGTGAGTAGAATTAAGCATTTTTAACAAAATATTGAATTTTCGTTATTGAATGTGGCAACGTTAATAGGATTTATCAAAATATTGTAAATTATTTTCACGTAACTATATAGTTGTAGGCATTATGTTTTACATTTATTTTGCCTGTGTTTCAGATGGGAATCCCTGAGAGTGGATGCAGGAGCGACAAAGACCAACCAATTATCCCAGGGCCTAAAACTGAGGAACTCGTCGACGGATCTTCAACGGGGGCTAACAAAAATGTGGTGAGAAAAATTAAACTCTAGCAGCCGCACTCAACCTGGCGCATAATAACCTTCCACTGCACTAACTGTCAAATCTCGCCCGCCAAGCTCGCGGCAAATCTATAATCTTCAAACCACGGCCTTCACCTTATTAATTAGTAAATTAATGATTGATTACTTGCCCGGGTAGTGAATTGCTAGATCATCAGCTGTTGGGCGGTACCTCGTGTTGATTTTAAGCATTCCTTTGTGTTCCCCGAAATTGTGGTGTGAATTGGACACGGAGACTTTTATATTGTTCTTTTATTTATTATTATCGTAAGTTGTGTTTTAATTGGTTTTAATAAAGAATAATATTTTTATCATTTTGTTTATTGATCATCTGGCCTGTCAAAAAAAAATTTCTACAATGTATTTCGGAATTTTAAAAATTTAGTTTTATGCCATATGTTTTACATTGATTTTACTTTTGTTTCAGAAGAGTCAGAAGGAAGTTATAAAATCCGAGAAATGTGACGAAGGTCCTAAGATAGCAGATATAAGAAAAACGCAGAAGCTCTTTTGGAAATCGGTAAATATATATTTGAAATACTAATTCTCTTTATTTTACCAAATCATCCAATTTCGTTTGAATTCCAAACAATACAATCCAACAAATTCTGCAATGTAATAAATGATTCACTGTCTTACTTAAGCCTAACCTTCCATAAATACCTAAACATAACCCTGGTCGAATCTTAGTACGAAATACAATCCAACATTTTCTGCAATATAATAAATGATTCACTGTCTTACTTAAGCCTAACCTTCCATAAATACCTAAACATAACCCTGGTCGAATCTTGGTACGAAATATTCCATTTCGTCGGCTATTCTATCAATCTAACCCCTTGCACATGAGAGGCGCATCTGCAGCGCCCGGATGTTTGCATGTGCTAACTCCAGAGACTCGGATACTGGATCTGGTTGATTCAGGGGTCCCGTGTTTATGGGCACCGGTACAGCAGCTGGACGGCTATTGAAACCACCTTTTCTCCGTTAGTGTAAGTCTTTATTAACACACTTCATGTATTTACAAGGGTGTTGAGCCCTATAATTATGGATAGCGAATTAGATCGGTTCAACCGAACTAAATTTTAGCGCGGTTACTCCCTATCTCCATAGGGAGAACCCGCTTATGAGGTTGACCTCACGACGCAATCCGGAAGTGCTGAGTAGAAACTTTCACGTTTCAGACCCTATAGATCACGAAAATATAGGTGGCCCAAATTTGTATATATATATATATATATATATATATATATATATATATATATATTTATATATATGCTTGACTGTTCGCGCTCTAGCAAGCTCAAAAATGGTCCGATTTTGATGAAATTTGGTACAAAAATTTTATTAGCCATTAAGCACATATTTACAGTTGATTATTACCGTAATTTCGAGATTTTCCTGATCATGAGCTTATCGCTAAATATGCGTAGCTCATAATGAAATAAATAAATATTACAGTAAAACGAATTTGCTAGTAAAACAAGATACATTCTTAGAATGACAAAGAATTTTTGGTTGTTTAGAATAGAGCCTTCTCAGTAAAAGTCGAAGAGCAAGTACGTTTTCAGTACATAGGTGTTTTGACTTATTAAGAATTATCCGCTTCTGTGTAAGTTGGCTACTGTCAGTTTCCTGTGATTTGTGATGCTAATATATTCCATTTCTTCGAGATGTACGTAACCGCGCTAAGATGACGCAGTTCCTGCGAGTCGGACTTTTTTTTTTTTTTTGTGGCAACGAACATCCATACACAACAAAAACTTAATTCTAACTCAGCAAAATTGGAGATTTTGAAGTGGGCATTTACTTCAAAATTATCAATAAAATTGGAGGTTTAACCGTCAAGATTGATAGAATCGTTTTTAACATATAATATTTGCTATGAATAACTCTAATTTACTTACATCATGAATCTCCGGTATTGTAGAGTATTTTATGGATTATGCTGTTCCTTAGGGTGCGTTTACATCTGACACTTCTCGCAGGAAATACATGTCAGGTGTCGGATAGATATTCTCTTGAAGGTTTACATACTGACAGAAATAGCTAGACATTTATGTCATGGATATGTATAGGACAGTTCTGGATTTGTTCTAATTTGCGATAAATTCACCAAAAGCACAAATAATCAGTGTTTACATCTGTTGGTATAGAAGTGTCGACAATACAGCTAGTAGCCAAGATATTTATCTCTGAAATTAAATTCTTCTCGTAAAAATCTGTGTTTACACCTGGTGGTATAGAAGTGTCGACACTTATAGTTCGTGATAGAAATATATATCTCAGACATAAATTGCTCATGGTTTACACTAGTCGCAATTTCTCTCTGATATAAATGTCCTGCAATAACTAGCAAGTGTAAACCCACCCTTAAAGCGTTTTAATTTCTCTCATTTACGACTATTATTTTTTCATATTTTATTTTCATTACAGACAAGGATCCTTTTCCCGGGATTGATAAGTTTTGACGTTTATTGCTATATCGCAGAAAGGAAATCCCCCGCAGTACCAATTACTATAGTAGAAGGCGATGTACAATTTATTGAAGATTTTCTGAATACGACACATTTTGAACAAATGGCTGAGCATCTTCAAGTCAGTGGTAAGAGAAAAATTTGAATATCTAAACAAACTCTTAATCATTCGTTAAATAAGTATTTTATAATATAGCAATTGGAGTAAATAAGAAAATTCTGTTTATTTCTATCAAAACACAATTCCTTATGTTGAATAACTCAGTCATTATAGGAAACAAATTAATTGAATTTACTAAAAGAATTTATTCTATTGTTATCCGGTACAAATTAATTTTGTACTACTTATCAGAGAGGGAGGGAGGAAGAGGAATACGGAGGAGAGGGATAGGGTGAGAGGGGGAAGAAGTGGTTTGGGAAGTAATGGGAGGGAAGAGAGAGGGAAACGAAGAGGGGGTAGAGAGGGCGTCGGATAGGGAGGAGAGGGATAGTGTGAGAGGGGGCGAAGGAGGGAAAGAGGTGGTTGGGGAAGTAATGGGAGGGAAGCGAGAGGGAAACGAAGAGGAGGTAGAGAGGGAGTGAGGGCGAGGGATAGGGAGAAGGATAGTGTGAGAGGGGGCGAAGGAGGGGAGAGGTGGTTGGGAAGTAATGGGAGAGAAGAGAGAGGGAAACGAAGAGGAGGTAGAGAGGGCGAGTGATAGGGAGGAGATGGATAGTGTGAGAGGGGGTGAAGGGGGGGGGAAGAGGTGGTTGGGAAGTAATGGGAGAGAAGAGAGAGGGAAACGAAGAGGAGGTAGAGAGGGCGAGTGATAGGGAGGAGAGGGATAGTGTGAGAGGGGGTGAAGGAGGGGAAGAGGTGTTTGGGGAAGTAATGGGAGAGAAGAGAGAGGGAAACGAAGAGGAGGTAGAGAGGGCGAGTGAAAGGGAGGAGAGGGATAGTGTGAGAGGGGGCGAAGGAGGGGAAGAGGTGCTTGGGAAGTAATGGGAGGGAAGGGAGAGGGAAACGAAGAGGGGATAGAGAGAGATTGGGGGAAGTGAGAAAGAAGAGGCAGGAAAGAGAGACTGAAGTCATCCATATTCTCAATCTATCAGCTTTATATATTTGGCTTGCATAACCTAAAGGCCACCGTAGACGGGCGAACCAAGTTTGTATTTTTTTCCCCTACACCTGGTATTGGAGGAACAAGGTTCGGTTCGCCACTTCCAGTATTTTCTGAGATGTAGGAATGTGTCGTTGTTTATGAAGCCAGCCGGGAATGTCCAAAAAAGTTTTTTTTTTTTTTTTTTCTTTTTTAATGTACTAGTTTGATGTTATGAAGCCTTTCTAACTACAGTGTGAATCCACTTAATTAAATAAGTCAAATGTAATTGTTTTCAATTTTTACTCGGGGTGATGGCTCTTCATTCCAAAAAAAAAAAAAAAAAAAGGCATCAGCCATATCAGGTAAAAAAGGGTGGCAACCTGTAGATAAACCTGTCTTTCATTGTCATCTCCTTTAAACACTTATCGTTGCACCTCTTCATTTAAATTTGATCCTGAAATATGGTGCTTTTATATTCAGCGATAAACGAAATCTTTAAATTGTAATACCACAATTTAGGTTCGAACACACTGTCCACAGACAATCAATATTTCATGGATGTTTTAACTTTTCTAAATTTCGTTCGAAAACTTTGTTTGAGATGCTCGATTTTACTCTTGAGGGATTTTAAATTGGCCATAAGACTAGTCTCGCGATTTATTTGCAAAACAAACTAACTAACGCGATTTAATTTTCCACAAACTTGTATATTGCCTACTCATCTATAAAACGCTTCTATAAAATCCCTTACGAAGTCGGGCCTCATAAATATAGCACTATCCTTATTTGAAATTATAGTTAAATGGATTTTAGATTAGCACTGACGAGGAACTGCATTTGTCAAGGGGCTAACAATTTGTGGCAAAGTGGCGAACCGAACAATGTTTGGAACAGTTAGAAGACCAGGTTCGTCCCGAGCCTGGTTCCCCGTGCTCCACACACGGGCAGAAACTGGCGAACTAGGCTTGCACGAACCAGGTTCGTCCCGAGCCTGGTTCCCCGTGCTCCACACACGGGCAGAAACTGGTGAACTAGGCTTGCACGAACCAGGTTCGCCCATCATCATTCGGCTTAAGGCTTCATCATTCTCTTCAAGCATTCACTGTCCCTTTAAATTACAAAATCTAAACCCTGTTCTCACTAACTCTTTACGCGATATGGTTAGGACCCACTACGCGTTTGGGGGGGGGCACCAGGAAATACCTCGATAGGCAAGCCTGGCTTCTCGTGGGCAATTAAACTTGTTAAACCTCAGAATGAATGTTTCAATAAGTTCTCATTAACAAAAGGACATTTGCGAAATCCTCCTTATTTCATTACTCTTTCCAACCTAAACGTCGCGACGTTTAGGTAGGAAAGAATAATGAAATGACGCATCAGAGTTCCTCGCCAACCTAATAAACTCTTAACTATGTTATCATAATTTATTAATTTACATATTTTTGTTTTTAGTGGCAGCTTTAAAGGCAATTCTTCTTGGGATCAAAGAGCACAATAATTTTCGTAAAAGTATTTTTGCAAAAAAAGTTCCAGCTCTAGAAGAGGTAAATAATGTTATTTAATAAGATATGCAATGTTAAATTTAATTTCCTAATTCAGAAAAATATTTGTTTTTGTTATCAGAGAAATTGAATTTAGAAGAATTTCTAATTTCTATACATATATAGGGTGTCCCCAAAATGAACGGTCAAACTTCGGTAATCGATGCAGGATAAAAAAAAAAAAGAAGAAAAATAGTAATTAGTTTCGTTTAGAGCCTGCTGCTCAAATTCAGGAACATAAATATGCTTTAGGTCCACCCGACAAACCTATGTAATGTTCTCTATAACATACAGTCTTCTTTTTCGTACATGGCCAC
>OX328132.1:8970482-8992982 GCA_946811695.1 Gonocerus acuteangulatus | reverse complement strand
TTGCCACGAAACGTGGTATATAGTATTCACCTAGCAAACGATTAAACGAGTTCGTTAACCAGAAAAATCGGTTCATCTGAAGGGGGGTTTACTCCGGACCCAAAATACTAATTTGCTCGTAGCTACTGTTCTCTCTCGCGTATTTTTTTTTTTTTTTTTTTTTTTTTTTTTTTTTTTTTTTTTTTTTTACGGCGCGTCTACTTCTAGGTCATTAGCGCCGACATCCAGGGTGCAGCGAGGAATTTTCCCAGCGAGCCTTGAGATGAGAAAATTCCTGCCGGAGATGGGAATCGAACCCACCATCTCCCGCTTATGAATCCAACGCGCTAGCCACTAGACTAAGGGAGACCCCCTCTCGCGTATTGTAACGAATTACGGTATACGTCGTCTTGAGAGAGAGAGAGAGAGAAAGTTTTGCTTCAAGAATAAACTAATCGGTATTAAGTTCGAATGAATTGAGCGGCACAGGCGTTAATTGTTGCTTCTACCACTAGGAGCGCTGAGCATGGAGCTCTATCCAGCTTCTGCTACACATTGAGCCCGCTGTTCATTACAAATATAGAAGAGAAAAACTATTCATGTTGTTTATATATATATATATATATATATATATATATATATATATATATATACATATATATATACACATATATATATATACATATATATATATACATATATATATATATATATATATATATATATATATATATATATATATATATACAATAAAATTGTAAGACATCCCTGTCTTTACATTGAACATTTTAAGTAAAATCTAAGTAAGTAAGTAAAATCTGTTGTAAGAATAAACTAAATCGGTTCATTAATAGGGGGAGGGGTCTCCCGTGGTCTAGTGGCTAGCGCGCTAGATTCATAAGCGGGAGATGGTGGGTTCGATCTCCACCGGCGCCAGAAATTTTCCCATCTCATGGCTCGCTGAGAGGATTCCTGGCTGCACCCTGGAGGTCGGCGCTAATGGCCACGGTTTGTCGATGCGCCGTAAAAAAAAAAAAAAAAAAAAAAAAAAAAAAAAAAAAAAAAAAAAAAAAATTAATAGGGGGAGTGGCTTTACTCCGGACACAAATTGCCAGTACCAGCTGTAATTTTAGTCATATTTCAACGAAACTTGGTATTCGTTATGATTATCTACAGAGACAAATACATATGTTGTAAAGTAAACTAAATCGGTTCATTGGGAGGGGTGTTTACTCCAGACCCAAATTAATAATTACTAATTTATTATAATTGTAAATATGTAATATAATTATAAATATAATATATTTTTAAATTCGTCGGATTCCTCTCATTCCAAAAAATTATGTTTCGCGATGACAATTAAATTATGTTTCGCGAGAGAAATTTCAGTGAAGTCTGTTTGCAGCAGTGAGCATCTAGATTCTAACTGCTCACTGTTCCCAACATACTTTGCTGAAATGTCCCTTGTGTCTGTCAGACACTCTATAGAATCAGGGGTTAACAATCTCTAAGGGGCCAGCTTTATGTGGCTCTGTCACGTGTTAACAATCCTAGCAGCGTGTATGCTTTGATCCCCGATGGTTATACGTCTAATATCGTGTATAGAGAAGCATAACTGTGAAGAAGATTTTTTTCTAAATACCCAAACGACGGTGTTCATAATCCAAAATAAACCAAGAGATATATCCAAAAAATGCTGCCCTAAGTCACTATTCCTTATGGACACATCATATATATACGCTACCGGCAAAGTGTAGAAGCCAGGCATTCTATATAATGCCTAAGCGATTTAGGCAAAGTATATAAAGTATTAGGTTTTACAACATATTACACACATCTACCTATCCCTTAAGCCCTCTTTGCTACGAGATGCTGTAGACAAGCTGCAAGTAGATCTTAACAACATCAATGCTTGGGCTGCAGCTAATAAGCTTTCCCTGAATCCAGACAAATCCAAAGCCATTGTTATAGGCTCCCAATCCCTCATAAGTTCTACTTCCCCTTTTCCAGCCCTTTACCTTAACAGCATCCCTATAAAATATTGTAAATCAGTTAAAAATCTTGGGATCATATTTGATCAGAACCTTTCCTGGAAAAATCATATTTCCCAAATTTCCCGTCGGTCCATATTTATCCTGAGACAGCTCATCCTCTCCCGCCATCTCCTGCCAACAAAGACCCGTCAACTCCTCGTAACTTCCCTATTATTCCCCCAGTTTGACTATGGTTGTTTGGTGTACGGTGGACTTTCTGGCGATCTCGAGGCAAAACTCAAACGCCTCATGAACTGTTTCATTCGTTTTATCCTCGGGATCCCCAGAGACTCCCACATATCACATTTCTACCAGGAGCTAAATTGGCTATTCCCTCTTTATCGTCGTCAGTACTTCCTCGGCTCAGTCCTTTACCAAGTAATTCAATCCCGTAGACCTTCTTATATTTTTCAACTTCTTAAATTTAAATCCTCGGTTCACTCCCGTAACACCCGATCTCGTCCTTCCGATCTTTATATTCCTTCCCACCGAACAGCAATATTCGAAAAATCATTCGTCACCCGTGCCACCTCGCTATGGAATTCCTTACCTCTGTCTGTCCGCCATTCTACCAACCTTGAAACATTTAAATCCCGACTCTTCCACCACCTTCTATCCCTCCAAGTTTTACCCAACCCCTAGTTTATATTGAAGCTGTACACTATATACTGATACTGATAGCATTTATAAGTTTTTAAGTTTATACGTAAAATTCAAAATTATTTTGTAATTTCAAAATTATTCCTATGGGACTTCTGTCCCGGAATAAGAATAAAACTTTTCATTCATTCATTCATTCATTCATTCATTTCATTCATTCATTCATTCACATTGCCTAGGCATTGTATAAAATGCCTAGGTATTCTATAGAATGCCTGTTGCTTATTTGGCATTGTATAAAATTAAAAAGGGTTTGAATTTATTCTATACAGTTTAACCTAACTAATTTGAATAACTTTAAAAATTGGTTAAAAACAATATAGGAGAAGGTGTCGTACCTCTGACCATATTGTACCTTTGACCACCGAGGCTGTGGCGGCATTTAGCAACACTTGATAAATTTTGGTGTAATTAGCTCCTTCACTAGAGGACTTGTGTGACGTACTTTGGATTATTCAAGTCAAAGAGGATTCTTGCAAAAAATACTTATACATTTCTATCATAAAAATGTAAGTTATTTATTGATGACGTTTTGCCACATAATATTTTTTGTATTAAGTCTTTTTAGATGGAAATCATTTGACAAAGTAGCTATTACAATAAGAAATGTGGTGTAGCTTCTGAAATTGATTTATCTTAACCCTAAAATTATTAGCATGCTTTTCAATTTGCACTACCAGGGTGTTGTACCTCTGACCACGACTAGTTGTTGTTACTTTGACCAGGTCAAGGGTACAACACACCTGAGTAATTTTTTCATAATTCAACTTTTATGTTCTTCTGCTACAACTTTTTAAAAAATAATCAATATTGGTTGCTTCAATTGTTCAAAGAATTTAAAAAATAATGAAGGAAATAAGTTCAAACTGACTTAATCAATCCTAAGCAGTTCGAACATATCGCCCCTTACCGTTCCACTCGAAGTTGTAAGGCCTCATCGAAAAGCACAGGCAAGGAAAATGTCAAATAGGGGCCGGCCTAAAGGGAAACCTCCTATCCTGACAGATATTCCTGAAAAGCTAATTATTGAAGGTGATAAAAAAACGAAAGAACCACCCTAAACGTAAGACACCACATACAAATAAACTCCGTCCTAAAAAAGTGGTAAATAAAAAGAAAATTATTCTAATGACAATTCAGATTCTGATAACCAGCAACAATTTGAAAAATAATGATTTGGAAACAGGAATTTTTTTACTTGTTAAAAATAAAAGTAAAAAGACTATTACATATTTAGTCGCAGAGATCTCTGGTATTAAATAACCTTTGTTTAAGATCCAATATTTGAAAAAAACAAACTTTAAGTGACAAGTTTACGAGCAAAGAGGAAAATTTGTATGATATTGATGTTGAAGACATTGTGGTTAAACTAACCTACTGGGGTCTCCCGTAGTCTAGTGGCTAGCGCGCTGGATTCATAAGCGGGAGATGGTGGGTTCGATTCCCACATCCGGCAGGAATTTTCTCATCTCAAGGCTCGCTGGGAAAATTCCTCGCTGCACCCTGGATATCGGCGCTAATGACCTAGAAGTAGATGCGCCGTAAAAAAAAAAAAAAAAAAAAAAAAAAAAAAAAAAAAAAAAACTAACCTACTATTGCTAGTGGATCTCCTTGACAGTTAAAACGGTTTTGGATCGGACTGGATTTTTCAGCATATTAAGCATAACATAATATCAATAATAGCTTCTTAATTATGATTACATCCTTGTCTTGTATTTATTAAACTTAAAATTAATTACAATATAATAATTTTTTTTCTGCACTGCTGTGTTGTTTATACGTGATCAGAGGTACAACACCCCATGGTCAAAGGTACAACTACATGTTGTACCTTTGACCACTGTACGATTATTTTTAAAAACATTAATAACAAATATTAAATGTAAATCTAGAACCTTAAAAAAATTAAATATGATAAGCAATAGAATACTCATTATAATGAAATAAAAAAAAATGAATTTAGCCTTAATCCTCAAGCTAAAAAAAAAATTAAATTTTGCAAAGTGGTCAAAGATACAACA
Source organism: Gonocerus acuteangulatus (assembly GCA_946811695.1). NCBI lineage: Eukaryota > Metazoa > Arthropoda > Insecta > Hemiptera > Coreidae > Gonocerus > Gonocerus acuteangulatus. The sequence continues at coordinate 8,988,289 of OX328132.1, read as the reverse complement.
ACTTCTCCTATTTTGCAAAGTGGTCAAAGATACAACACCTTCCCCTATTTTGCAAAGTGGTCAAAGATACAACACCTTCCCCTATTTTGCAAAGTGGTCAAAGATACAACACCTTCCCCTATTTTGCAAAGTGGTCAAAGATACAACACCTTCCCCTATTTTGCAAAGTGGTCAAAGATACAACACCTTCCCCTATTTTGCAAAGTGGTCAAAGATACAACAACTTCTCCTATTAAGTGAGATCGTTGTTTTCATATTTAGAGCTACTTGTTGGAGCATTTTCTTTGCTCTTTTACACATTTACATTTACTCGAAGGCCCCCGCCGTCCGCCGGTAGTTACTCCTACAAGCTACAAATCCTGTCTTTCATACTTTGCCTAAAGCGCAGTAGGCATTCTACATAATGCCTAGGGAAAGTATGAAATACGCTTTATTTCATACATTGCCGGCTGGATTAGATGGAATGCCTGATTTTAAACTTTGCCGGTAACATATATACAAATTTGAAAGACCGTTATTTTCGTGTTCTACGGGTTCTGAAACGTGAAAATTTCTAGGTGGGGAACTTCCAGATTGCGTCAAACTCTTAATCGAGTTTCATCTCTGTGGAAGGAGGGAGGAAACACGCTAACAAGAAGTATTTTCTAGGATACCTGTTGGTTGTGGCCGTCGTCACTGGCATCGGTGAGGTTCAGAACACAATCAATAAACTTACACGCTGGAATGAACAATAAAAAAAATCTCTGTTGTTTACAAATAAAAAACAGATCACAGGTCTCCACGTGTCTTCCCCAGTTAAAAGAACTTCTCTTGAAATGTAAAATACTCTACATATTCTGAGAATCATAGGAAACTCAACGAGACAAATGGGATCCAGACTTAGATGTGACATCGATGGTCCCCTAGGTTTCGTCTGGATAATGGATGTGTAGTACACTCATCTGCCTAGCCCTCTACTATCAAAGCCAGAAAACTTGGGCTTTATCTAAAAGTTGGGGTTTACTCCGTAAAATATTAAGTAAAAGTCCGACTCGTAGGGACTGCATCATCTTAGCGCGGTTCCTGTTCATATCCCTATTGTCATCTGAAAAGCTTAGAATAGAAACAGATAATATTTTCCTCGGCCTTTGTTCAAAGGGCTTTATGACTTTACCTGGTCGGGTCCGCCAGACCCTAGAATCCTCTTCTACCCATACTTCATTTCATACGTTTCAATGAATTGGATAATATCAAAATTTTTCACACATTCCTGTGTTTTTTTACTATAGTTATAATTCTACAAATAAAATCAATTAAAAAATAAAATAAAAAAACCAACAGCATGAAGGCAATTGAAAATATTCAAAAGACGTCATCGAATCTCTTTCTCTTGGCAAGGTATATTTCTAATTGTTTTTCTTATTTTGCCTAATATGTTTTATTGTCAAATACATTATCCAACTAGAAGCAATTGAAAAATAACAAGGAATAAAAACAGACAAAAAGAACCGTTCGAATCAATTACTTTAAAGTTTAAGCACTTATTTCTTCGATTGGCATCACCTAATCAAAAATTCTATAAGAATCTTTTTTGTAGAGAATTTATAAAGCTTTCAAATAATTTCTATCCACTTATCACGATTTCCCAACCGTGTTCGAGATGAATTTATACGAAGTTCCCAAAACTTTTCATGTCTGTTCATAAAATATTTTATTCTAACCCTTCCTTAACTCCAAACGTACCCAAAAGTTTAACATGTTAGTTTTGATGAAATTCAAACATTCAAAAAATGTTTCAACTGAATCCCATGATTCTAAGTAACCAAACCAAAAACTTGATTTAACAACTTTTTTTCCGCATTTTCTCAGAAACCGTTAAAGCTATCGCCTTGAAAATGGTTTCATTCGTTTTACTAGCCCAAGAAGCCTATAAAACGAGTACTTACAAGCATATGAACTCAAAAACGTAAGCGTTACGATTTTTTTGCGCGAATTTCGCCCCAAACGCCATCTTCACGTGGGCGGATTTTGCTGCTTAACGAACTTGACCTTTCAAATTGGACGACGGATTTTCGTACCAAATTTCATCAAAATCGGACCATTCGTCTTCGACCTAGAGAGCGAACAGACAAATATATATATATATATATATATATATATATATATATATATATACACAAATTTGAACCACCATCATTTTCGGTTTCTAGGGGTTCTTAAACGCAAAATTTTCTAGTCGGCACTTCTGGATTGCGTCATGAGATCAACCTTATAAGCGGGGTTCCTCCCTATGGGGGAGGGAGGAACCGCGCTAAAAATAAATAATTGACTCAGCTGTTCATTACAAACATAAACGACTGTTTCTATTTATATAGGTTATTTTAAACAAATTATTCAGGAATGTAGTCGATATCTGCCCATATTTTGAGGAATGTGCCTAGTTATGCATTACCTGTGTGACGAACGATTTTACTTACTCCAGGAAAAATTATGAAATTTTAATCAAGAATATTTTGTTTCCCTCAAATAGAGAAAAAATAAATAGGTATTATCTAAAGCGTCTTGATTTATAGTAAAACGTCTAATCGAAGGGTTAACAGTTATTTTTAATACATGTTATTTTACTTGTAAACCATAAAATTAGCTCTCCTGAAAAAAATGTTTAACAATATGACATCGGAAAAAGTGAGGTTTAATATTATTTTTTGTAAAGGAATACAAAAAAATAATATTAAACCGTATCCTGAAACTCGCAGTGGCGACGCACCGAGACGCATAGAGCCTTGAAGTGGTAGGTTGGAGAGGGGGGGACTCTCCGTCCAGTTCGCTCCCAGCTATAGCACGACTCATTGTGTACTTGAAGAAAGATGGATTGGTCCGACAGTACTTCAAGCTGTAGCACTTCAGGTAGGATTATATCATTCAGAGCATATGCAATAATGTAAATTAGTGATTAATACATTCATTGGGTCATAAATATGAATGAAATAGTATAGCAATATATATATTGAATTTTGTTAATTGTAAAAAAAAAAAAAAAAAAAAAAAACACCTATATATATGCCAAACAAAGCTTGCTTATTTGTACAGTGGAGTCTGCAGACTCCTGTGTCCTTTTAATCTTTTCGGCCCCTGCTTGAACACAAAACCCAAAATAAAGTCTCTCCGCTTGATAACTCAGATTCGACTAGCTGGACATCACCATACAAAATTATGGTCCGTTATTTAAAGCTGATTCCAATACAGTATTACATCTGTTACTCAACTACCCAATCCTCCAGTGTCTTAGATTAAAATATATCCCGATGGTTTTCTGAGGAGCTGTGCAAGACCAACCTCTAAGTCTGCTTACTGGAGAAAATGAAGAACTCAATAATTTATTAACATTTCTAAACAAAAGTTTGCAGCTCAGATTATTATCAATATAGGTTTAACTTTAATTTTGTAATCATACGAATTTTGTTTACCTGACATTATACATGTATGTATCACTTTTATATAGATTTTTTCTTTTGGTTATTTTTTACTTACAAACTTTTTTTGATTTAATTTCCTGTTTCTTTCTTTGTCATTACATTTAGAAAAATATTTAATTTAGTTGAGGAGCTAGTCTAAAGAATTATTTAGAATACTTTATTTGTATATATTGTTATTTCACCATGTATATTGTAAGGACTTAAGAATCTTATATAATTTTTTTTTTTTATTATAAGGATCAACCCCTGCTATAAATATATTTAATTTTGTATTAAAAGCAATAAATATATCATATCATATAATACATTGGAATTTAAATATCAACCGAAAAAAAACTTTCTCTGGTCGCTTAATTTTTACTCTTGTCATCCATTAAATTAAAAAAAAAATCCTTTATACAATAGGACGCTGACAGCATTACTTTGAACCTCAACAAAATATTTTAAAGAAATTAAGGAGAAACTCAGGGCTATATTCGAAAATAATAATTATCCTAATGAGATAATAGAAAGAGAAAACATAAAGTCTGAAAAATATATATTTTATGGAAATGAGTTAAATATTATTCATACAAAAGAAAACCACATTTTAAATTTTGACGTTGATATTTTTAATTTTTCGCACAACGTATTTAACATATTAGTTTTAATGAAATTTTAACATGCAGAAAATGTTTCAACTGAATACCATGATCCTAAGGACCCAAGCCAAGAACTTTATTCAACAATTAATTTTCTCGAAAACGGTTAAAGCTATCGCCTTAAAAATGGTTTTATTCGTTTTTCTAGGCCAAGAAACCTATAAAACAAGTACTTGGAAATAGTATAGCAATATATATATTGAATTTTGTTAATTGTAAAAAAAAAACAAAAAAAAACCTATATATATGCCAAACTAAGCTTGCTTATTTGTAGAGTGATTTATAAATTTGCTCACACCATCTGTGATAAATAATTATATTATGTAGGTATTGAATATGGAGAATTTCTATCTATAGTAAAATTAAGGTTTTTTTTTTGTTTTTTTTTTAATATTTATTTGAGTTAGCTGTTTACGACAAATTTTAAAGCAAACCTTTGCTTTTTATTTTACATTTCTGAGCCTTCTTCGTTCATGATATGCCTTTCTCCTACGATTTTCCCTCTTATTAGATGGCAAACTATCGCTCATTTCTGAGCCTTCTTCGTTCATGATGTGCCTTTCTCCTACGATTTTCCCTCTTATTAGATGGCAAACTATCGCTCATTTCTGAGCCTTCTTCGTTCATGATGAGCCTTTCTCCTACGATTTTCCCTCTTATTAGATGGCAAACTATCGCTCATTTCTGAGCCTTCTTCGTTCATGATGTGCCTTTCTCCTACGATTTTCCCTCTTATTAGATGGCAAACTATCGCTCATTTTGCTATCTTAGTTTAATTTCAGTTCTTGAAGAAATGCTTATTATTTTTTTTTCTCAAATTATATATATATATATATATAAATATATATATATATATATATATATATATATATATATATATACATTGAAAAAATTGTACTAGGAAAGGAAGTATATTTCAGTGTGATAACCACTTTTACCAATTATGAACAATGCTCTTACTATAGCTTGTTTTTGCCAGAAATAAATCAATGAAGAAAAAATACAATTGCAAATTCTGCACTCTGGGGACTATCAGTAGTCTGATTGAATAGTGTAAACACTGTAAGAATGAAGCTACAGTTATATGCTGCTTGTGAACTCTCAACAATAGCGCTCTGTTTTTGGGTTCCTGAGAGCCAAAGGAAAACAGGGATGGCATTATTCTTTCGATAACAATACACAGAAAATATACAGTAATCGAAAGAACAGCTCTATTTCAGCAGGAGTTCTTAATTTTTCGACCTCAAAAGGTGTAGGAGAATGTGAGAAGCAGGATGCCGACCATGCAGACCTCAGAGCAAATCCCCAGTATGAACGCCTTTTCATCTTCCCCACTATCTACGCTGTAGGAGCCCGTTGGGTATTTTCTCAAAATTCCTGGATAGTTATCCTCACCGAGATCAATAATCCCAGGTGGTTTTAGCATATTTCAAAGATCTGAGTGGCTTAATATCAAAGATGGACACCTGTCATTTTCTAAATGTTGAGAAAATCACCTTTTATGTTATGCAAGTTATAGTGAATATTTTTTTGAAAATATTTATTGCATAATTAGGCTTATATGTTTGAAATTTATATTGTTCTGTTTCTGATACCAATACGACTCAACAAATTAGTGAAAATTACCTCTGAACCCATTGGGCGATTGGTAGGTGTTCGTTTATGAAAGCAACCTCCACCGCAGGAGTCCGTTTTTGAGCATCTACTTTGAAGCCAGAAATTACATGTTTACGTCCTTCACACTAATTTCATCATTGAAAAGAGCAGACGAAAACCTATAGGAATCCACTGCTAACTAAATTTCAATTTTTTTAAAGATGTCCGTCTTTGATATTAAGCCACTTAAATCTTGATCGATTCAATTTACCGAAATGCCACTGAAATGATTATGGAAATTTACTGAAGCCATGTAAATATATATATATATATATATATATATATATATATATATATATATACAGGGTGTCCCGTAAATGTCTAGTCATATTGAGAGGGGTGATAGAGGACCCTTAGGGGAACAAAAAATGTTCTATGACGATTTCCCGAATTCTCACCCATAAGGGAGAAAACGTCGTTTTATTGTTTTATCGAGACAAACGTGGTTTTTAGAAACATAATCGTTGTAGCTCCGTTCCAGGTGGTACTACTAGAAAGGGAGTGAAACCAATCGAAAGCTGAGTAAATTTACTATAAGACTAGTTGGGAGTAAACGTAAAAATGAATAAATGTAAGTATGTATATCTTACCAAAAGAAGGCAATTCTAAATTTCCTGACATTTTATTGATATTTCTTTCCAGCGTTACTCCTCAATAAGGAGGATCTGAGATTTCCGGGTTTCAGAAAAACTTCCTCATTTAACTAGCTTTCCATTCATGTATCACAACCCTGGGTTATTGAAGTATTTGAACGATTTAAGAACAAAAGTTTTAAAAAAAACATGGATCTGAGAAAAGAAAATTATATTTTTTTCTTCAGTTTATTCAAAAAGCTGAAGGGAAATATTTATTTTTATAAATATTAAGTAAATATTTACTTAAAACAATAAAAAAAATTACTTCCACGAATATAAAAAAAATTCCTAAAACAGTAAATAAATAAAATACACATTTATTTTGAATTTGTTAATTCAGGTAACTAATACTGGGTCCAGGAGGCGGCCATTAAGGAACCCCAACCATACATTAATCTCAAAAATTATTATTTTTACCTAGATCACACATTTGAACACATTTTTACAGGTACTTATATTTAGAAAACAAATGCTTTACCTTAAATTAATACTGATGGCTACGCTTGTGAAACTCACTGGGATTCTGAGCCCATGCGTTTTTGTTGTGGTAATTAAAAATTCTATCCCTCATAAATAATAGGTGCATAGTCCTGTAAAAATGTGTTCAAATGCGTGATTTAGGTAAAAATAGTAATTTTTGAGGTTAATGTATGGTTGGGGTTCCTTAATGGCCGCCTCCTGGACCCAGTATTAGTTACCTGAATTAATAAATTCAAAATAAATGTGTATTTTATTTATTTAATGTTTTAAGATTTTTTTTTATATCCGTGGAAGTATTTTTTTTTTATTCTTTTAAGTAAATATTTACTTAATATTTATGTAAACATTTATAAAAAAAAATATTTCCCTTCAGCTTTTTGAATAAATTGAAGAAAAAAATATAATTTTCTTTTCTCAGATCCATGTTTTTTTTAAAACTTTTGTTCTTAAATCGTTCAAATACTTCAATAACCCAGGGTTGTGATACATGAATGGAAAGCTAGTTAAATGAGGAAGTTTTTCTGAAACCCGGAAATCTCAGATCCTCCTTATTGAGGAGTAACGCTGGAAAGAAATATCAATAAAATGTCAGGAAATTTAGAATTGCCTTCTTTTGGTAAGATATACATACTTACATTCATTCATTTTTACGTTTACTCTCAACTAGTCTTATAGTAAATTTACTCAGCTTTCGATTGGTTTCACACCCGTTTTAGTAGTATCACCTGGGACGGAGCTACAACGATTATTCTTCTAAAAAGTACGTTTGTCTCGAAAAAACAATAAAACGACGTTTTCTCCCTTATGGGCGGGAATTCGGGAAATCGTCATAGAACATTTTTTGTTCCCCTAAGGGTCTTCTATCACCCCTCACAATATGACTAGACATTTACGGGACACCCTGTATATATATATATATTACACGATTGCGATTGTGTCCCTTGTTCTCAACTAAATTTACAATTTTTGTTCATGAGAGTGTCATAGATAGATTATTTAAAATGTTGTTGAAATTTACAGAACAACACATAATACATTGCTGGGATGACAGAAGTTTTAGTCAGAAACAAGATTTCTTTGAATATATTTGATGCCGTACTAAAATCATCGCCCCCAGAATTAATAGCAGAAAATGCAGTTACTTTAGACCAATGTCAGGATCTGCAAAGTTCTGTGAAGTTCTTTGAAGACATACATGGTAGAGGCTGGTCTTATTAAGCATGTGGAAATCAGAATGAGTAATAATAGGAAATCCTCGTTTGACACTCACTGTTTTGAGGGGAAAAAACAATTACAAGTCTCTTTATATAATAGCTCGTAAAAACAGCTCCACCCCTCACTATCTAGAACCTTTCCTTGCAGCAAGGGGAAAATACAGGAAATTATTAGGAATAACCAAGAAAACGTATCAAGACAAACTAAAACACATGCTGATGGAAAGTAGAAACTCCTTAGAGTTTAGAACTTGCATTCAAAAGGCATTTCCAAAAACCAAGGCAAAATGAAAATATCATCCCTATTACAGAATGGGAAACATTCTTTCTGGATCTTTTACCATCAAAGGAAAGTATTAACATAGATAAACATTACATCCATTCCACTATGCCTGAGTTAGATGGTACCTTCACTTTAGAAGAACTAGATGAAGCTATGAAAAACTGCAAGATAAATAAAGCAGCGGGACCAGATTTAATACCAAATGAAGTATATAAAAAAGTCCGTCTCGCAGGACTGCATCATCTTAGCGCGGTTCCGTTCATATCCCTAGTCTAATTTGGAAAGATTAAAATAGAAGCAGTTATTATTTTGGTTCCACCAGTCTTTTTTTTTAAATTAATTATTATAATGGCGTGTCAACCCTTAAGGTCACTAACGCCATTCCTGTGAGTAGTAAAGTCTTGAAAGGTCATGATTTACAATCTTACCTGGAAGGGTCCGCTACACTAGAAACAGACCCGCTAGTAACAAGGTCTTGGAATCTTGGAAATCTATATTTCTAACAATAAATTGTTTTTGTTATTTTACCGAACCAGTTTTATTGTCAAATACATTATCCAACTATAAGCAATTAAAAAATAACAAGAAATAAAACAGACAAAAAGAACAGTTCGAATAAGCGAAATCAATTACTTTAAAGTTTTAAGCTCTTATTTCTCCGATTGACATCGCCTAATCAAAACTTTCATTAGAACCTTTTTTTAGAGCATTTAATAAGCTTTCTAATGGTATTCTTCCGTTTACCAAGATTCTCAACCTTTTTCGAGATATTAAGGAAAGTAAACAAAGATACTAAAACTTTTTATGTCTGTTAATCAAATATTTTATTCTAACCCTTCCTTAACTCTAAACGTAACCAAAATTTCAACATATTAGTTTTGATGAAAGTAGAACATGCAGAAAATGTTTCAACTGAATCCCATGATTCTAAGTACCCAAACCAAAAAAGGTATTCAAAAAATATTTTTCCAATTTTCTCGAAAACGGTTAAAGCTATCGCCTTGAAAATGGTTTCATTCGTTTTCCTAGCCCAGGAGTCATATAAAACGAGTACTTAGAAGCTTATGAACTCAAAAACGTAAGCGTTACGATTTTTTTGGCGCGAATTTCGCCCCAAACGCCATCTTCCAGTAGGCGGATTTTGCTGGTTAACGAACTTGACCGAAAATGGACGAAGGATTTTTGTACCAAATTTCATCAAAATCGGACCATTCGTCTTCTATCTAGAGAGCGAACAGACAAATATATATATATATAAATAAATATATACATATATATATATATATATATATATATATATATATATACACACAAATTTGAACCACCGTTATTTTCGGTCTCTAGGGGTTCTGAAACGCGAAATTTTCTAGTCGGCACTTCCGGATTGTTTCATTGTATCAACCCTATAAGCGGGGTTCCTCCCTATGGGGGAGGGAGGAACCGCGCTAAAATTTGAATAAGAGGTGGAAGCTTTATCTCTTAGACATTTATAATAGGATTTGGCACAATGAATCAATTCCCTCATATTGGACAAAAATCAGAATGACTCTTATACATAAGAAAGGATTGAAGGATGATCCCAGAAACTATAGAGGGATTTCGATTCTAAATAGTGTCCTGAAACTTCTGACAAGCATGCTCTGCAACAGGCTTACCAGGAGGGTTGAAGAGAAAGCTCTTATCCCAAATGTCCAAATGGGCTTTGGGAAAGGAAAAGAGTGTCGAGATGCAATATTTGTCCTGACTTCAGCTGTAAACATTGCACTACGGTTGAAAAAACGCAAAGTCATAGCTATTTTTGTAGACTTTAAAAGGGCTTTTGACTCAATAAATCATGGGCGTATATAGAAAATAATTTCGGAGGGGGCTGGGAAAATTTCGGGGGGACTGAATCCATTTCCGGTGTATGGAATACTACATGGGCGTATATAGAAAATAATTTCGGGAGGGGCTGGGAAAATATCGGGGGGAGTGGTGGGCTGAGACCATTTCCGGGGTATGGAATACTACAAATTTAGAGCTTGAAATAGGTTTAGGCAACTAAAACGCTATTACACGTAAAATAAAATATTTTTTATGAACTAAGTGATCTTATTTAATTTATTTTTAAGGGTTTTACGAGAAGTTTTTACCATATAATCAAAATTTCGGGGGGGAGGGCTGCAGCCCCCCAGCCCCCCCCCCTTATACACGCCCATGGAATACTAACAATTAAGATCTTGGAAGAGTTTTAGCCAACTTAAACGCTATTAAACCCAAAATAGAATATGTTTTATGAACTAAATGATCTTATTTAATTTTTTTTTAAGTGTTTTATGAAATGTTTACCGATCAAATCAAAATTTCGGGGGGGGGGGCTGCAGCCCCCTCAGACCCCCCTTATATACGCCCATGCAATAAATCATAATAGATTATGGAATGTTTGTATGATTATGGAATAAGAGGAAAAAATATTAAGAATCATGATTGCCCTGTATTGTCCAGCATCTTTTAGCATGACCATTGAAGGGACCAAGTCTAAGGAGATACCAATCACAGAAGGTCTTCTTCAGGGAGAATTCCTTAGTCCTTTTTTTTCTTGCTGTACATAGCAGACATTTTAGAATTTTTGAAAGCAATGAATATGAAAGATATATCAGTGATAGATCTAATTGAGATCCTTTTAATTCTATATGCCGATGACTTGGTGATCCTGGCATCAGGTTGGAAAGATGCTCAACTTAAATTAAATGTGCTGGAAAAATATTGCCTTTGGAAGCAGATTAAAGTAAATGTTGACAAAACTGTAGTTCTGCCTTTCCACAGAGGTGGCAAATTGGGGAAGCATCAGAAGCTCATTTATCAAGGCCAAATTGTTAAAGAGGTGAACACGTTTATCTACCTGGAATTGCCATTGTCCATATCAGCCAAATTCTCCAAAGCTTCTGATTATTTTCTCTCTAAATTTGCGAGAGCGAACAGTGCTGTTCTGAATGTGCTTGCCAGATACAATAGTCAGATTGTTCCAGGCAATGACTGAGAGGACATTGTTGTATCTTGCAGAAATATGGGTACCAGGATATACCGATGTCATTGAAAAAGGGTAGTTATCCTTCTTTAAAAGGCTTCTCCATTTACCTACCACAACACCAAACAGTTCTGTCCGAAGGGAAACTGGCATCTACAACATATAGTGTTCCAAAGAATGTTTTCATAGTGGCAACATCTGCTTGGAATGCCTGAAGGTGAGCTCCACACAACAAACATATTGTTTACTCATTGCTGGTGAAAATATTACGAGTTTTTGACATTCCGTATAATTGGGCGGGCAAGATGAAGGCTAGCCTTTCAACACTTGGATGCGATGACATATGCGAAAGGCTGTCAATACAGACCAGTGAAACTAAAAGGAGCATTCTTGAAAAATCACAAAATTCCCTAACAAGTAAAGACATTAATAACATATTAAATAGTTCATTCAGCCAAATCTGCAGACTCCTGTATCCTTTTAATCTTTTCGACCCCTGCTTGAACACAAAACCCAAAATAAAGTCTCTCCGCTTGATAACTCAGATTCAACTAGCTGGACATCACCATAAAAAAATTATTTTATAACCACTATAAACATACTTTCATAGCATCAGAGCCATGCCCGTTATGTAATACTGATACCAATACAGTATTACATCTGTTACTCAACTACCCAATCCTCCAGAGTCTTAGATTAAAATATATCCCGATGGTTTTCTGAGGAGCTGTGCAAGACCAACCTCTAAGTCTTCTTACTGGAGAAAATGAAGAACTCAATAATTTATTAAAATTTCTAAACAAAAGTTTGCAGCTCAGATTATTATCAATATAGGTTTAACTTTAATTTTGTAATCATACGAATATTGTTTACCTGACATTATACATGTATGTATCACTTTTATATAGTTTTTTCTTTTGGTTATTTTTTACTTACAAACTTTTTTTGATTTAAGTTCCTGTTTCTTTCTTTGTCATTACATTTAGAAAAATATTTAATTTAGTTGAGGAGCTAGTCTAAAGAATTATTTAGAATACTTTATTTGTATATATTGTTATTTCACCTTGTATATTGTAAGGACTTATGAATCTTATATAATTTTTTTTTTATTATAAGGATCAACCCTTGCTATAAATACTTTTGTATTAAAAGCAATAAATATATCATATCATATAATACATTGGAATTTAAATATCAACCGAAAAAAAACTTTCTCTGGTCGCTTAATTTTTCCTCTTGTCATCCATTAAATTTAAAAAAAAAAATCTTTTATACAATAGGACGCTGACAGCATTACTTTGAACCTCAACAAAATATTTTAAAGAAATTAAGGAGAAACACAGGGCTATATTCAAAAATAATAATTATCCTAATAAGATAATAGAAAGAGAAATCATAAAGGCTGAAAAATATATATTTTATGGAAATGACTTAAATATTACTCATACAAAAGAAAACCACATTTTAAATTTTGACGTTGATATTTTTAATTTTTCGGACGACTTTTTTTTCCTTAACTCCAAATGTAAACTTAATTTTAACATATTAGTTTTAATGAAATTTGAACATGCAGAAAATGTTTCAACTGAATACCATGATCCTAAGGACCCAAGCCAAAAACTTTATTCAACAATTAATTTTCTCGAAAACGGTTAAAGCTATCGCCTTAAAAATGGTTTTATTCGTTTTTCTAGGCCAAGAAACCTATAAAACAAGTACTTGGAAGCATATTAAGTAAGTGTAACGATTTTTTTTCGCGCGAATTTCGCTCCAAAAACCATGTTCCGGTGGACGGATTTGGCTGGTTAACGAACTTGACATTTAAATTAGGCGAAAGATTTTTGTACCAAATTTCATCAAAATCGGACCATTATTGAGGCCAGGAAAGAGCGAACAGACAGATGTTAAATGGATTGTTTCATGAGGTCAACCTTATAAGCGGGGTTCCTCCCTATGAAAGGAGGGAGGCACTGCACTAAAATGCCTTGAATAGTGAAAAGGGTTGTATGAGCCAAGCGTAAAGGAACGAGAAAGGCTGCAAGTGCCAGAAAAATTCCTACTAGTTTCAAGAGCAGTTCGAAGATAGCAGTACTGTGCAAGCGCCAGCGGGGCTGAGATGGGAAGGGATGTAAGTGTCATCGCCATGATGTATCTGCCTAAGCTACACAGTTTCTTTAGTTGGTGACACTATACTTGACTCACATCCTTTACTTCTTTTTCCATATAAGTTTTGTTGGTTATTTTTGCGAAGACCATATCTAGTTACTTTGAAGTATCTGTCGTGATTTTAAACAGTGATTTTGGTACTTACGGATTAGCTTGCAGGTTATCTATTACTTCTTTACAGGTTATCTAATGTTAGAAACCATATTATATACATAAATATAGTAATCCAAATTTAATGAAGTAATGAAGAGTATTTAAAATCACTGCAATCACTACTAAAAGTAGATTTTTTGTTTCCTATGTTTATATAATATGGTTTCTAATCCTTAGATAACTTGTATTTGTAAGTAATACTTTTAGGCTTGTAAAACACACATGAAAATAAGCAGAATATATTTCAGAGTTTCCGCTCGCTCAAGAAAATATCAAAACTCTAGGCAATCCAACTCGCTAAAATTAATTTTTGCGAGTTGGATTGACTTGAGTGTTAAAGGTTACTTTACTACCAGCAACAACCAATAGAATTGACCATAGGAATAGCCAATGGAAAAGCTAATGAGTTATGCGCGTGCGCTGAATCACTGTTCTAATCACTACTATAACTGTTTTCTAGAGGTATTTTGATATACACATATTTTTTCATAAAATTAATATAATCATCTAATACGTGAGACACATTTATTTGAATATTGAAAATTTTATTTTGTGGCACTTACATCCTATTCCACTATTTGTACACAATTTTAAGTTCCCTAAAGTATAGGATACTCTAGGGGGCCTTAAAAACCCTTTGTCCTGCGATAATTCGTATTTCTAATTCTAATTATACATGTTTCAGGAGGAGTAATCGTACCTATATGGCGAAGCAGAGATTGTTTTTTCATGTGCGTTTGGGTTAGTCAGAAAGCAACCATTGCTGAACTGATGCATGAGATGGGTGCGCACTTCCATCTACGGTACGACGTCTGGATAGACTGGGGTGACGTAAAAGAAAAGCTCTATAAGAAAGCTTATCTGATGCCACTTTGGGAACAAATTGCTGAGTTCCATGGAGAGGTGAAATTTATCCTGAAAAGAAAATCGTACAAAACTTACAAGGCAGAAAAAAACAGAAACCGAGGAAACATTCGGTTCGGTGACCTATATCATATGAATAGAGATTTCGCATTGGCACGAGATATAAACCGGGAAGTTAGAGAATGGTTGAACGAATCTCTGTTTGCAAATGAAAATATACAAAGAACACTAGATATAAACAAATGGATGGAAGAAATATTCGTACACGCATTGGAGGTATTATCGCTCTCTGAAAACATTGCCAAGCTTGTGAAAAGAGTCCAAACAGCGTCTGAAACGAAGGATTTAGTTCTAAAAGAGGCGAGAAGTCATGCACCAGCGCGGGCAAATTCGTCTCGTAATTGCGCCAAATTAGATAAATGTAATCAAACTGAAGATTCCGTCATGGAAAAACGAGATAATTGCACACAAACCATTCAGTTTGCCCCTTCATCGGAGGGAGAAGAAACAATACAACTCAATTGTCATGCTGACGAGAGTCATAATGTGGTGTATTTTCCTACCCGGGAGGAAGAAGAGAACGAACTGAAGTAGCTTGAAGAAGCTACTGCAGCAGACGATATTCGTTGTATAGAATCAATCGTGAAAAAAATGTCCATTTTATATTCCGAAATCCTTGTCTACAGGTTTAAAAGAGAAGGAGTACGTGAGAAGGAACCTTCGGACAGAGATAATCCGGTGTTGTGCAAGTCGAAATTAATAACATTAAGACCAGACCAGTACTACGACTTACCATCTTCTGAACTTCAAGATAACAGCACACGCTCAATGAGTTTAAATTGTATGTCTCCAGGGCAAGACGTAGTGACTTCTAATAATTTGTGAATGAAAGACAAAATCTATCATTCTAATATGAAAACACGTTTCTGAGGAGAAAGAAAGCAATCATGTATATATATTGAACGAAGTAATCTTGTTGAACGCGGGGGATTGTTCTCGAGTCTAATGGAAGGGGCGCAGTAAACGAGGCTGCATTGTATGCTTTTTAATAGGAGTTCCTATTTTATATTTATATTTTTATAAACGATAAAACAATAAATGAGGGACCAGCAGAACTATCTCATTAAAAGCTGAAACTTTGTCATTAAACTTCTTGTTTATTCATTTATCTTTATCTATTTATATTTCAAGTGTTCATTATGTTTATAAATTTGATTTCAGTTATAATTTACACTCGTTATGTTAAAAAACAGTAATTTATTGAATAAGCATTAGTTATGTACCCTTATTCTCCCTGTATATGATATCTCTTGTTGTTTCCAAGAATTACTGATGAAATAATATATTTGAAATGAAATGGAATAGCTTTTATTCTACACAGAATAAAATAAACAAATAAAACAACGTTGATAATTTAACTACATAATCATACTCATTTTTATTTTAGTTTTTTAACCTTCCAAGCTAAACGGTAACGGTGAACGGGTATACTGAAATAATTCCCTTTACAAACAGTCGTTACCGCCGAATGCCTGGTCCATCAATATCTTTAACTGGGCGTCATTGAAAATAAACTGTTCACAATTTATTTTATAATAATAACTCGTGGGAGTACGGCTAAATTACCCAATAGTAGGAGATAAAAGTGCTAAAAGTACCCGTTGCAAGGGAAATAAAAACCTTAGATAAATAATTTAATTAAATTTGGAGTAAATTCTTCTATATAAACTGTGTTTGAGGGGGGAAATCAGTCATCCTCGGTATAGGCTGCTTATACATTCGACATTATGCATAGAAAGTGGATGAATTTTATTAAATGAGAAGGTGCTCTTGGTGTCGCCGCTTTTGCCACATTCCTATGTCGTGCAGGCAGAAGGCTTTTACCTGTGGGCTTTGTGATGATGATGGTCACTCATTCCCGCAATGTGGTAAGCTCCAGGAAAATCCATCTCTCCCAAACTGTAAAAGGGCAGGCCGGGGCGGTTGACGCATATTGCTAGCAGTGCAACTTGTCCTGTACATGCGAATGCCATGGCTCACATTCGTGAGATCACAGATGATGGCTGGTAACTTCGAAGTACGTATGTGTGCAACGTGTGGCCGAGGATTCAATACAGCTAATAGTCTAGGGCAGCACATTAGACAAGCAAACCCTTAGAATAGTACTGGCAGCCAAGAGTAGGTGGAATGAGGAGGAGTTGCGCCTTTTGGCTGGTTTTCAGGCAGAAGATATTTGTTCAAGGCGCCCTGTAAGCAATGTCAGGCAATAAAACTGGTACGGCTTCGGTATTCAGGCGTCGGCGCAAGACCGATTATAGAACCTCTTCACAGGAGGCTATAATAAGTAAGCAGAGAGGGAATGTTTAGCCCGCAGACGGAGTGAGGGTTGTCGCTGAATGGACGCCCATCGAGGCTGAGGAGGTACGCGCATGCAAGCTTGACGCGTCTTGATCACCTGGCCCGGACTGCTTGAAGGTGGAGGAGTGGCAACCTGTCCCTCCTACGCTCTGGGCTCTTTTCTACAATGTTTATATACTGGGCGGGAAGATTACTCCGGAGCTGGTGGGAGCTAGGACGATTTTCATCCCTAGGTGGAATAGTCCTAGGCTGCCAGGTGATTATATGCTAATTTCTGTAGCCTCGGTATCCCTCAGGCAGCTTCATAAAATCCTAGCTGTGCGCCTGAGGGATCTGAACTTGCATGAGATGGGACAAAGAGTGTCCCTCCTGCCTGTTCAGAAGTTAGACTTCTTTCTAATGTAGGAGTAATTCTGTCCTTTACTTTTGGTAAAAAGCTTTGAGACAACGGAACACAGAGAATTGGGGCGGTAGTTTTCAATGTTTCTTTCATCCCCCTCTAAAATATATAAATTAGTAATTGACGTTCTTACTAATTTTTCTTAAGTTAACAATTTGATACATATCTAACTGGTTTTTTTTTTTGGTTTTTTTTTTTTTTCAACGAATAAAATTATGTAATAAAAGTAGTAAAAAATAAAAGAGGTACTTATCTTCAAATAACGAGAAAACAATTATTGTCTCATTTCATTTTCATATTCTTATGAACTAAATTTTTAACATAAATATAAATTGTAATATTTATTTCTATAGAAATCCCCCCCAAAAAAGGTTTAAATGTTGAAAGACAGCCCTAAAGAGAGCGGTTAAGATCCGGCAGGTTGTTAGGATCATTTTCTTTCGTTAACCGAATATTTAATTTATGATTTTGTTTAACTTCAAGAACTTTTCCCCC
>OX328132.1:8878815-8970282 GCA_946811695.1 Gonocerus acuteangulatus | reverse complement strand
AACTGACTCTCAATCACGACTTAATTTGGACATTCCTCACGACATGACAGAACTCCTTGGAGATGGCAGCCCTTATATTAACAAGATACTCTCACACCTAAAAGACACCAACATATTTGACAAAATATAAAATAAAATAAAATAGAAAGAACATTAAGGTGGACCAAACACCTCTTCCAAAAGAAGACCCTTTTTTTTTTTTTTCTTTTTTTTTTCTTCCCCTCCCAACTGATTGCACCATTTCTAAAGCCAGCTTAGAATTAGACCAGTTGGCTGTATAATTAGATTTATACGTAGAATTGAAATTCCTAGGATTGTATATATGTACTAATTAACATGACTGTATATGTATATAGTATTTATTGTATAATTGTAATAATAATTGTATTAGGCCTTAGTTATATAGAATGTACATATGTAGACAATAACGTAATATAATGCAGTAATATATAAATGATGTAAGTATAGACAATTATGTAATTTAATATAATGTATAAACGATATAAATATATAGATAATAATGTAATATAATATAATGTAATGATATATACTCAATGTTAACATACAGAAAATAAGGTAATACATACATACATATATATATATACATACATATATATATATATATATATATATATATATATATATATATATATATATATATATATAAATGTAAGGTGTACATCGCTATAAAGCGTTAACACAAAAATAAAAATAAAAAAAAAATCTTAAACGCAGTTGTTGCTAAGGATCCTCTGCCATCCATTTTTCTAGCGTAAATAAACATATTGATCCTCGCCATTGGTAAATACAACATCATTGTATGTCATAATGTCTCAGAGCATAGGAAATTCAGAAATAAAGAGACCGTTACGTAAATTAAACATATCAGGATTGTAAGCACCTACATTTATGCTTATACATTTTTTAAGTATAAAGGATAACATTAGTTTACTTTCGTTTTATTCTATCTTACAACCTAAGATTTGTCCACTCACTCATTCACACACCCCTGAGCTACAAACTGGAAGATGTACTAGATCCCATGGAAAGGGACTATATATTCTTCAAATGTAACATGGTCCTCCCTGCCAGAATGTTTTTTCTTTAATTTACTTAAATTACATAAAATCAATTAATTATGCTGGTCATTCAGTGGCATATTCAAAATAATTTCTTAGATACTTAGCTTAATTAGATTCAATCCATATTATAATTACTATTTATATCTTAATTTATTAATAATTTATACTAATTTTAATCATTTGCTCAACACATCTGTTTTATGTGTTTCAAAAATTTCTTCTGATGATAACTAACAGAAGATTTTCACAATAATTATAGTGTTTTAAACATTTATATTAATTTTAATCATTTGCTCAGCACATTTGTTTTATGTATTTAAATAATCTCTTCTGATGGTTACTAATATAAGATTTTCACAATAATTATACTGTTACTGAGAACACTAACCTCATAACCAAAGAGATTTAATTATAATTCAATTGTTTCTTCAATTATTTAATCTTAACACATTATTTCTATTAATTACCTGTACCCAGTTGTGTAATTATATCAAATTACACTTTAAGGAGAAATTCAAGGCAGAATTATTAATTCCTGAAACTTTTCATTCAGTATTTTATTATCAAAAATAATTTACAATTCCATTATATGTATTTCAAGCAATTATTCACAGTATTTAAACACTATTCTAAGTGATTTTCTCTCACTAATCTATATTAAAATTAAACATTTAACACAATTCACCTAGGACACATTTTTCCCAACAGCACAACAGTGAAACCTCTCCTGAACTGTTTGCCCCTGCTATCAGCTCACCTGGCGGGCGGCCATAGAGATACTCAGTCCTATCTCTTTGCTACCTCTACCCAGCGAGTAGAGTAGCCCTTATGACGTCAAGCTCTCGTGCGTCATTTCTTGCCCAACACCTTCCTTCGGTGATTTCTTATATTTTTCAATTATATCATCATTCCATTGTTCTTTCATCTTCATCTCATTCTTCAATTTCTTAAAATCATATCTCTGCGCTTCTTATCAAATAATATTGCAATTTCTCGTGAATTTATTTTAAGCATATTTATTTTTTTAATATTTTCTTCTTTTGATATTTTTCTATTGGTTTGCTGGTATGTCTACCCCCTCTACTCCTTGCTTGGTTTGCTGCTATTCTTGATATATTTCTTAGGTATCATGCCTGATTCTCTTCCTGATATTAACATTTCCTGCCAGGTTTATGAAAGAAAACTGCGTGGCCTCAAACGCAATATCTTAGGCATCGTCGCATCCGGCAGACAAGCTCTGAATGATTCAACAAAAATCCCTTTATTCAAAGCAAAACTGGTTTCCGCCCAATCTGATTGGGAACTATTCCAAAGGGTATGGGACGAACGGGATTCGCTTCAAGTCCATCTGGAATCTCCCGGCTCTTGGCCTGATGAACCCTGGTATGCGGATTATGATAGGGTCCGTGATGAACTCTTCGAAGCCGCAGCAATTCTCATACAGATTACCGAAAATCAAGCTCAAATAAAACTCGAGTCCACTCTAGCTACAGCTAATCAAAGCCTTGCGGAACCCACCCCCGCTGGATTATCAACATCTGACTTTCACCTTCCAAGGATTACCATCCCATCTTTCTCAGGTCATCTCCTTCATTGGAGCGATTTCAAGGACACATTCGTGTCTATGGTTCATAGTGTTGCGTCTCTTTCGAATGTCAAGAAGTTCCACTACCTTCGAAGCGCATTGAAGGGCGAAGCAGCCATATTGATCAGCCGTATCCCTGTAGGCGAGGAGTCGTACACACAAGCATGGGAAAAATTGGTGAAGACGTACGACAATCCACGTATTCTCGCAAGCCTCTATGTTCAGAGAATTCTCGAGTGTGACGCAAAGACACCCAAATCAGAACTTCAGCGATACGAATCTATTCTCAACAACATCGCTGATGGAATTGAAGGATTCCGTGCTCTTCAAATAACGGACAAAACGGATTTCCTGCTTTCATCATTAGCCCTACGAGCGTTGGATCTGAAGACGCGAAATGAACTGGAAATGGCCCACACATCTCAGGAGACAGCTCCTACAGCTGATGAAGTTATTCAATTCGTTCGTAAGAGAGTGAACGCCATCAAGCTCTCCAGGGACTCAGTTTATTCGTGTTCTCCTCCCTCCTCTTCTAATTCAAATTCATTGAAGTCTTTCAGTCGGCCAAAGTTTCCACAACCTTCACGTTCCGTTTATAATCCTGTCACGCTTCATTCTACTGGTATGAGAAGATTTAAGAAGCCTTCTAATTTTAGGAATCCATCGACTCCTAACTCATCTCCTGAACGGTCTCCGAATCGAGGTACCCGGCCAACAACTCGTTGTCCATTATGCAAGGGAGCTCATAGTCTGGGTCGTTGTCAACAATTCTCCAATCTCCCTGTTGATCGCCGTGTTGGTTTTGTAAATGGTTGGAAGGGATGTAAGAATTGTCTATATGAAAACCATAAAGTCTCTGAGTGTCCATCCCGCTGGAATTGCCGAACCTGCAACAAGATACATCACAGCCTCCTCCATCTAGACATTCCTGAGCCACACAACAAAGCTTCCACTCCTGAGCTTGAACCTCCTAACGAAGCTGGTGCCTTTTCTGCATTCGGTTCTGTTCCACAGCCGAAGCTGAATCAAACGAATATGGTGCTACTCGGCACAGCGCAATGCTTTCTTAAGGACCGCTACAATGGTCTTCATCCAGCGAGAGCAATCATTGACTCAGGCAGTCAACAGACATTTATTTCCAAATTTCTGTTTCAACGGTTAGGCTACCCGCTACAAGCCTATGACGGGCATATTACTGGTCTCGGTGGTGCTACAGTCGTCAAACCAGTAGGAACTGTTACCAGTACACTTAAACCCTTCCGTGACAATGCAGAAATCGTGTCAAACGCAGTCGTGGTCGACCAAATAGCTCCAAATCTACCTCGCACTCAATTGCCACCTCAGACTCTCCAGAAAATGGCTCATCTTGACCTAGCTGACCACTCATTTGACACCCCAGGGAGTATAGACCTTTTAATTGGCGCTGACATCTATTCTCAAGTCGTCAATCGTGCACCGTATCCATCACCGGTCCCTGAACTATTCCTTATGCCGACTATCTTTGGACTCGTAGTCATGGGTAAATTGGCTGTTCAACCTGCTCATGAATCCGTAGCGTTCTTCACACATTCAATCCAAGCTGTTGAGGAGCAACTCAATTCGTTTTGGGAACTAGAAGAACCCGCACCAGCTAACAGAACGCATCCAGACAATCAGCATTGTGACAAACATTTTCAGAAAACCTTCACTCGCACAAATGAAGGCCGTTATATGTTGCGTCTCCCATTCAAATCAACCCCTACTCCTCCCAGGGAAAACCGAGACATTGCTACAAAACGGTTTCTGAACCAACAGAGAAGTTTATATGGCAATCCTGCTCTACAACAAAGATCCACTCGTTCCAACAGTTGTGCCCGTTCCTCGACGAACAGGGGATCGTCAGGGTGGGCGGCATGCTCCAAATTTCCTCTTCCAATCTTTGCAAGAATACTCTGGCAGCATATTTACTCCAACTGTCAGGTCTTTTGTTCCCCTCCTCTATGAGGTACAATGTCCCCTCAAAGGAAATGACATATTTTTGATTAATATTATATTGTACACGATACAGAAGACACATTATCCTTTATTTTTCTAGCAAGTAAGCTACCCAATATGTAAATTATTATTTTATCATTTGTTACCGTATATTCGCCTGTGAATGGGAACTTCATAATCGCTTCTATTTGTGTATAACGCAGTGTACCTTACTGGATTTTTGGCCTTGGGCTTTAATATCATTTTTAAATTGACCACAGTCAATTTAGGTGGGCGGCTTGTTCAGACATCATCACAAGTACGCTGAGCCTACATCACACGTACCTTGGGCCTACCTCTTTACCACGGAGATATGACAGGCTCCTGTATAAAATGGCCGTTGTATTGTATTCAAGCTTAATGGACACCAACTCCAAGTTTTTCTCAGAGTGTTAACGACAGAAATATGGAGTAGAAACAAGCAATCCACAAGCAAGGAGTCAAGGAGTAGCCACCCAGCATGCCAACTAAGAATCTCAAGCAACCCATCAACATCACCCATTCACAAGAAGCATCATATATTATTATTCATTAAAGTAAGGATTTATTGTCAATTATATTTTATTATCTACTAGTCGTTCATTTGTAACCCCTCACATTCTCCACACATATGTCCACTCACTCATTCACACACCCCTGAGCTACAAACTGGAAGATGTACTAGATCCCATGGAAAGGGATTGTATATTCTCCAAATGTAACAGTCTTATTTAAATCTTAAACGCCGTACAACATATCTTAACTGACTCTCAATCACGACTTAATTTGGACATTCCTCACGACATGACAGAACTCCTTGGAGATGGCAGCCCTTATATTGACAAGATACTCTCACACCTAAAAGACACCAACATATTTGACAAAATATAAAATAAAATAAAATAGAAAGAACATTAAGGTGGACCAAACACCTCTTCCAAAAGAAGACCCTTTTTTTTTTTTTTTCTTTTTTTTTTCTTCCCCTCCCAACTGATTGCACCATTTCTAAAGCCAGCTTAGAATTAGACCAGTTGGCTGTATAATTAGATTTATACGTAGAATTGAAATTCCTAGGATTGTATATATGTACTAATTAACATGACTGTATATGTATATAGTATTTATTGTATAATTGTAATAATAATTGTATTAGGCCTTAGTTATATAGAATGTACATATGTAGACAATAACGTAATATAATGCAGTAATATATAAATGATGTAAGTATAGACAATTATGTAATTTAATATAATGTATAAACGATATAAATATATAGATAATAATGTAATATAATATAATGTAATGATATATACTCAATGTTAACATACAGAAAATAAGGTAATGCATACATATATATATATATATATATATAAATGTAAGGTGTACATCGCTATAAAGCGTTAACACAAAAATAAAAATAAAAAAAAAAATCTTAAACGCAGTTGTTGCTAAGGATCCTCTGCCATCCATTTTTCTAGCATAAATAAACATATTGATCCTCACCATTGGTAAATGCAACATCATTGTATGTCATAATGTCTCAGAGCATAGGAAATTCAGAAATAAAGAGACCGTTACGTAAATTAAACATATCAGGATTGTAAGCACCTACATTTATGCTTATACATTTTTTAAGTATAAAGGATAACATTAGTTTACTTTCGTTTTATTCTATCTTACAACCTAAGATTTGTTTTTCTTTGCAAGCTTAAATTAGATCCTTCCTGGCCACATGATAATAACATACATTTATAAACAAAAAAATATAGAAATTAAACTCTTTATTTATGGTTCATGCTAATGTCAAGGAAATTCTACTTATGTTGTTGTTCTACACAGTAGTAGGCGTACGTTTCTCTATCAGCCCTCATCCTAAATTTATTTTAGTTTGAAATCGGAGTTATATTTATTAACGATTTTTTTCTTTTATTAAAAAATTCGTTGGTTAATATAAAGATATTTAATAATTAATAAAATGGTATTGTTTGTAAAATTACTTTTAAAACTTCATTTTAATACTTTATTTTATTATTTGATGTAATAATAATTTAATTAAAATGGTAACAGGCCATGAGGGCCGACGGTGCAGGTGCTGTAGAGGTATCTGATTCTTGACCATAAGGCATACTAGGGAGATAGAGTGCTCAATACTAAGCTCCGGCCGCCTGATTTTCCCCATTCCAGTTAACTATATTTTTAAAGGCTGGGTGCGCCAAGGGACGTATGCGAACGGCGACACTAGAAGATAAAATCTTAAATGCTATCCAGACTTTTAAAATTAGGTCCTCCAAAAACAATAGGCGAGTGATGCTTCCAGCGAGCTAATCAAGTCCCATTTTATTGTAAGATATCTAAGTTATAAGCGACTTACATTGTCTTCACGTTTCTCCTCCATCGCGACTTGCAGCTCTTGGAGTTCGGAGCTCTGTGAAATCTCTAGTCCAGAACCTGGGAGCGATAAGCCTTCCGGAATCGAACCCGTTATCTTACTCTTTATTTCTGTAAACCAAGTAGAAAGATGTAAACAAACGTCCATACTAAATAATAAAAAATTATTCGTTCTATTAAAGTTTGCACAAATAATTTATTTTTAGATGGAACGGCATTTCTCTCCAGCGGTGGTACTGCTCGTCACTTCTTCCCGGAATATTTCGATGGATTCATCTCCATCTTCTTCAGCCAGGTACTTGTCGAGGAAGAAACAAGTACCTGGCTGAAGAAGATGGAGATGAATCCATCGAAATATTCCGGGAAGAAGTGACGAGCAGTACCACCGCTGGAGAGAAATGCCGTTCCATCTAAAAATACTATCCCAGCGACGAAAAATAACATCAAAAATAATTTATATGTTTTAATGTGACATTTAAGTTAAATTGTTAAATATGACTTAACGAAAAATAAACGAGCACCATTATACGTTATGTCAATTTATTAATAGGACATGAGTGTAAAATTAGATAAACGGGAATGGAGTGAAGAAATTAAAAAATAAATAGAAATATTTAGAAATAAAAAAATTAAAAAATAAAAATAGACTTTATATCCACAATAAATAAAATAAAAAAGTTTTTAAACATCTAATTTAGATGTATATTCACAAGTATCATTAAATGTCAAAACCAAATCCACCTCTTCTAAAGATTGGGTGGAATTTCGACATTCATTTGGATATTTCGAATCCTCTAGAAAACAATGAAAATTAGTTGCTGATAGAGATGGCTTTCCAAGTGGGTGATAAGAACCTAATGAACAATACTCTATAATTACTTACAAAGAGAGAGCAGTGTAAAGTATATAAGTAGAGTATTCAATAACTCCCATAGGGGGGTCTCCCGTGGTCTAGTGGCTAGCGCGCTAGATTCATAAGCGGGAGATGGTTGGTTCGATTCTAAGCGGAATGACACAAATTTCGTCCTAGGAAAACCATTTAACAACACTTTTCTCATTTTCTTACTTTGTTTTACTAAAATACTCGTTTTACTCTGGTGGTACTTTTGTGATTGAAATTACGGTCTGAATGAGATAATTGTGAACATTGAATGTACATTAACCTTAAGTCAAATTTAATGCTAATTTCAAAAATGTAATGAAATTTTGAAAAAAATGTGCACAAGAGGAGAAAATTGGAGTTGTTCTACAAAAAAACATGATTTTCTCTAAAGAACCTTTAGAAAAGCACATGTCTGGAACTGAGTGAGATAGAAATGTATGGTTGATGGTTTTCATCTACATTTTTTTCCTAATTTCATCCCCTGAAGGATTGTCATTAACTTGTGATATGTCAAGTCTGGTCAAGGACCCAAAACAGGGGATTGCAACAAAAGGAGGAAAAGCTCCGCAGTTGGTGCCCTTTGTGCTAGAGAGGATGCCAGCCATATCAAGATCTTCGAAGGCGATTACAACCCCCACGCAGACAACCGGACTAGGCTCAACCACGGCCAGTGAGGAAATCGACAGCTTCGAGACCAGGCTTGTCCTATGTAAAAGTAACCAATGCCCAAATGCCAACCTAGCAAGGAGCACCTAACGCCCGAAGATATTCTATATCCGGGGCCACAAATACCTCAAGTCCTCTTACTTTTATTATTCCTCCTCCTACATCCTCAAATGACCTTACCTCCCTTGTAAACTCCTTCATAACGGAATATGGAACACTTATTACCCTCCTAAACACCGTCGTAACAAACCTACTTCACCTTCTAGCCTCAAAATGACTTCCCCACCAAAAGAATCCTTACTCACCCTTCTTTGGAATGCTAAATAGAAACAGTTATAATTTTGATTAGACCTTTCATGAAATAATTTATGACCACAAATAGGTCACGGTTGTAAGTGTATATACCTCACTACCTAGCAGAAAAATGACTCCCTGGCCTTGTCAAGGTTCGCTCTAGAAACACACTACTTACTGTTTCTTATTTTCTTTTACTGTAATACTTACGGATAAATAAAATTTAAAAAAATATCAATTAAAATGTGATTTCGGTTTGCCAAGATACCCAAACGTTTTCGAGACATTAAGGAAAATATACGAAGTTCCCAAAACTTTTGATGTCTATAAATAAAATATTTTATTCTAATCCTTCCTTAACTCCAAACGTAACTAAAATTTAACTCTAAACGTAACCATCATTGTTTAAATGAATTTCAAACATGCAGAAAATATTTTAACTGAATCCCATTATTCTAAGTACCCAAACCAAAAACTTTATTCAAAAACTATTTTCCAAAAATGGGTTCAACCGCTTTCCTAGGCCAAGAAGCCTATAAAACGAGTACTTGCGTAAAAGTATATGATGTAAGCGTAACGATTTTTTTCGCACGAATTTCGCCCCAAAAACCATGACCCGGTGGACGGATTTTGCTGGTTAACGAACTTGACCTTTCAAATTATACGAAAGATTTTTGTACGAAAGTTCATATATGTACATATATATATATATATATATATATATATATATATATATATATATATATATACAAAGGACCCCGCCCTTTCCTAATGGAAAATGGATTTCGGTCAAATTGAACGAAACTATGCTCATTAGATACAGAAAGTCTTTCTGAACAAAATTCCCCATGGGCACAAAACCCAAAAGTTGGCACTTTTGGGTCTCTGAAGTTTGAATTTTTGCAAAAACTCGAGACCTTTTAAAGACCTTTCGAACGACACCACATTTGACACTCCTACCCCACCCCCACGGGGGGGGGAAGCTTTTTTTTTTGCAATTATCGCCTATCCATTTTCATTTGAAGATCTT
Source organism: Gonocerus acuteangulatus (assembly GCA_946811695.1). NCBI lineage: Eukaryota > Metazoa > Arthropoda > Insecta > Hemiptera > Coreidae > Gonocerus > Gonocerus acuteangulatus. Next base: position 8,960,362 of record OX328132.1, on the reverse strand, counting down.
TTCGAAGGCAATACACTGAAACCTTGCCTCACACCCTTACCCCACCTCCAGCTCGTATGTTTCAAAAAAAGGCCTTTTTTCGCAAAAAAAGTGTTCCGTTAGCAGACTTTAACATTAGTGGCCCTGAAAAGGGCCGCTTTTTGTCTCTTAGACTACTGTCAACTGTTTTGACTTTTCGTTTTCTATCGATCAGCTGGATCCAACGTATGATTCATCAAGTAAGAAGTCGGATATTTGATGTTTTGATGATGACGAGCATATCCCAAGGGGTGGTGGTGGGGTAAGGGTGTGAGGCAAGGTTTCAGTGTATTGCCTTCGAAAATATCTTCAAATGAAAATGGATAGACGATAATTGAAAAAAAAAGCTTCCCCCCACCCCCGTGGGGGTGGGGTGGGAGGGTCAAATGTGGTGTCGTTCGAAAGGTCTTCAAAAAATAATTGAAAAGTTTGTTTTTTTTACTGGCCAAATGGTTTGGGAAACTTTCCAACCAGAGATCTCGAGATTTTGCAAAAATTAAAAATGGAAAAATTCGGATACCCAAAAGTACCAAAAGTTTCAACTTTCGGGTTTTGTGCCCATTGAGACTTTTGTTCAGAAAGACTTTCCCTATCCAATGAGCATAGTTTCATTCAATTTGACCGAAAGCCATTTTCCATTAGGAAAGGGCGGGGTCCTTTGAGCTATCGTTATTTTCGGTCTCTAGGGGTTCTGAAACGTAAAATTTTCTATTCTGCACTTATCAGTCACGTCTGGACTACGTCACGAGGTCAACCTTATAAGCGGGGTTCCTCCCTATGGAGGGAGGGAGGAACCGCGCTAAAAAGACTTTGACAGCACTCATAACAGAAACCAGACTTACTACCAGAGGACTTTTCAGTATTCCCGAACATTGCACATACCGGACTGATCACCCTCGTGGAAAATCCCATGGTGGAGCTCCTGTTTTGATACGCCGTACCCTAATTCATCAGCTTATTCCCCAGGATCCCAACCCGTCTGTAGAAGCGACTGCTATTTCCTTTCACCCTAACAGATCTGTATTGCCCTCCTAATAAACCTCTTCCTCAACTAACTCTTCATCAATACTCCGACTCCATTGGTCCACACTTCATTGCTGGTGGTGACAACAACGCGAAGAACCAACAATGGGGCTCAAGAATAACCAGTTCCCGAGGTCGTTCTCTCAATCCTCTAATTTCCAGTAAACATTGCTCCACTATATATCCTAATTCACCCACTTATTGGCTCACTGATCCCAACCGCCTTCCCGTTTTCCTAGATTTTGTTATACACAAAAACCTTGGAGGTTCAAACTATTCGGTCTCAAGTCTCACCAAAATCACGTCTGATCACACACCTTTAGACCTCACAATATCCCTTTGACCCATTTCAAAATCTCTGCCACTCACCTTAACTAATGACTCTTCCGTTCAATCCTTCAAGAATCCATTGACCTCAACATTCCCGCCGTTAATTCCTTCACCACCTCCATTCAACAAGCCGCCTGGAAAGCACCCATCCCCAAGAACCACGTCCAAATCAGATCCACTAATTCCTTACTGTTTCATATCCATGACCTCATAATTTCTAAACGCCATATGCTAGATCCTTATAGCAGAGAACTAGGCACTCTGATGACCGTAATTCCTGCAATAGATTATGCAGGCAAGTAAAACAACATCTGAAATCCCATCACTCTGAATCCTACAAATCCTTTCTTTCCCCTCTCTTGACTCAGGATCACTCCCTGTGGTCAGCAACCAAAAACATCCTAAAAGACCACCACCAAAATACCAAATCCAGAATCTCGTGACGTCCCATCATGTTCCTACTTCACAGACTTGATCGATTCCCCTCTCCCCTTGTTATTATCCCCCAAACCTGTCAACCCATCCGAAGTAAAATACCTTATGTTCAAACTTCCTTCCCGTAAATCTCCAGAACATAATTACCACTAAGATCCCACGACAACTTTCGTCCAAAGCAATCCATTTCCTCACATATTTATATGATTGCATATTCCCTACAACCCATGTCCCGACTCTCTGGGAATTTTCAATAATTACCCTTTCCCTAAGCCCGGAAAACCGTTACATCAAACATCTTCCTATCACCCTATAAGTCTACTTCCCATTCTCCCCAAATTTTTTGAAGAAGTCTTCTGAAGCGCCTCGTGCCCCTTCTCAATAAATAGATCTCCTTCCCACCAGTTTTTTTTTGTCCTCTACATTCCACTGTACAACAAGGTCTTCGCGTTGTAGATCATATATTCTCCTTCGTAGAGCAAAAAGAGTACTATCCGAGTGTCTTCCTCAATGTGGCGCAAGCTTTTGACCGGATTTGGCACGCTGGCTAACATTATAAACTCAAAAAAATCCTTCCTAGTACAATTTGTCTAAGCCTCCGTTCCTATCTAACCAACAGGGTTTTCAGAGTCCGACAAAGGCAATAATACTCATATTACCGCCCAGAGAAAGTGGGAGTTCCTCAGGGTACCTATGGGGAACATCATACGCTTCCTAGCTATTATCCCTATGCCCTAATCCTGCTGTCAAGTCACTGTCCACTCCCAACCATCCCTATTCTCCACCACAACGGTTGACCAGGATGTGGCGCCGCGATTTGCTTTGAGCAATAATAGGAGTGATAACGGAGGTTATATTCTCTCCAGAAGCCACTAGAGTTTCTGCAGTTCTCTCGTCCCTTTTCCAGCTCTAGTAATTCGTTGTGGAGCTGGTTGAGAAACGGGGTACGCCTGTCCCTAGTCATCTCGCTTACCCGAGGAGACGAGGGGGCAGCTGGTGCAGACGGTCGTTATTTTTATCTCATGATAGCACGGTTTTACGGTCATGATAGCACATTACAATTATTATAAAGAATGCAATATCATTACATAAATTATTTAGTAAAGAAAAATGAAATATATTTTATTTTAAACGAACTAGTACTTACCAAACTATAATTAGTCTCAAATTTGATGATATGCCGGCTTCTCCCAATTCGGGACGAAAACACAGAGAGCTAATATATGAGCTTGCGGAAGCTAAGCTGGGAGAATACTGATGTGCAAGGAGACGGTAAGATATAGACAGCGGAGGGGATAACAGAATCAGGTGTCAAGGCACGCCTAACATTGTTGTCTTTTAACATCGAAAAAAATATGACTAATTATCTTTATGTTACACAGATAAGGTCAAATTCGTGGAAAATGCGTCAGCGTGGCATGTTTCTAAATCCTTCTAGTATCTGATATGATTTAGAAAGCTGAGATGAAACTTATCTAATATCTCATCTTGAACGTGGCAAAACTAACAAATGAAGAAATTCAAGCCCCGTTTTATCATACTGAGAACTTTCCCTTAAACTTCCGTCTAAACTTATTTTATAGAAAATATATTAGATTTCCTATTCTATCGATCTTCTATGGTTTTTTATTTTTATTGGTTATTAAATTCTGTATATGAACACGTCTGGTAATATGATACATCATACAATATGAGAGTTCTGTGTTCAAGGCCACCCATCATCGATTAAAGGAAGAAAGATGCTCAGATGAAATTGAAAGGGGCCTAACCAAGGTCCCTTCTGCGCCGACCAGAGGCTGGAGCCGAAGAGAGATCGGTGAGCCACCGAGCTTGACGCACTTGAAGAAAGAGAAAGACATTGCTAAAACTGCAGCAGATCGCTCTGGGCTCTTCTGAGTCGCCTTGGTGTAGAGAGTGGGTGACGCTCGATCGGGAGCGGACTTTGATGACTGGAAAGTTTTGGGTTGAAACGTTGGAATCAGCATAATATAACATCTTTAACGAAAGGGGTATTGAAGTATTTATGTAGGTTGAGGCTGGCATTGACTATTGTTCTTAGGACTTTGGATTGCAATGTTTGGATGCGTCTGACATAAGATGTTTTTACAGTTCTCCAGAGTTCAAAACGACGGTCTGATCCGTAATTCCAAATGGGTTACATGAGTTTATTTAACACCTTTATAAATGTGATTTACGATTCAACCGTCTGTAGAGTTGTCCAAATCGTCTTTTAAGTTCCTGTCTTCTATGTCATGTTGCCATCTACGTCGGTGGCCCGAGGAAGAGAACTGTATCAGAAGAGGGTATGGGACGTCATTGAAGTTTACTGGTGGACATGAATTGCGCCTGAGTGTAAAGTTGGTGTGATGACATTTTTGCTCATTCACCTTGAGTCTCCGTTTTGTCAATTTTATTCAAGTGGGGCTGTAGATTCTCCGACGCAGTGGTAGAATTTGGATGGGATACGAGGATAAATCTGCTTAGGTTGCCAGGAACATCAGTTGTAAACAGGATGAAGAGCCTGGGGATGGCATTTTCAAGATATTTTTTGTTGTTTCCCAGAGGGAGTTATAGGTGGTAAGGGTAGATAGGAAAGAGTTAAAGGATTCGGAGCGATGGGATGATACACGCTGTTTCACAAGCCTACAAAGGTTATTGTAAGAACGGCGGTCTTCAGGATGACGAGTTCTATCCCACAAGGATCGAGCTTTTCCTTTTTCACTAATAAGCTAGAGTATGGCTTTAGGAAGAGAATGGATTGTTGAGGGAATGATTCATTCATAAAAACAAGTGGAAGTTGAGGGAATGATTCATTCATAAAAACAAGTAGATTCTATGATGAAAAGGAATGGACATTGATGGTATGAGAGAGTAAAGGAATTTACGGCGTTATCTAGGTAATCGGGGGTTTTTAGAAGAATCTTCAGGTCTATTGTTTCTTCAAGTAGAAACCGGAAAAAAAATCCTATCAATTGTTCCGTTGTCAAGGGAGGGAGAAGGTGCTTTGCGGAAGTTTCGAAGAGATTGGTGGAGAAGTAGACGAGTGTCATGAAAGTAGAGGTCATTTTGGGACGTGATTGAAGAATTTACTAAGCCCGAGTGATATGAAGAAATCTATAAGATTTCAACTGGCATCTGTGGGCCAATGAGTTTGAGGATTTGTGGAAATTTTGGAGCAGGATTTCGAGGAAAGTACAGAGATTAGCGAGCGACCGGGGGAGTTAGTTATTCTTGATCCCCACTTCAGGTGGTTCGCATTGTAGTCGCCACCGATGAGAAGAGAGAGACCTAAGGAGCTAAGGAAATTGAAGAATACTGATTCGGTTTAGGTATGGTTAGAGGACACTAAAGGGCACAAAGAGTAAAATAAGTAGGGGAAGATTTTACTTTTACTCCAGAAGCTTGGATAGATTCAGAGGTTTCTAAGGAGAAAGGGTGATAAGTAGAGCCCGGAAGTTAGGCAAAATGCCTTTTTTTTTCTGAATGGATATATTGAAGAATCAGATAGAAATAAATATGTTTCCGTGCATTTAGGAAGTGTAGAGACAATTTTTATTTTTCCTTTTTTGCCTATTTTAAGATTTAAAGCCTTTTTTTGCCTTTTTTGCTCGTTATGCAATTTTTTTCTGCGATTTAAACATTTTAAAAAGCACATAACGAATTTCGAATTTCAGTTCGTCGAAAACAAAAAAGGTTTCACAAATTAAATTACATTTTGCCGTCACAAATATCAATTCGAAAGCTTATTTTCCCAACCCGTGGATTGACCCTCTGTAAATAACAGAGCCTTCCTTGGTAGAAGGAATGCACAGGGATAATGAATAGGAGGAAAGAGAGAGGATGATAGAAGTACGTCTCCTTCCTCACACCCCTTTTGCTGTGACAATGGTGCAATTACCTGGTATTCCGGATTTAGAAATGATAAGATAATGCAGAGGAAGTTTTTCCATAATGAAAAACATTTTTTCTTAGAAGGTCTATGAGAGTTGATACTTTGAAAAAGCATCTTGTTGTTGCTTGTAAGAAGGGAAAGTAGGAGTAAAAACACTAATTCTGTGATAAATTGATAATAAAGAAATGAATGAGTATTTAAAATACACATTTTCATTAATAATGAGTGAGATTCCTCTTTGCCTTCACTCCTAATAAATGCCTATTTTAATGACAATACTGCCTATTTTCACTATTTCAAGTGCCTTTTTACCTGCCTATTTTAACCAAAAATAAATGCCTATCTTCCGGGCTCTAGTGATGAGAGATGGCGCTTCGGGTAAGAATGGCAGTACCACCATCAGCTTTGCCGTCAGGATGATCAGTTCGGTATGTCAGGTATCCCGTCACATAAAAAAATTGTTTCTTAGTCACTGACTGGTGATTCTTAGTCACCAAAACTAAAATTCTAGTTTTTTCTATTCGAAAACGGTAAACTAGATCGGCTTAAGATAGTTTCATTCGATTCCTCAGATTAAAATACCCATGACAAGTGTACATGAAGGCCTATTAACGAAAAATCGTAAGAACAACGATTTTATAAGCCAAAAAAAAGTTCCGGTGGGAAGATTGCTGGATGACGAATATCGAGAGTGATTTATGTCTAAGTAGCCAAACTCTAGGAGGTGATTCCAGACATTTCCAACAAAAAAGTTTATTTGAAGTATATATATATATATATATATATATATATATATATATATATGTGTATATATATATATGTATATATATATATATACATATATATATATATATATATATATATATATATATATATATATATAATCAGTCCCGTAACTGGCCACGAGGGCCCTGAGGGGCATATACTATAGAGGTATCTGATTCGTGACCATACGGCACACTAGGGAGATAATGTGGTCAGTACTATGCTCCGGCCGCCTGATTTTCCCCTTGGCTGCTTCGACTGCTTGAGTCATTAGCACTAAAAGGTACCCATTATTAAATTAATTAAAGGCTGGGTTGGCCTAGGGACGGTCAGGGAGGCCGAATCTAACCCATGAACGAAGACACTAGAAGAAAAAATCATTAGTGCCTGCTCGGGATTTGAATTCTGGTCCTCCAACTTATTAGTCCAGTGCTCTACCACTGAGCTAACCACGCCCCCAATATATATATATATATATATATATATATATATATATATATATACTGAGCAGAACTCAACATCAGCAACGACGTACGGGACTCTACAATTCCCGCGATTTCCCATTCCTACCTTCCTATATAGGCTGGAAGAATATTTGGCTCACACTCTTCTCTCGTCACTGTTCCCGTCAAGGCCGGTTCTTCTTTTAATATATATATATACATGTCTTTGAAATTTCGAAAACTGAAGATAATATTTTTGTAATATTGATTCTACCTTACTTTATAAGAGATTTCAAATGTCTATAATTGTAAAATAAAAGTAATTTATAGTTTGCCTCTGTTCTATATCAAGATATAAAACGAATAACTATCAATGGCAATATTTTGGTACGTCAAAATGATAGACACAGTTGTTGTTATTTACAAGCCTTTAATTCTTTAATGGTGGCTGAGGAACTTTTAGACCTCACACATTGAAAGCATTAAGGTTTGACATTTTCCTTAGTCCTGTGCTCAATTTCAAAGAGAATTGGTGTGAAATTTCATGTTGAAAAGAAGTTCTTGTCTCAAGAAGAGCGTCGTTTATTTTCTTTGCGACACAAGGATGAGTTGAGTTGTAAGGAGATTAAACGTCACTAAAACGGTTACTGCAACGATCACAAAACAGCGAGTAAAATAAATAAAGCGAACACTTGTTTTAAATTCTCGCCATAAAATGGCTCGAATTGGAAAATGTTATGTGATGGACCGATTAAGGCAAGCCAATTTTTTTCCTATGACAATCCAGGCAACGAATGCTCAAAAACAGCTATAGTTGAAAATGTTTGGAACAAAATTTTTGATTTCGTAACTTTCTTTGGACTTGTTAGGAGGTCAACATATCAAAATTCCCCGCCCGTAGCCTTCAAGCCAGGGGGGGGGGTTAAAAGGTCCCACTTTTCGAGATTTCGCTTATATCTCAGAAACCCTGCGTCCTAGCGAAATTACCATTCTACAACAAATGAAAGCTGACTAACTTTTTTTACAAGTTCTCTTCCATCAGGTTTTTCGAGATATCTTTAGTTTTCGAAATATCCGCTCTTAAAAGTCTGTATCTCCCGACGCTACACAGTGCAGCAAGGGCTTCGCGTTGTTGATCTCAACTCCTCGTCCCTCGAGCGAAAAGAGTATTGCATGTCTGCCTTCTTGGACGTTGCTCAAGCATTCCGGCTTACTCTTTAAACTCATACGTCACTTTCCTTGCACCCTTATCTAATCCTTCGCTCCTATCCCTCAGGCAAGTTTTTCCGAGTCCGGCATAGAACAGCCTACTCAGATTACTTTTCTGTGGAAGTGGGAGCTCCTCAGGGTATCGTACTTGGTCCTATCCTTTATACTCTTTATCGGTTATCAATAACCAACACCATCAAATAACTTGGGCTTTATCTTGTCTCACGATTGACATGGAATGCTCACTAAACTCGGCAAGAACTCAATCGACGATTCGGACAGCTGAACAGAATGGGAACTGAAACCGATGATCATACTTAACTGTCATTACAAACAGTCTACAACTCACTAATAAAACCTATGTGGACTTACGGAATAGAACTCTGGGGGGCAGCCAAGCATCCAACATCCAAACATTTCGATCCAAAGTCCTACGTACCAATGTCAATGGACCTTATTATGTTAAAAAATTGCACCCTACATATTGGCCTAAATATCCCTTTTATCCAAGAAATAAATCTTTGCATAGCAAATTAATCAATCATCTTAATCCTGTAACCCAGTCCATACCCAGCACCAATCATCCTTCCTCTCCACCAAGACGTCGTAATAGAAAGTGTTCCAAGATCTGCTGAGGCAATGAAGTGTCGTGGAGTGATAAAAAAATCAGTTTAATTATAATAATTGAGAGTGATATCGACGGGTATTTTCTCTCTTCATATCACAACCCGCGTCTCATTCGCCTCCAACCCTCCCGACTAGTCGCAGGGTGCGGTTGGATAACATAAGTTAAACCCCAGGTCATTCGAGAATCCTTCCTTACGAGGAAAGTATTCGGCTGACAACTGGGGACACCTGAGGCGTGGGAACTAACCAGTATCAAATTGCATAATACAATTGAATTGTAGATTGCAATATTTTGTCAATAATATATATATATATATATATATATATATATATATATATATATATATATATATATATATGTGTGTGTGTTTGTTAGGGGTGTAAGGAAGTGTAAAAGGAAAACAAACAGGCTGGGCCTATAAATAGAGCCCAGCCAGGATGAATAAATCAGTTCTTGTCTAGCACTCGTGTTGTCTATACCCCCGGTGTATGATATAGTTCTTTTTTAAAAACGTCTATTCTTTCGTACGTCATATAAGTGGTGCCGAAACCTGGGAGTGCCGTAGTGATAAGTGTGCCGGGAGTTTATGACGAAGAGGCGGGCGAGACTTACCGTTCAAGACAGGTTAAATCAGAACAGGATGGCGGATGAACAGGAAGCAGCTGTGGATATAGAAACTATTGAAGCGCTGAAATTTAAAGCCGCGGCCGCTCAAGACATGCGTCCGGCGATAAGCCAAATCGAGGTGTTCTCGGGCGACGCAGGAGAACTGACACATTTCCTTAAGGATGGTGATCGGATTTCGAGCACTATTGATGGTAAAGTGGTGCGTTGTCCAGAAATCAAATGTTTTGAATGCGACAACGTTGGGCATGTAGCAAGACATGCCCAACATGCGTAAGCAGACGAAAGATTATGGAGAACCAATGGAAGTGAATTTCCACGAGGTACGTCGCAGAGCCCCAAGCCACCGGGACGAGAGATCTCAACTGGACTCAGATGATAGTAGTGATGCTGAGATCGACAGGAAGCAGAATCCACCTACAGTGCTGAAGTCAAACGCGGCGACTCTGCGAAGTGCCCAGATTCGCCGCAAAAACATCTGAGAAAAGTGTGCGTCGCGCGGCAACCCAGAGAAAAGTGTTAGAGTTGCGCGATACGGGTTGCCGATCATCGAGGAGGATGGAGTACACTGGCTAGTGGACACGGGGAGCACGTGTACCTTAGTGAGTAAAGAGACATTCACGAAAATATCTCCGAAGTGGGTGAAACGTGAAATGCAAAAGTGCCGATGTAAATTAGTGACTCTAGGAGGATTATGCGAAGTGCTTGGAGAAATAGAAGTTCCTGCCGAAATGTGGGGGATCCAGAAGAAAAGGGTCACAGCACACGTGGTCCCGGAAATGCCTCCGGAATATCAAGGCATCTTAGGGTGCGATGCACTGGCAGCCCTGAATGGACGGTTGAAAGTGGTCAGAGGAAGTTGGAGATTGAAAATTGGGAACAGGAGATATTCCGGCCTCCACAACGACAGCGAGGTAAACGAGATAATAAGAGTCGCAAGTATTGACGGAGGTGAATTCCAGCACGCATTAAAAGAATTCGACGATGTTTTCCATCAAGACGATCAACCTCTCAGCGCAACGGGCAAAACCCGTCATGAAATTCACCTCAAGATGACCGAGCTATTTATGTGAAGGAGAGGAGGTACCCACAGGCTCTGAAAGGTGTTATTGAAGAGGAAATCCAACGAATGCTGGAGCAGGGAATAATTGTAGTCAGTGCATCACCGTTTAATAGCCCCCTATGGGCAGTCCCGAAAGCCGGATCGCAAGGAAAATACCGAGTCGTAGTAGACTACCGGAAACTCAACGAAGCCACGCGAGAGGAAAAATACCCATTGCCACGTCTAGATGACATCTTAGACCGCCTAAGTGGAGCACAGGTATTCAGCACTCTGGATCTGAAAGCCGGTTATCATCAGATCCGCATGCATCCCAGGGATGAAGAGAAGACAGCGTTCTCATTTGAGAGAGGTCACTTCCAGTTTACTCGGATGTCCTTCGGACTTAAGAATGCGCCCATCACATTCCAGCGGCTGATGGATGAAATGCTGGGCGAACTAAATCCGACTGGTGCCAGGGCTACATGGACGATGTGTTGGTCTTTAGTAGATCAAATCACGAACACGAACAGCATTTGCGGCAACTGTTCACGAGACTCAGGGAATTCGGACTCAAACTATCTCGAGAGAAAACTCATATTGGGCTGCCAGAAGTCCGTTTCCTGGGACATGTCGTCTCAAGAGATGGAATACACCCCGACCGGGCGAAAGTCGCAACCCTCACGAAGTTGAAAGCACCTACGGATATAAAAGGGATGAGACGTGTACTCGGAGCCCTGAATTACTATCGAAGATTCGTTCCGAGCATGGCCCATAAGTTAGCGGGAATTAACGATCTTCTAAAAAAGGGCCGCAAATTTAAGTTGAGCGAACAATTGAAGAAAAACGTCGAAGAGTGTGTCGAAATGCTACAAAAGGAACCTATATTAGTCTTCCCGGATTTTCGAAAAGACTTCATTTTAACCACCGACGCAAGTCAGTATGCATTAGGAGCAGTCCTCGCACAAGCGTGGCCGGAAGGCGAACGACACGTCGCTTTTGCAAGTAGGCGACTCACCGAGACCGAGGAAAGATATAGTGCTCTGGAAAGAGAACTTCTGGGAGTATTTTGGGCTGTGGATCATTTTAGGCCTTATTTATATGGCAGGCACTTCATAGTACATACAGATCACAAGCCGCTGCAGTGGGTCTCAACGCTAAAAGAAAAGTCAGCCAGACTGCACAGATGGAAGGAATTGCTTAACCAGTACAATTTCGAGGTTAGATACACACCCGGAAAAGACAACGTAGTGGCAGACTGGTTGTCCCGCCTCCAACATGTAAATGTCACAACGAAAGACGGAGAAGTAAGCGGACAGTCGTTACGGCAGTTTTTCAAGGGCTGGAATCCTGATGGCGAACAAACAGTCAGCCGTGACAGCGAAGACACCGTGTCAGCAGATGAACGAGGTGAGACCATGACGGAAATCGATGACCTCATCGTCGCTAAGAAGAGACACATAATCTGGATAGCAACCTCACAAGGATCTCCACAAATTACGTATGGTCGAAAAACACGTTCCAGCCTTAAATGTACAGTGCGAGCACCAGTTACGGCGACAGATGAAACTATTTGTCGGTTACTTAATGACGCATCGATACCAGGAACCACTACCTATCTTTATGTGGGCAACGCCACAGTGTGGGCCAAGATTGCGCATCTCTGGAGTCAGGAACGGATAGGAACTGACAGATCGTTCGTCCGTTGCACAAACTTAGGAGAGGTCGTTACAGATACCCAGACGCAGCGAGATATCGTGGTCGCTCATCACCAAGGTAAGACTAACCACCGAGGAATTACGGAGACCTTGGCGAGTTTATGACGGAAGTATCACTGGAAAGGGATGACGAAAATGGTGCGCAACGTAATTGGACACTGCAACATATGTAACTAAACAAAGTACGTACGACATCCCATCCAAGCTCAGCAAGAAGAAACACCAACCGCAGAAACTCCATTATTATTGCTTCAAGCTGATATTTTTACGTGGAAGGGCATGCTGTGGACCACCATCGTCGATTCATTCAGCAAGGTTGCCATGGCACAACAGATAGAGACGAAGTCGGCAAAAGAAATAGTGTGAGCCCTCCGACGGTGGAGTGAGTCTACGGAACACCAGAACTTCTCGTGACAGATGTTGGCCGGGAGTTCCGGAAGGGGGAATTGCAGAGCCTATTACGACAGTGGGGCTCAAAACATCATATAAAGACTCCAGGACATCCACAAAGCCACGGTGGCATTGAACGGTTGCACAATACATTAAACGAGCACTTGCGCATAATTGAAGCTCAACATGGGATCTCAGGCGAGGAAGCTATGGAAGTAGCAGTAGCAGCTTATAATCACTCAGTGCACAAGGTAACGGGTTTTACACCGTTAGAGGTACTTTTTGGAACTCTGCAAGTGGGAAGGGATGTCCAAGATTCATCCGGCGAACCAGGCGTCGTGGCAGCGATACTACAGCGTTGGGAGAACCAGAGGAGGATAACCCGGGAAACCAGGAACCGTTTACAAACAGAAAAAGCACGACGAGTTCGTAAACACAATCTCCAAGTCAAGGAAGTGAGGACACCGCTCAAAATAGGAGACGTCGTTTATCGGAAAATTCCAACAAACCGAGCCAAACAGGTGATTCGTTACGACGGACCGTATACAGTCATTGCATTGCGAGAACACAACATCGTGACCATCCGGTCACAAGAACAACCATCACGACAACGCACAGTTCATCTGGAACAACTTCGTATTCCAGTACAGTGAGTGTAGTTATGTGACAGAATTATTATTTTATTATCCTTTTTTTGTATTGTTTATATACGTATTTTTATATTTTCCTTTTAGTTGTTGTAATCAGGAATAATTTCTTTTTGTAAGTGGTAGTTTTCTTTAGTTTTCTTATTATTATTTAGATTCTTTGTAGTTCTTTATTTTTATTTATTTTTTAAATTACTTGTAAGTTGTGGGTTATGGTTGTCCTGATTCTTCTATTGTATATTATATAAGAGTTTCTGAACAGTTGTCAGAAACTGGGGGGGGGGATTGTTAGGGGTGTAAGGAAGTGTAAAAGGAAAACAAACAGGCAGGGCCTATAAATAGAGCCCAGCCAGGATGAATAAATCAGTTCTTGTCTAGCACTCGTGTTGTCTATACCCCCTGTGTATGATATAGTTCTTTTTTAAAAACGTCAATTCTTTCGTACGTCATATAAGTTATATATATATATATATATAGATGGACATATTCATTTTTTTTTTTTTTTTTTTTTTTTTTTTTTTTTTTTTTTTTTTTTTACGGCGCTTCGACATATAGGCCATTAGCGCCGACATCCACGGTGCAGCGAGACCCCCCAGCGAGCCGTGGGAACCCATCATACAAAATACATTGAAACAAGTCAGTTCATGTAATAATACACACAAAAAAAAAGTAATCATTGACTAAATCTACAAAATTTAATTCTTATTCCTTCTATTTCTCTTTAACAAAGTCGAACCGGCTATAGTCGAACGGGCTGATTAAAATTTATTTTCGAAAGAGTAAAACAATAGTAAAGAGTTGTTTTGAAAATACTGTGAACAAATTATATACCTAATAGATATGATAATGAACTTAAATATTAGACAAAATAAGAATTGGGGATACGACAAAAGCTGTACATCTTGAAAAAAAAATTAAATTGAATGAAATTAAACTCTAAACATATAAAGGACAGGATTTACACACGGGTATAAGTGTAGTACAGAAACACAAGAATACCGATATCATTTTTTTTTTTTTTTTTTTACAGTATGTTATATTTTATGATACATTTTTATGTTTTGAAAATGTTGAAATATCGTTCTTATATTTGGGCTATTCTCTGTCTGCAGTAAAAAAATAACTTACCACCTTCTTACTTCTTACGCTCCGATAACTGTTTTGAATTAAACAGCTATGGAGCTAGGATGAGACGTCTTGTAGAAAACCAATATTGCTAAGCAAAAACTCTGAAGTCATGGGAGAGAATGGTGAGTGAGCTAGTCTAGGAGTGGGAGGGACGCCACAGGTCCCCCTCCCCTCATCGCCACTTCCCCTCTACGCCACTCAACGTCCTCTCTCCCCTCCATCTCGCCACAGCTTCTCTCCCGCCATCTTTCTTTAAGAGCACATATATATATATATATATATATATATATATATATATATATATATATATATATATATATGCTGAGGGGGCTGCAGTCCCCCCCCCCCGATATTTTGATTTCATCGGTAAAAATTTCATAAAACCCTTAAAAATAAATTAAATAAGATCATTTAGTTCATAAAACATATTCTATTTTTGGCGTAATAGCGTTTAAGTTGGCTAAAACTCTTCCAAGATCGAAATTGTTAGTAATCCATACACCGGAAGTGGTCTCAGCCCCCCCCCCCCCCCCGAAATTTTCCCAGCCCCCTCCGAAATTATTTTCTATACGCCCATGCTTTCAAGTAGGTATATGTAGTGATTTTGAACTGTGATTTCGGTACTATTAGCTTCAACGCAGACTAGACATGTGGGTCTCGTTCAGAGATCTGGATCATTTAGGACATTACTTACAATTTACTAGTGATTGCAGTGATTTTAAATACTTACTTTGATTAGGTGTTGCCTGGACTATTAGTCGCTAAATTTCAGATTTCACGATGAACACTGAAATTATTTTTAAGTTTGAAGGAAAACACATAAAATAGAAAATTAATATTTATTATTGGAGGGAATGCAATACTCTACAACCCTATAACCGTTATTTATTTTTTGGGTTCATCGTTTAAGAGTTATCCGGTCAAAAACGGAAAAAATATGCGGCAAAAGTGTTTTTCCCCAAAATGACAGATTTTCAAGAGCGGATATTTCGAAAACTAAAGATACCTCGAAAAACTTTATTGATTAGAACTTGTAGGAAATTTAATCAGCTTTCATTTGTTATAGACCAGTCATGTCGCTAGGACGCAGGGATTCCGAGATATAATTGAAAACCCGAAAAATGGGACCTTTTAAACCCCCTCTCGCCCCCGGCACAAAGGCTACGGGCGAGGACTTTTGATATGTTCACCTCCTATCTAGCCCAAACAAAGTTACGAAGTCCAAAATTGTGTTCCAAAAATTTCCATCCATAACTCTTAGTTGCCTGGACTATTGGTCGCTAAATTTCAGATTTCACGATGAACACTGAAATTATTTTTACGTTTGAAGGAAAATACATAAAATAGCAAAGTAATAGGTATATATTATTGAAGGGAATTCAATACTCTACAACCCTATAACCGTTATTTATTTTTTTGGTACATCGTTATCCGGTCAAAACGGGGAAAATATGCGGCAAAAGTGTTTTTCCCCAAAATGACAGACTTTCAAGAGCGGATATTTCGAAAACTAAAGATACCTCGAAAAACTTTATTGAACAGAACTTGTAGGAGGCACAAAGGCTACGGGCGAGGACTTTTGATATGTTCACCTCCCATCCAGCCCAAAAAAAGTTACGAAGTCAAAAATTTTGTTCCATCTATAACTCTTCGTTGCCTGGACTGTTTTTTTTTTTTTTTTTTTTTTTTTTTTTTTAGTAATACGTTTATTTAACATCTGTACATTTGGAGAGTACATTAGTTAAGTTTAATAAGAAATAATAATAATAATGATAATAACACTTTTGGAAGAAGCCAATCAAAACTGACACTTTCTACTTTGGAATGCTTTTTTGTCCATAGTCAGTTAATTGGCCACGAAGCCAATGTCTCTTGAGCCTTCTAGGAGGGTTTTGTGGGTGGGATTGGGAGGAAAGTGTTTGTGCTCTGGGATTGGGATGGAAAGACAATTTGGTATGAAAGGTTAGGAAACGGGATTTTGCCAGTTCTTGAACGAAAGGGATGTTGTGGTCATTATGAAGAGTTTTATTGGAAACGTAGAAAGGAGCATTGACTATTTTGCGAAGGACTTTGGCAGCATTTCTGAGGATTCACCTTAATTTTCCACTTGTTGCACCAGTGCTCGATAGACTCTAGGTGTTCTTGTAGATAACAGGAAGCAGTTACAGGATCAGGAGAGGAGGAAAATATAGCTGTATCGTCAGCATAGGTGGTTAAGTGGGTGCTGGGGTGGGTAGGGATGTCTGCGGTGTACAGAAGGTAGAGGAGGGGACCAAGAATACTTCCCTGCGTTACTCCGGAGGAAATGGGATGGGAACTATACAGTGCGGAACCAGATCTTACTTGGAAGGAGCGGTTAGATAGGTAGGATTGCAGGATTAGGAAATATCTAGGCGCACGGTAGTGCGCCAGGCCAAGTTCCGGCCTAAGCATACTGTGTGTATATTACAGGCGGTCTTAGAGCCGATTTTTAATCTCTCATAACTTTTAACCAGGTAAAGGTAAAGTTATGATTTATGATTTATGATTTTACACAGGTATTATACTACTAGATTTGAGTAAAACTGGAAATTTTCGTAATTCTACATCGAATAGTTTATGAGATATAAGCGATCGAAAATCGGGATTTATAGGACTCACTCACTCACTCACTCACTCACTCATCAAAATTATTAGGCACTTCCCATGATGCTAGAGACTTGCAATTTTGCATGAAGATAGATATGAGGACGTTATTAAAGGAAAAAATCGAAAAATCGCGAAAAGTTGTGTTTGACTCCGTTTCCGGGGCGGGGGCGTGCCAGTTTTGTACTTCCTTCGGAAACCCATCATTCCGTCCGAAACCCATGATGTATCAATGGGGTATCAAATGAATTGTCTCGGTATGAAGAACCATTATTTGATGTTTTAAGAAACATTTAGACGCATATAGGTAAAAATCTTATACCAGCTGTCTGTCTGTATGTTTGTTCCTCTTACAAATCCGTACCGTTTGACCGATTTTGACCAAACTTGGGACACAGATGGGTCTTGATACGGGGAGAATCATAGGCCAGGTTAAATTGTCTATCAGCTGTCTGTCTGTCTGTTTGTTCCTTATACAAATACACACCGTTTGACCGATTTTGACAAAATTTGACACACATGTCGGTCTTTATCCGGGTAGTGTCATAGGCTAGTCAAAATCGTCTATCAGCTGTCTGTCTGCATGTTTGTACCTTACACAAATTCACACCATTTGACCTATTTTGACCAAACTTGGCACACATGTAGGCCTTGGTCCGGGGAATGCACTAGGCTAGGTAAAAAAGGTCTTTCAGCTGTCGGTCTGTATGTTTGTTCCTTATACAAATTCACACCGTTTGGCCTATTTTAACCAAACTTGGCACGCAGGTAGGTCTTGATACGGGAGTGTCATATTACCTATGACGTTTTCTACTTTTTGTTCCAACGAAATGCCATCATTCCTTCTGAAACCCATCATGTGGGGTATCAAATGAATCTTCTTGGTAAGGAGAACCTATATTTGATGTTTTAAAAAACATTTCGACGCATCTTAACAAAAACAGTTGTGACTTCTTTCTTAAATCTAGTAAATAAAGTCGTAGGGGTTCACTGCATAATATGCTTCAAAGCAGATACTCAACATGTATGTGTGTGTGAAGTTTTTCAAAGTCGAGCTATCTAAATTACAAAGTTTAGGATCACAAACCCAGAGTGTATCGTCTTTGTTCTTATATTTTTCTTGAAGGCCTTCTGCACTTTCCCTATTGTGATCTTTATCCTCGGGATAAGGTTCCTGTGTTTTACAGTGTAATAGTTTAGTTAAGAGAGCAATCAATTTGTCCTCTAGAGTAATGTCATCTGGAAGAGCTTCTAACTTTTCTAGTCTAGTGATTAGATGTATGTAGGTTGATTATTGGTATCAAATATCAAGCAGTAAGGAGAACCTTATGCAGAATCCAAAGACCCTGGTTTTATATGAAGTACAAAAGCCAGTAGGTATGCGGCAACTAAATTCTATTTAAGTACAGATGGAATGGTTGGGATTCGGCTAAATAAACCTCAATATGATTTTGTTTTAAAAAAATCTATATTTCGGACGTTTCGGCTACTCATTGGTAGCCTTCGTCAGCTAAAAATGACAAAAAAAGAAATTAATACAGAAACAAACAAGAAAAATTTATAATTGTGATAGGTAACAGAACTATAGATACAGTTTAACTTATAACAGAACATATCGTCTTAAAATTCTTAGAATGAGTAGAATGAAAAAGAAAATAGGTACAGTAATTGATTTTAATAGTAATTAGTAACATTAATTGATTTTACAAAGAAATAAGAGAACTATATACCAATGACAAATATAGTAGCTAATAGTAACATTAATTAATTTTACAAAGAAATAAGATACTACATACCAATGGAAATGCCGAGCGGCAGAGGAAGACCAAGGTTGGCAATTAAGTAACCATTGTGAAAGTGTCTAAGGAAAAAAGGAATCTGCAAGGGGTATATGTAACTGGAATCAGCAAGAGGTGGGGGAAACGGGCGGTAAGGATCAAACAGATGTTTATGACATTTTATGACAGGAAAGGAGAAAAAGGTGTTAATGGAAGGATACCCAAGGGGCAAGGTAAAAATCTAGGTAGGTGGTCGGGAGAGTATTTGGAAAATATTAGCGTACATAGGAGAAATGCCTTGTTGGTCAGTTTTGTAATTTATATTGTTTTTGTTTAAGTTTATGTGTACACATTCCGAGATCTGTAGTCTTTTTTTGTTTCGTTGTGTAGAAAGAATTTTCGTGTCGTCGAAGTTAAAAGTGTGTTTTTGTGTAATGGCGTGTTTTGCAAGTGCAGATTTATCTATTTCTTTATTAGTGATGGTTCGTTTATGTTGTGTAAGACGTGAGTGAATGTCATTTATGGTTTCTCCTATGTATACACCATTACAGGAAGGGGTTTGGCAAGGGACTTGGTAAACACATCGGGTGGTATGTTGCCGCATACCATCCCTTTTGAACATACCGCCCGTTTCCCCCACCTCTTGCTGTTTCCAGTTACATATACCCCTTGCAGATTCCTTTTTTCCTTAGACACTTTCACAATGGTTACTTAATTGCCAACCTTGGTCTTCCTCTGCCGCTCGGCATTTCCATTGGTATGTAGTATCTTATTTCTTTGTAAAATTAATTAATGTTACTATTAGCTACTATATTTGTCATTGGTATATAGTTCTCTTATTTCTTTGTAAAATCAATTAATGTTACTAATTACTATTAAAATCAATTACTGTACCTATTTTCTTTTTCATTCTACTCATTCTAAGAATTTTAAGACGATATGTTCTGTTATAAGTTAAACTGTATCTATAGTTCTGTTACCTATCACAATTATAAATTTTTCTTGTTTGTTTCTGTATTAATTTCTTTTTTTGTCATTTTTAGCTGACGAAGGCTACCAATGAGTAGCCGAAACGTCCGAAATATAGATTTTTTTAAAACAAAATCATATTGAGGTTTATTTAGCCGAATCCCAACCATTCCATCTGTACTTATCACCTCGACGGCTAACTATCTAATCATCATGATAAATTCTATTTAATACTTAGAAAAAAGTAATGAGATCCCCAAAAAAACATAAATGTGAAATAGAGGCCAAGTTCCTGCCCCCACAAAGAAACACTCCCTTCCTCAAAAATATCCCCTCCTAAAACCCCCCCAAAACGCCTTACCATTCTACACTCTAAAAAAGTAGTATGAGTTGGTGTATTAATTCAACCAAAAATATTTGTCAATACAAGAAATGATACAAGAAAGAAATGTCCAAGTTCATTACTTGGAAGACCTCATAGTTACTTACTAAGAACAGTAAAGACACTTCAACTGACCTTTAAAAACAACAATAAAAATACTTATATCCAGTTACTAAAATATCACTTTCCTCAACCAAGGTATATTCTTAAACTTGGCAATGTTTAGTTTTTCTCTAAAGATAATTTCGGCACAAAAAAAACATTGCCAAGTTTAAGAATATACCTGGTTGAGGAAAGTGATATTTTAGTAACTGGATATAAGTATTTTTATTGTTGTTTTTAAAGGTCAGTTGAAGTGTCTTTACTGTTCTTAGTAAGTAACTATGAGGTCTTCCAAGTAATGAACTTGGACATTTCTTTCTTGTATCATTTCTTGTATTGGCAAATATTTTTGGTTGAATTAATACACCAACACATACTACTTTTTTAGAGTGTAGAATGGTAAGGCGTTTTGGGGGGGTTTTAGGAGGGGATATTTTTGAGGAAGGAAGTGTTTCTTTGTGGGGGCAGGAACTTGGCCTCTATTTCACATTTATGTTTTTTTGGGGATGTGCTTTACTTTTTATAACAACCCCGAATGCCAAACACGATCGAACGCTTGGGCGACGTCGAGAAAGGCTCTCGTGCAGTAGTTTCTACTTTCAAGCGCATGGGATATGGTGTCGACCAGTGTTGGGCGAAAATCATTCAGAATAATGAATAATGAATAACGAGTAAATCTGCTATTTCATTCTGAATAATGAATAATTTTTCATTCATTATTCAGTCAATTCAATGAATAACGTAACTTTTTATTTTTATTCATTATTGAATAACCATGATTTATTGAATGAAAATCTTTATTGAATGAAAGTTATTTATTTGAATGAAATAATTTTTTGAATGAAATAATTTTTTGAATGAAATTGATTTATTTGACTGAAATGTTTTGTTAAATACGAGAGATTTATTTTCCCAATCTTCTCTAATAAAAATGACTATGTTCATTAAAATTTTTCTTACTTTTAATGAAAATTATTTATTTAAGTGATATTATTTACTGAACTTAAAGAATCTGAGTTTGTTGTTCCATCAACCACATTATTTAAAATGTATAAAAATAATGAATGTAGAATGAAAAACAATTAATTATTCATTAAATAAAAAAGAAATCAGTCAATGGATAACTGAATAAATGAATAAATTCTTATTCAATAAAAATTTATTGAATAATGGGCCAACCGTGTTATTCATAGAATAAAAAATCAATCAGTGGATGAATAATTTAAACAATGAATAAATTTTTATTCAATAAAAAGTTATTTGAATGATTATTGAATAAAAAGATTATTGAATGATGCCCTACTCTGGTGTCGACAACGCTAAAGCATTGTTGGATGGTTGAATGCTGAGGACGAAAACCAAACTGGTGATCTGGTAAGGCATTTGGAGGGATCGAGGACAGAATTCTTTTTAGGAGAAGTTTTTCAAATATCTTGGACATAATTGGGAGGAAGCTGATAGGACGATAGGAAGATGGATTCTTAGGAGATTTCTGGGGTTTAGGTATAAGGATTAATGTCGAGTGTTTCCATGGATTCGGGAAGTGGGTAGTCACACGTACCTTAGTCCTACCTCCTTACCATGGAGATTCGGCATGCTCAAGTGAAAAATGGCCGTTACACTTCAAGTTTTAATGGATACCGGCTCCAAGCATATTTTCTCTCCGAAAGTTCAATTAATTAATATGGAGTAGAAAACCGAGCAACTCGCAAGCAAGGAGTCGTGGAGTAGCCAGCTAGCAAGCCAACTCAAATTACCAACCGACCCTACTTCCAAATATGGATCTTCACCAATGCATCAATGTATCAGCAACATTCCCATTCACAAGAAGCTGTTATTTATCATTATTATTAAAGTATGAGTTTAATGTTAATTATATGTATGTTATCCACCACTCTTGAATTTATGAACCCTCACATTCTCCAAACACATACCATAGAACTACAAACAGGAAAATGTACCATATCCCATGGAAAGGGGTGGTATATTCCAAATTTATAAACACAAATTGTCAACACAAAGAAAAATAAATTTATAATAATAAATAATTCAAAGAAAAATAAATGATCTTTTAGATTTGTAATGAGCAAATGACTCAATATACAGTAAAAGCCGCATACAGCGCTCCAGGGTTTATTTTTACAACACATCTTTCTCTGAAACCGAATTTCGTTAAATACACGAGAACTAACGGTAGTTATGTGGGTCCGGAGTACCCCCCCCCCTCCTAATGATCCGATTTCGTTTATTTTTACAAGGTATTTTACTCTTTAGGTGAACACGACAAATGCCGAGTTTCGATGCAATATACAAAATCTACGGCCGATGTGGTCAAATTAATATTGTGGCTCCATGTTTAGCGCTCCTAGGGGCAGACACATAAACCAATGACGGTGCCGCACAGTGTTATTTTTACCTGATCTAGCTGGACAAAATTATTTTATCACGGATTCTTATTCGAAATGAATTGCTGATCACGAATATACCCTATTTTAGGGATCGGAAATAAAGTCTTATCGTTGTTTTCAGCAGAAAAAGCCTTTTTTTTTATTACGTTTTAACTGTTATCCAAAAGCATCTAATCTAATTATTTTTTTTTAATATATCTTATATTTTTATTATGCTATTGTTATAAATTATTTAACTTCTACAAAGGCAACAACAACAACAAACAGCTTAGAAACTAGGTATTACAAATAATATTAATAATTGATAACACAACAATAGAGCATAAAATATAATCAAAATTAAGTTATCAAAACTAATACATCATTCTTGGTCAAGTAACGGTTCATTAAACAAATTAATTATTTAATTAGGGAAGGAATGAATATTTTTCTTATGTCGACGAACTTCTGCACGCCTACTAGAAATATACGGATCGCTCGAGTATAGTAAACAATGAAATACCTAGTCAATACTCGATAGCTCCCTTTTCGATATGGGCATGTTTTATGAAAATTAAAAAAAAAAAATCAGTCCCGTAACAGGCCACGAGGGCCCTGAGGGGCAGATACTATAGAGGTATCTGATTCATGACCATACGGCTCACTAGGGAGATAGTGTGGTCACTACTATGCTCCGGCCGCCTGATTTTCCCCTTGGCCGCTTCGACTGCTAGAGTCATTAGCCCCCAAGGTACCCATTATTTTTTTTTTTTTTTTTTTTTTTTTTTTTTTTTTTTTTTTTTTTTTTTTTTTTTTTTTTTTTTTTTTTTACGGCGCATCTACTTCTAGGTCATTAGCGCCGACATCCAGGGTACAGCGAGGAATTTTCCCAACGAGCCCTGAGATGAGAAAATTCCTGCCGGAGGTGGGGATCGAACCCACCATCTCCCGCTTATGAATCCAAGGCGCTAACCATTAGACCACGGGAGACCCCCGGTACCCATTATTAAATTAATTAAGGGCTGGGTCGGCCTAGGGACGGTCAGGGAGGCCGAATTCAACCCATGAACGAAGACACTAGAAGAAAAAATCTTTAGTGCTTGCTCGGGATTTGAACTCAGGCCTCCAGCTTATTAGTCCAGTGCTCTACCACTGAGCTAACCTCGCCCCCTTTATGAAAATTAGTTGTCATTATTAAATAGGCAGATTCTGGCATCTAATTCTTGCATTTCTGCGTCAATACTTAATCGAAGAATTAGGAAAAATTAAAAGTAGCCCGGACGATGCCGGACAGAAAAGGTTCTGTCCCATAATAACTTACCAATAAGGGTATTACAAATCGCATCGCGTGTAGGAAAAATCAATGGTAATTTATTATGATAAATAATGAAAGAAGATCATACTTACCTTTCTGAAATAGGAAATAAATTTGTAGTACTGAAAAATATTTTTTTTAACTGCAGTATTCATTCAAAGACGGAGTAATGAACTTTGCGGCATGACATACCCTAATATAAACAATCCGTAATCCCTAAATGTTGACGTCTATGAGCCAACATATTCTTGTTTCGGAATCTACAAAGAAAAAAAGAAGAAGAAAAAAAAAAAAAAAAAAAAAAAAAAAAAAAAAAAAAAAGAGAAGATTTTCGTTTGAATGATAAGAAAGCTAGAAAGCTGCCGCCAACTAAGGTCATCTATCAGTTGGGCATGACTGTTTTTCATTCATGAGAATACTGCAAGGTCCAGTTTGGTTTTTTGTTTTGTTTTGTTTTATACGGCGCATCTACAACTTGGCCATTAGCGCCGCTTGGGGATTATTCTCATGAATTTTTCGAATTTTGTCCAGCTAGATTAGTTAAAAATACCACTGTGTGCCGGTTTGCCAGCTTCATTCAATATTAACCCAATACAGATTAATCCCCAACTTCTAATGAACCGATTTAGTTTATTCATACAAGGCATCTTTCTCTGTAGATAGCCACGACGTAAAACCGAATTTCGTTACAGTACACGAGAAAGAATGGTCGTTATGAATTAATGACGGTTGTTATGAGTAAATGAATAATGTGGGTACAGAGTAACCCCCCCCCCCCCCCTCAAAATGATCCAAATTAGTTTATTTTTACAGCGAATTTTTCTCTTTATATGACACAACGAATATCGAGTTTCGTTAAAATATAACAAAAACCACGGCTGATATGGTCAAATTAGTGTGTTGGGTCCGGGAACCCCCCCCTCTCCCGGTGGGCCGATTTTGGCGGTTAACGAACTCGTTAAACTGAAATATTCATTCTACTGTTAAATGCAATTAAAAAAGTCCGACTCGCAGGAAGTGCATCATCATAGCGCGGTTCCGTTCTTATTCCTAGTCTCATTTGGAAAGATTAAAATAGAAAATGTTATTATTTTGGTTCCACCTTTCTTGAAAGGTCTTGATTTATGATCTTATCTGGATGTTTCGGCCAACCCCGGAAAGGAAATCTCTCTCTTGGAACGCTATATTTCTAACAATAAATTGTTTTTCCTATTTTACTTAATCTGTTTTATTGTCAAATTCATTATCCAACTATAAGCAATTAAGATATAACAAGGAATAAAAACAGACAAAAAGAACCGTTCGCATAAACGAAATCAATTACTTTAAAGTTTTAAGCACTTATTTCTCCGATTGACATCGCCTAATCAAAACTTTTTTCAGAACCTTTTTTGTAGACCACTTAGTAAGCTTTCGAATAGTAAGTTTAGCAAGATTCTCAACCGTTTTCGAGATATTAAGGAAAGTATACAAAGTTACCAAAACTTTTCATGTCTTAATAAAATATTTTATTCTAACCCTTCCTTAACTCCAAACGTAACCAAATTTTCAACATATTAGTTTTGATGAAATTTGAACATGCAGAAAATGTTTCAACTGAATCCCATTATTCTAAGTACCCAAACCAAAAACGGTATTCAAAAACTATTTTTCCAATTTTCTCGAAAACGGTTAAAGCTATCGCCTTGAAAATGGTTTCATTCGTTTTCCTAGCCCAAGAAGCCTATAAAAAGTCCGTCACGCAGGAGCTGCATAACTAAGCACTTTCCTCAGAATTTGGGTAGTGTAGATTGCTTTCCAGAACAATTTGCTTAAAATATCCTACATAAATAAAATAAAAACATGAATAGTTCTCTTTTAAATTTGTAATGAGTAACTGATCAATTAATAATTTGCTTCCAGAGTTATGTTTACACATGGTACCTATTACACTTCGTAATAAATACAAAAAACCTCATATTATCGTATTTTGATCTAACGCAGGAACAGGATACAGTCACTCTAGTGGTAGAAAGCGCTCCTTGCGGCGGCTTTGTGAACCTACGTCTGACGGGATTTTCTATTGAAATATATTACAAATTAAACCCCCGCTTTCCGATTGACCGATTCAGCTCATTTCTACAACACTTCTTTCTCATGAGTTACCCACGACGTATACCGCGTTTCGTTACAATACAGCAGAAATTACGACCGGTATGAGTATATTAAGAATTTGGGTCAGGAGTAAACCCCCCCTTCTAATGAACCGATTTAGTTTATTTTTACAACGCATATTTACCTGTAGATTACCACTACGAATGCCGAGTTTCGTCGAAATATACCAAAAATCACTGCTGGTAGTGGCGAATTGGTATTGTGGGTCCGGAGTAAACCCCCCTCCTAATGAACCGATTTAGTTTATTTTTACAACAGTTATTTACCTGTGGATTACCACTACGAATACCGAGTTCCGTTGAAATATACCAAAAATCACGGCTGGTAGTGGCGAATTGGTATTGTGGGTCCGGAGTAAACCCCCCCTTCTAATGAACCGATTTAGTTCATTTTTATATCTCACTTTTCTCTCTATATTACCACTACGAATACCAAGTTTCGTTGAAATATAACAAATATTACAGCTGACATAGTCAAATTAGTGTTTTGGGTTCGGGGTAAACCCCCCCTTCCGGTGGACCGACTTTGGTGGTTAACGAACTCGTTCAATCGTTTGCTAATTGAATGCTATATACCAAGTTTCGTGACGAAAAAACAAAAACTCTGGCCGCTATCGTGTTAACAGACACATATATATGTATATATATATATGCATATATATATATATATATATATATATAGATATATATAAATTTTAACGGGGGTCATTTTCGGTGTCTACTAGGTAGGATCGATAAAGATTTGAAGAAATTTTTCAAAAATTCCGTCATGAGTCCAACCTCAATAGCTACTTTCCTTCGGAGGAAAGTGCTAAAAGAGTACTTACAAGCTTATGAACTCAAAAACGTAAGCGTTATGATTTTTTCTGCGCGAATTTTGCCCCAAACTCCATCTTCCAGTGGGCGGATTTTGCTGGTTAACGAACTTGACCTTTCATATTGGACGACTGATTTTTGTACCAAATTTCATCATAATCGGACCATTCGTCTTCGACCTAGAGAGCGAACAGACAAATATATATATATATATATATATATATATATATATATATATATATATATATAAATATATACATATATATATATATATATATATATATATATATATATATATATATATATACAAATTTGAACCACCGTTATTTTCGGTCTCTAGGGGTTCTGAAACGCGAAATTTTCTTGTCGGAACTTCCGGATTGTTTCATTGGATCAACCTTATAAGCGCGGTTCCTCCCTATGGGGGAGGGAGGAACCGCGCTAAAACGAAGACAAAAACAACAAGAATTAAAAAAGCTAATTTGAGTGACATTTGTCACTTATGTGTTTTCCAAATGTGCTCACATACATACTGACTGCTTTTAGGTGATCTATACAAAAATTAATTGCAGCGATAATATTCCAGCATCATAATAACCAAAAACGTTATTCAACAACTATTTTTCAGATATTCTCGAAACCGGTTAAAGCTATCTTCTTAAAAATGGTTTCATTCGTTTTCCTACGTTAAGAAGCCGAACACGCAAGCATAAGTACACGAAAACGTAAGCGTTGCGATTTTTTTTCGCCTGAATTTCGCTCCAAAAACCATGTTCAGGTTGACGGACTGTGCTGGTTAACGAACTTTACCTTTCAAATTTTATGAAAGATTTTTGTACCAAAGTTCACCAAAATCGGTCCATTTTTGAGCCGGAAGGAGAGCGAACGGACAAATATATAAATATAAATATATATATATATATATATATATATATATATATATATAGGGGAAGGTGTTGTACCTCTGACCGTCTTGTACCTTTGACCACCGAGGCTGTCGCGGCACGTAGCAACATTTTATAAATTTTGGTGTAATTAGTGTTTAGCTCCTTCACCAAAGGGCTTGTGTAACCTACTTTGGATTATTCAAGTCAATGAGGATTCTTGCAAAAAATACTTATCCATTTCTATAATAAAAATGTAAGTTATTTATTGATGACGTTTTGCCTCATAATATTTTTTGTATTAAGTCTTTTTAGATGGAAATCATTAGACAAAGTAGCTATTACAATAAGAAACATGGTGTAGCTTCTAAAATTGATTTATCTTAACCATACAATTTTTAGCATGCATTTTAATTTACACTGCCAGGGTGTTGTACCTCTGACCACGACTAGTTGTTGTACCTTTGACCATGTCAAAGGTACAACACACCT
This sequence comes from Gonocerus acuteangulatus, assembly GCA_946811695.1. Classification (NCBI taxonomy): domain Eukaryota; kingdom Metazoa; phylum Arthropoda; class Insecta; order Hemiptera; family Coreidae; genus Gonocerus; species Gonocerus acuteangulatus. The sequence continues at coordinate 8,932,170 of OX328132.1, read as the reverse complement.
GAGTAATTTTTACATAATTCAACTTTTATGTTCTTCTGCTACAATTTTTTTAAATAAATTAATATTGGTTTCTTCAATTGTTCCAAGAATTTAAAAAATAATAAATTAAATAAGTTCAAACCGACTTTATTAATCCACAGTGTAGCAGTTCGAACCTATCGCCCCTTACCGTTCCACTCGAAGTTGTAAGGCCTCATCGAAAAGCGGAGGCAAGGAAAATGTCAAATAGGGGCCGGCCTAAAGGGAAACCTCGTATCCTGACAGATATTCCTGAAAAGCTAATTATTGAAGGCGAAAAAAAAAACGAAAGCACCCCCCTAAACGTAAGACACCACATACAAATAAACCCCTACCTAAAAAAGTGGTAAATAAAAACAAAATTATTCTAATGACAGTTCAGATTCTGATACTGACACGGAAATTTCTTCAGGAGAAAGTGACGTTGATCTGTCTGATAAATGTCGTGAGTTAAGTTGATAACCAGCAACAATTTGAAATATATGATTTGGAAAAAGGAAATTTAATACTTTTTAAAAATAAAAGTAAAAAGACTATTACATATATAGTCGCAGAGATCTGTGGTATTAAATGTCCAATATATGATCCAATATTTGAAAAAACAAACTTTAAGTGACAAGTTTACGAGAGAAGATGAAAATTTGTATAATATTGATGTTGAAGACATTGTGGCTAAACTCCCATACCCTACTATTGCCAGTAGATCTGCTTGACAGTTTTTTTTTTTTTTTTTTTTTTTTTTTTTTTTTTTTTTTTTTTTTTTTTTTTTTTTTTTTTTTTTTTTTTTTTACGGCGCATCGACAAATCGTGGCCATTAGCACCGACGTCCAGGGTGCAGCCAGGAATTTTCTCAGCGAGCCCTGAGATGAGAAAATGTCTGGCGCCGGTGGGGATCGAACGCACCATCTCCCGCTTATGAATCTAGCGCGCTAGCCACTAGACCACGGGAGACCCCTGCTTGACAGTTAAAACATTTATCAATTGGACTGGATTTACCAGCATATTAAGCATAACATAATATCAATAATAGCTTTTTATCATGCTTACATCCATGTCCTGTATTTATTAAACTTACAATTAATTATAATACTACTCAATAAAACTTTTTTTCTGCACTGCTGTGTTGTTTTTACCTGGTCAGAGGTACAACACCCCACTGTACGATTATTTTTTTTAAAAATTAATAAAAAATATTAAATGTAAAGTTAGAACCTTGAAAAAATTAAATATGATAAACAATAGAATAGTAATTACAATGAAATAAAAAAAATTCAATTGTGAAAAGTGGTCAAAGGTACAACACTTTCCCCTATATATATATATATACAAATTTGAACCACCATTATGTTCGTGAGCTATAGGATCTGAAAGGTGGAATTTTCCATCAATCAATGGAGGGAGGGAGGAACCGTGCTAAAATTCCTACTGAATAAAGCCCAAGTACCATTGGCTTGTGTGTAACATGAATGAAGAGACAGATATCTATCATATCTTTATTATTTGCAAAATTTATAAAAAGGGGAATTAGTTTAAGAATTTCCCTTACAAAATAATGTTGTTCTTTACATTTTATCAAACTAATTCCAAAGGCTGTATTCAAAATGAATGGATACATGAATGAGTTATTAAAATTGAGATTGACAAAAAAAAATGAATAATGATTCATTTTATATATTAATTTCAAGATTATTATTGATGTTATAACACACATTGGCCCAGATTTTGATGCACATTAAAAAAAGTTTTAAAAATAACACATTTAATTTAAGTTTAAATTGATTAAATGTTAGTTACTCGAACTTTAGTTATTTTTTTCCATGTAAAGTACTTTCATCTGTTCATTTGAGCTTGTTCAGAAAAAATGAAAGTTTCCTCATGTGGTCTTACATTTAAAAAACAAAGCAATGCAAACTAGTAAAATCTTGTATACATTTTAGAGGTATCAAATATTGGTAACCCACAATCTCTGAAAGGCTTGTAATAAAAATGTTTATAGAGTGAAGTTCAGGCTTATAAAGAAGAAAGTAAATTTTAGAGAATGATTAGTTAAAATGTATGCACATGCTTGTATAACGATTCTAAATTGAATTAAAAATTCAAGCATTATGTAATGATTTAGTTTCAATTCTCTTTTAGTGTTTGCAGCTTTCATGAATGGTTGATACAGCAGCTCAATAATACAAAAATTATAATTTCTGATGTTCCTTCTTTCCTTTAACTGCCATGAAACACAATGATGAGCTGATGTACATTGATTAGAATTATACTTTAAAAATATAAATTGACTTCAGTTTATGTCTTCAATTTGGATATTAAGAATTATGTGACTTAAAAAGTGAAAATGCAAGGTTAATATTGCTACTAATATTAATTTCAACCTCTATTATGTACAGACATTTTTTTTAATTTCTAATTCTTAATAACTATTAAGAATAGATATTGCTGTGTCTTGTTTACTTACATATAAAGATAATTTTTATTACATTAAAAGATGTGCAACTATTATAATATATATATATATTCATATATTCATATATTCATTGAGGAGTACTTTCTTTTAATTGAACATTTAAAAACATTCACTTCATACATATATTTCGGTTATCATGAAACTAATCTGCTGACTGCAAATTGGACATCTTCTAAGGTAGAACATCTCGTAATAGCAGTTGACTGAATTGCTTAACCGCACATACAACCTTCAAAACAAAATAATAGTTACTTTATATGGCTATTAAAAATAATTTACAAAACGAATATCTCTATTTCTCTATAAATTAAAAAAATTCACATTAAAATATATGAATACAAATTTATTCACATTAAAGTTGTGAACACAAATTTATTCACATAAAAATGTGCAAATAAATTATAAATTTATTTGTATTAATGATAAGATGATATTACAAAAGTTATTAAAGGTGATGAATTTCAATAACGAAAGCTATTGAAGGAAGGATATTGAAGATGGTATTAGGAGGATAGGGAAGGTTGTATTTTAAAGGACATAGAAGGTGGTATTAAGAAGGAAATAGAAGGTGGTATAAGGAAGGATATAGAAGGTGGTATTAGGAAGGATATAGAAGGAGGTATTAGGATGGATATAGAAGGTGGTATTAGGAAGGAAATATAAGGTGGTATAAGGAAGGATAATAAAGGTGATATAAGGAAGGATATAGAAGGTGGTATCTATCCAGACTTGGTAAGCTGTCAATGTCCCTTAATAACGTATTTCATAGTACAGCATTGTTGCATGAATCCTATAAGTGCAGTTTTATTTTTGTAGTGAAGCCAATGAAGAGCAGAAGCGAGCTACAGTGCCTATGTTCAGCGCTCCTATTAGTAGAAGCAAGAACTAATGCTCGATGTGGTTTAATTACATTTGTCTGTAATACTGATTAAGCCCCAAATTCTAATGAACCGATATAGTTTATTTTTAAAACTAGGCACTCTAGTAACTCCTTTCACTCTCAAATGGAACATAGAAAAAGAGTAGTCTAGAAAGACTCTTCAAACACCTCTCTTTTTATAAAAATATCAGGGGCTAGCCATATAAACCATCTCTAATGCACTATTATCTGAATCATCAATATTTCCTCAAGGTCCAGAATATAGAACATGGGATTAAATTACTCGTGAAGATTATAAAACTGGCGCCAATGTCCTTAAAAAAATTACCTTTCTTCTTCCATGTATGTATGAACAGATAAAAACAGATTTCCTTTAACTTAACAGTTATTTATATTAAACATTAAAATTGTATACCTCGTTTTCAACAACCTCTGATTGCTGAATTAATCTTTGAACAATATTCAGTTGTTCTAAAGCTACATCATTTTTTCCCAATGTACAGAGGCAGGAAATATAATTTATTCTTATATTTATATGGTCCGGATCTAATTTAACTCCCTGCTGAAAACATTTTAGAGCATTTTCGAAGTCCCCAATCTTCTGAAGGCTGACTGTAAAGAAAAGAAAAAACATAATCTAAAAACGATTTTTATTAATATCAAGATGAATATTTTTCATAAATATTGTGTAATTAACAACATTTGTTCCATGTTATTTATAGTGACAAACAAGTAATGACTGAAAAATAAACTCCTGAGAATCAAACGTCATTAATGTTTTCTGCTCAAGTCAATTTACGGAGAGCTTCAAACCAAGCCATGAATCTCTATTTTATAATATTTATTTATACAAAAAAAAAATAAAGAAAAATTTCTTTTTATTGGAAAGCCACCATTTAATGCCCGAATTTGTATTAAAAATTATTCTGAAAATCCCTGATCAATGTGAATAATTGATTTCAATGTAACTATCAAATTACATAATTGAAAATTTAATCAGTTCCTGTTTTCATCAAATTCTTTAACTATTTCTAGGTTTTTTCCACAAAATATCTCATGAAATTTAAAATTCTGCAGTCCTGATAAGTTGAAGTTCAAAGTAACAATTTAGGCAAGCAATAAAATAGGATCAATCCCGAATAATTAGGGTCTATTAATATAGACATATTAACTGTATATGTTAATAAAATTATAGAGAAAGAATTTTAACATACTTGCAATAAGCATAAGTGATGGTGCATATTTGTTTTCGATTTTAATAGCAGATGACAAGAAGTGGAATGCAGAAGCATACTGCTTCGCATGGATGTGGATGAGACCCAGGTTATACAGTGTTCTCCAATCAAGAGGGTCCAAATAGTTAGCTCGTTTAAGACAGCTCATTGCCTGTTTAAATGTTAAATAAAATTTAAAAGTTGTGGCCAAATGAATTCTTGTAGAAAAACACAGACAAAAGCAATGTACTCATAGTATTTGAATTTGTACAGAATTAAATAATTTGTTCCATTTATTTGAATAGAAATTATTTGTATATTAATGTGGAGAAAAGTAAATGAGTAACTGAATGCTGTTGTTTGTATCAGCTATCAATTTGTATCCTTCATTTAATTATGAAAATACATTTATTGGTGATACTATATGGGAAGACTAGCAATTTTTACTTACTGCAACGTATTTTCCTTTACCAAAAAAACATAAGCCCATATTGTTCCATAGGGTTACTGATTCTGGCAGTAGTTGTCCTACTATTTTGAATTTAGACAGGGCAACATCAAATTCATTGTTATCCTGTAAAAACATTTGATGGTTTAAATATGCAGGTGAAATCTTCCAAAGAAATTGACAGCTAAGATTATGTACATACAGGAAACATTTATTTTGTTCTATAGTATGGCTCTTCTTTTATTAATATATAATATTTACAGTCAAGAAAAAAAATACTGAATATATTAAAAAATAAATTGATAGCTTTTCTTGTTTAACCGTTTACGGACCATTGTTCCCATTTGGGAACATCAATTCAAAAAATTGTTAATCACATTTTCACTTTACCAAACAAATAAAGTACTGAATTTATCAAAAATAATTTTTCTAACCTGGAAATGTGATCTGAATTGACTCATGAAATTTTTTAAGTAGCTCTTTTTTTGTATATGTTATTTTTTATGCTTGTTTTTGCCCTATGGCATAAACTACTTATAAAACTAGTCCCCTAATTTTTGTATACAATTAAAAATATATATTTAATGATATGATATTAGATTTGTTGTGATAAGTTTATTTCCTAAATTGTTATGAGCCATAAAACTAAGATGCTCCCATTTAGGAACAATGGCCTGTTTGGCTTATGCCGATTTCTATCTTTCAGGCTATTGCCTGATGTGTTTCATATTCAGTTTCCATTCTGCCTTTGAACGGGAAAGTAGTACCCTTTATTTTACAAGTCTTTTACACATATTGTTTTGTAAAATCGTAATTTTTTTTTTTTCAAAAATGGATACAGTGTTCCGAACTGTCGAGAAGCAGTCAAATATCTCCATTATTTAGATCAAATGGCCCAATTAAATAATAGAGCTTGTAGCGGAATTGATATCTGTCAGTTACCTCCACACGAAAATGATAGAATACTATATGAAGAAGATATTGATGAAAAATCCTGGATCCAGTCATTCCAAAGGATGTGTGCGGTGAGTTCACAGAGGTCATTTCTGGCCCCTGTGCTAAAAAAAAAAAAAAATAAAAAAAAAATAAAAATAAAAAAAAAAAAAATAGAACGTGTTCTTCCTAAATGGGTTGAAAAGAGCAATACGTATACCATCAATTCCAAACCAGCCTCTCGTAAATATAAATGAAAAATTTCCGCAACTCACTAATTCACAACCAATAGCTTTTGTTTTAATAATCTATTGGTTCTGTGATAAATAGAACTGTGAGCGTCCAACTACATTGTCAAGAGTGTGAAGTATGGTTGCACTGGCATTGTTTTCCATCTTACCATGGCATAGGTTTAATTATTTTAATTGTATTAAAAATAATATTTTAGTATGATCTAGTTAAAATATAATTGATAAAGTAAGCTTTACTGAAATATGACTTATTCCCTGTTTGACCCCTCAAGAGGCTGTTCTTCTCATTTGGAACATTCAGAAAAATACATAACTAAGAACTTATTTTTTTTTATCATTGAAATGTTTTATTACAAAAACAAGAAAGCAAACAATATGAAGAAAGCATTAAAATTTCTATGGGAACATGGTTCGGACTGTAAACGTTAAGGTGCTCAATAATTTAAGAGATCATTAATGCCAAATGAATGACTTTTGAAAGCTAAATGATGAAAGAAGGATGTACTAAGGTTTAAAATGAAACACCTCTATCTAGACTTTCATAGAGGCAATTTCCACATAGATAGTGTTAAAGCTCCGAATGTGTTAATTTCAGATTGTTTCAGTTTGATCTTTTGTTTTTGACTCATAGATTTTACTCTCACTGGACAACAAATTTCCCGAGACACTTAATTGCAGAATTGATATGACTAAAGAAGGATTTACAGAAAACAAGACAATAGGGGGAAATGTTATATTGAGGAAATTAAATTGAACTGCTTTTACTGGATAACTACTTTATTGTAATTGGGAAGTGAACACATTAGAAACATATTAAAAGCTTTACACATACTACAGAGCATAGCGTCCTAGAACGGTGAACAAAGCACACTGGGTGGACCTCCATTACAACCTGAACCCACGCGGTATATAGCAGTGTTGCCACTAAACGGGCTGTTAATACATAATAGATAAAGTGCATAGTTCTAATGTCTTAACACTCTCCCTCATTGGACAATGCACTTAACATACACTCATCACTTTAGCCCGCACTCACTTATGAACTTTTGTAGTTTCGGTTTGTGAAGAGGCTTTGTCAGCATGTCAGCAAGTTGGTCGTCAGTGGATATTGCCCGGATGTTAATGATGTTGTCTTGAACAACTTCCCTAACAAAGAAATGCCTGATGTGAATGTGCTTCGTTCGTCTATGCATTTCTGGGTTCTTTGCTAATTTGATAGCTGCTTCGTTGTCAACATACAAATTTGGAGTTTCCTGAAGATTAGAGATTTCTTCGATAAGCCTTTTGAGCCATATCATCTCTCGTGCAGCCTCACTTGCAGCTACAAGCTCGGCCTCAGTTGTGGATATCGCAACACTTGTTTGTCTCTGTCTTGACCATGAGATAGATCCTCCTGCATACATGGAAATGATTCCAGATGTCGATCGGCCAGTGTTGATATCGCCCCCAAGATCCGCATCGCTGAAACACTCGAGGAAACCGGACTGTTCTCCTGGTTGATAGACAATTCCAAGCTCCTCAGAACCTTTCAGGTATCGGAATATACGTTTAACACGTACAATGTCGTCGCTAGTTGGCTTTTCCAGTGCACGTGAAGCCACGCCAACAGCAAATGCAATGTCTGGTCTCGTTGACACCATTAGGTACATTAAAGCGCCTACTGCTTGACGATAAGGGAATCTTTCATTTTCTCTCCCTGATTTGGCACTCTGGGTCAAACTTATGATAGGTGTTGACACGGGTCTGCAGTTTTCCATGCCAAACCTTTTTAATATTCTTTTCGTGTAATTCTTTTGATCTACCTTTATTACACCGTCACTCTGCTGGGTTATCTCCAATCCTAAAAAATAGGATAATTCTTTATGACTAACCTTAAATTCCCCTCTTAGTGCTTCCAGGAACTTGTCTAATTCTTCTCTGCTGGTCGATGCGACGACACCGTCGTCAACATAGAGTGCAATGATTAGCTGATCTGTTCCTGTTTGTCTCATAAATAAGCAGGGATCGGCACTACTGGGGGTGAAGCTTTGTTTCTTCAAGAAATTGACGAACCTTTGGTACCAACATCGGGCTGCCTGTTTGAGCCCGTAAAGACTCTTCTGGAGTCTACAAACTTGGTCCGTGCCATTGTTGTATCCTTCTGGTTGCTTGATATAAATCTCCTTACTATCACACAGATCACCGTAGAGGAAGGCAGTTGAGATGTCAAACTGAGCAAGTGACATTCTTTTGCTGGCGGCAACACTTAAGATAGTTCTAATGGTGCTCATCTTAGCAACAGGGCTGAACGTTTCGTTGTAGTTCACTCCCTTCTCTTGGGAAAAGCCCTTAACGACTAGTCTGGCCTTAAACCTTTCAATGGATCCGTCAGGATTTTGTTTGATTTTGTAGGTCCACTTGCAGGGTAGTACCTTCTTACCTTTTGGAAGTTCTGTGAGAGTCCAAGTTTTGTTATCGACCAAGGCCTTTATCTCTGCATCCATGGCTTCTTGCCAATTTTTCGAATCTTCTGAGCTCACAGCTTCTTGGTAGGTTTCCGGGGTGTCTGAGATCTCCGCCATAATGCATGAAATATATTCTTCATACCTTTGGGGGGGGCCTGATACTCTCCCTGTCTCTCAGAGTCATCTTTTGGTTGTCAACTACCTCCTGATCACCAAATCCTCTGAACTGTTCGTCATCATTTACTTCCTCTCGAGGCTGTTCAAGAGAGTCTGAATCGATCAGTTCTTCTGAATCTTTTTCAAATGTTGCAGATCGGAGATTGTTGGCATTATCAGGAAAAGAAAGCGTCATTTTTGGCATTAACGGTTTTTCGTTAAATATCACATCCCTTGATCTTATAATTTGCTTTCCTTTGTTCCATATTCGATAACCACCGAAGTCATATCCCACTAAAATACCTTTTGTAGCTTTTTTGTCCAGTTTCGTTCTCTTTTGTTTTGGCACATGGGCATAGCATTCACTTCCAATTATCCTTAGGTGTTTGAGTGATGGCTTTTTCCCATACCATAGTTCAAAAGGTGACTTGTCGGCGATGGTGGTCGGGCCAGTTCTGTTTATGATATAAACTGCTGTGTTTGTCAGCTCGGCCCATAAAGCCTGAGGTAGGTCGCCATGACTATGTAGCATGGCTCGGGCAGCTTCTACAACTACTCTGTTGTCCCTCTCTATGTAGCCGTTCATCTCACTACAATGGGGCATTGTGAGAATCTGTTGAATCCCTTGGTTGTCCAATATTTTCTTCATTTTATGATTGTTAAATTCTCCACCGTTGTCACTAAAAAGTGACTGTACCTTGTGACCTGCACGCTCACATTCCTTCAGCAACAGGTTAAATTTTTCATGTACTTCTGATTTTTCCTTGATGAAATATATGAATCTAAATCTTGTGAAATCGTCCTTAAATAGCACATAGTACCGAAAGCCTGAATAGGATGCCTCAAATGGGCCGCATACATCAGCATGAATGACTTCACCAGGTGATTTAGCTCTGTCCCTTTGACCGAATTTGAGCCGGTGGCTTTTGACATAAGCGCAGCCTTCACAAATTTCATCATCAGCCTTTACTTTTATTCCAAACTCTCGTTCAATGAAAGACTTGACGTACCTCTTATTTTGGTGAGCTAAACGTTCATGGTACAGCTGCAGAGTGCTTTCCTGCTTAGTCACATTGCTTACATGGTTAGTGTTGGATAAATTCAACTGGTATAAGCCTCCGTTGCGCATCCTGGAGCCAGTTAGAATGTTTCTGTTGTTGACTTGGAAGGAGCACTTCTCAGCTGTGGAAATGAATCTACTTCCGGGATTTTTGTCCTGTGCTGACAAAACTGAGAACAGGTTTTTATTCATTTCTGGCACATACCATACATTGGTAAATGTCAACTCCTTCTGAGTACCGTTTATGTAGGCACTAACAATAATATCACCTGTGCCAACGGCAGGGACACTAACACCATTTGCTGTAGTAACCTTGTGTGGAGTTTCAAATTCCTTTAATGATTTGAATAATGACTTATTATTACAAACATGATTTGTAGCGCCATTATCTACAAACCAATTTCTATTATCACAGTCAGCAGAAAAAACTTCGCTATCTGCGGCATACAACACCATGTTACTGTCAGAACTAGTACCCACAGATTTGTTTTTTGGTGGCTTACCATCCTTTTTCCATTTTATACAGTTCTTTAAAACATGACCTTCCTTGCGACAGTAATAACATATGAATTTAGACTTAGGTTTGCCTTTGGAAACGACAAGAGCCTCCTGTGTATCTGAGTACTTCTCTCTAGTTTTCCCTTTTAAAGCTCTCTCGTGTGCACAGAGCTGACTAGTGAGGTTTTCTACAGTTCTTTCACTTTTGGACATTAGCAGCCAACTGGATTTGAAAGAAAAGTATTCCGTGGGCAAGGTCTCCAAAATTTTGCAAATAAGTAAAATGTCAGGCAAGGGTTTGATATTGTCCCCTTCAGATAACAAAACGTTAAGGCTGTTCCAAATATTCTTGACCTTAGACAGGTGGCTAGCCATGTCATCATTAGAATCAACCTTATAAGTGAAAAATTGCATACACAAGTTAAAAGCTTTGTCCTCTGTGACCCCTTCATACAGTCTGTTTAACTCGGACCATACCTCCCTTGAGGTGTTAAATCTCATCACCTGAGTCAGAGTTTCTTCGGTCATATTGCTAGTCAATATTAATAACGCCTTAGTGTCAGCATTCTGATAGTGTTCTAGTTTAGATCTATATAATGCTACCTGTTGTGGTTGAGCCGTCGAGTCCGGTGGGTCTGGTTTACATAATTTTCCCGTGGTCACATCTTCTCCTCCAGGAACACTTCGAAGAAGAATAAGCACCTTATATTTCCAAGTCGCCCAATTACTCTTCCCTTCCAGGTTTCCGATGTTCACCTTAAAGTCCATTTCGAAAAACTTCGACTAATGACTCACGAAAAGGTTAGATCGCACGTGTCACTATTACAAAGCAGTTCTGCGTTACTGAGCCCATAACCTATTGAGGAAATTAAATTGAACTGCTTTTACTGGATAACTACTTTATTGTAATTGGGAAGTGAACACATTAGAAACATATTAAAAGCTTTACACATACTACAGAGCATAGCGTCCTAGAACGGTGAACAAAGCACACTGGGTGGACCTCCATTACAACCTGAACCCACGCGGTATATAGCAGTGTTGCCACTAAACGGGCTGTTAATACATAATAGATAAAGTGCATAGTTCTAATGTCTTAACATGTTACAGGTCTGAAGAAAACTTCTTATCATGAAAGAAGGAAAATTGGTTTTAAAATATTTCAAGCACCTCTTCAACCAGACTATACTTATGTAATTGCATATCAGCTACAACAACAAGAAGTTTTATCCATCCTACTAAAAAGGTATTGGAAAGAATGTAACAAAAAAAATCTTCTGGCCTGTTCTATTCCAAATTCAATTCAAACTTATTGATTCATTAGCAATAAAAAAATCGCGATTAATCCTTTCATTTTAACCTGAAATTTGTAAATTTACTTATTTCCACCTGCAAATTATGCTAACCTAATAAACGATTTTTTGTTTGTTTGGTTTTAAATTATAATAATTAAATTTGCTGCTGTTGCAACCAAATACAAAAAAAAAATAATAATAATAACTAGGTCTTAATGATAAAATAGGTTTATGTTGGGTGAGGAATCGAAATTACTTCAAATATTTATACAAATATATCGATGGTCAAAGGAAATAACTTGGTAAGTTCAAAATCTCAATTTTTCAAAACAGCTCCTTAACAGAGAAAACACGCCATTTTACATGAAGCCAAGAAACACACATCCTTATAAGTCAAAAACGATCAATGTTGTGAGTTAGTAACTTCTTTATAATACCCATGAGTCTTAGGAGGCAATCATAATGGATGTAACTGATTTTGGCTCTTTTCCCAGTAACCGCCTCATTCCCTGTGGCCATCAATATATACTACTCCCCCTCCTGAAAAAAACTGTGTTTAGTCCTAATTGGATTAACTTATTCATTGATAGGCCAATTAAAATTCATTGTTTCGATAAGTGCTTATGTTATGATTCAACGTCCGATTATGAGCCCCTAGCTGTTAAAAACTAATGAAAGATATGAATGGACTAAACAATTAATAACTAAATATGCTTTAAAGTTATTAAAACATACTTACTAAACAATACCTGGACAATTGCTGCAATCCCTAGAAGGGACCGTGTTTCAAGAGGAGTAATGGCAATTGCAAGTCCTAGTTTGTTAAAGGCTTTTTCATATTCCCCAACTTTCATATAGAGTAACCCTTGAGTAACAGCTAATTCACTGCTCGTAGGAAATAACCTGAAATAACAGTGTTTTCACTAACAAAGAAACTATTTTTCTATTTGTTTATATTACTTTTACAGTTTATATATAGTTAATATTATTAGTTTCATTGAAAGATAAACTTTCCTTCCCAACTCTTAAAAGGCTGATATCCACCTTAACTAGGTATTCATGCTTTTTCTGAGTAAATACTTTTTTTTTTTTTTTTTTTTTTTTTTTTTTTTTTTTTTTTTTACGGCGCATCTACACCTAGGTCATTAGCGCCGACGTCCAGGGTGCAGCGAGGAATTTTACCAGCGAGCCGTGGGATGATAAAATTCCTGCCGGAGGTTGGGAATCGAACCCACCATCTCCCGCTTATGAATCCAAGGCGCTAGCCATTAGACCACGGGAGACCCCGAGTAAATACTATTATAAAATAGCAACCCTTTTTTTAAAGAAGGGATCTATTTTAATGATGATATTGCTGCTTCAGCAAATGTCTCCCACCCTCAGCTGGATTTTAGCTGTCACCTTTCAGAATCAACACCAGTGTCCATCAATGCTTTATATCAATGATGCCTACTTATCATTAAGCAGCTCACCAAGCATCATTATTTTATATCTATGATGCTTACTTTTTGAATGGTTAGATGTCAATCCATGAATATTTATTGACACTTTAACTCACTTCAGTTACACGGCCTTTCAGAGGAGATTTCCCATGTTGTCTAAACAATATACATTCCTTTCAGGAATGCTTTTCTGGTGTCAGAAAGAACATCAAAGCTAACAAATTTCTCAGGACCAAAAAAGGAAAGCTACATTCACCCCTGCTATTAAACATCTCAGTGGAATCCATCCCACATTTCCCATATATTGTTATGGTAAATCAACTATTAGCACCTTGCTGTCTACAAGTTGCCAGCCTTTCTAAATGTGCACAGAGAAGTTAAGTGTTTTTACAGTGAGCCCATCACTGATAAAATTTAATTCGCTTATAGGGGATCACAAACACACATCTCCTCCGTGGCAGTCCAAAACACTAACTATCCTGTCACTAGGAGAACTAATTTTCCATTTTTAACAACTAATTAGGTCATATACTAAGATCCATGAAGAACAATATGAAGCTTGACTAACTCAAGCGTTCCTGTATATTGCTGTACTTTAAAGGATACTATAAAGCTTCACTTACTGAAGTGCAATGTCGTATATTTCAAGCGCGCTGTTAATGTCATTTTCGGCAACATGTAGCTCACCCAAAGCCAAGTAGGACTTTTCTGTCCTTCCTAGCTGTACTGCTTTTCTTAGGAACTCTCTTGCTTTGCCACGCTGTCCTAGTGTGGCATAACATTCACCTGAAATGCCACTAATTTTAACCCAGTTTTATACTATCCTGGAAGTTAATGCAAAACTAGTGGTTGAAGTTTTAAAATATTTTTGATGAAGAATGAAATTTCAAGTGCATTAAGTTTCCATGTGAGGGTTGTCATACACTAATAAAAAAAATAAATAAATATTGGATTTTAATTTTAAATGTTAGAATTTCATGTCAGAATGAATGAAATGTTAGTAATGTCATAATTCTTAATCAAATGATTTTACAAACAATTTATACCTATCCATATTTGATAGTTGTATGAAATTTTTTAAGTAATAATATTAAATAATAAATATATTGAAATAATGCAGTGTACATCACAAATTGGAAAATAAGGTTGACCTTGTGATTTTATGAAAATGAGAATAAAAATATCGTTTTTAATTTATTCATTAAATGACCCTTAACTCAAATATATAGAACTGGCAATAAGGCGGAAGGTCAATAAAATTACGCCACACACTTTCACACTTTTTTTTTCTCTTCCCTACATGTTTCGCACCTTTTTGGTGCCTCTTCAGGGCAATAATATGTTAACACTCTGATATTTTATAGGAATATATCTGTGGTAAATAAGAATACCTTTAATTTAAATTTTAATATGTCATATTTTAATTATGAATTTACATGCTTAGTATATTTCTGTACATTGTTCAAAATAAATCACTATTCTATTTGTAAGCTGTAAAACATATTTGATATGCTGTAATATTTGAAATTTTTATTACTCAATCCGTTCAAAATAATCAAATGATGTATTTTGTTTGTTTTTGGCCTACTTTCTTTTTTGTAATCAATTTACTCTATTAAGGAAAATGCTTAATTAATACTCCCCTAATTTATTTGTAATAACTTAACGAAACAATTGAAATCTGTCTTAAAAACTGATCTGATACATTTTTTATCGCATATTGTTGATAATTTAAGAAGAGAGTCATGGTAAATATGTTTAAAAAAAATCTGAAACATTCAACAAACCTAAGAGCTTCTGAACAGCCCTTGCATTGGTTGTTAGTTTTGTCTGGCTAGTTGTCTACCAATTGTTTTTAAAAATATGGAGTTAATCATCTACAACTATTCAAAAGTCAACAAATTCTTGTTTGACTAGCCCAACACAGCATAATAGTCATTAATATTAGCATTTTAGTAACCATTAGAGAAAAAAAAACTGCCAAAAGGTAATTATAGATTGTTCACCAAGATTATGGTAGATACTCCAGTCAGGTATCTTGGATAATGCCTCTGCTTCTTCAAATGCTTCTATAGCTTGTCGCTGCTGCCCCAGCAAAATCCTTAAATATATGGTTGTATAAATTTAAACAAATTCATTTTATAAGAATTAATCTTATTGAAGTACATAACCACTATATATATCTTAAGAGTACGTGATTATTATTGTATTGAAATTATCATAATTAGGGGATTGTTCCAATGATAAAAGGTTTATAATGAGATGAAGATATTAGCCGTTTAGGTAATGCGAACTCAAGGGATGATTGGGACTCGGCAGGAGAAAAACATGTCTGATCTTCAAGCACAAATGAATATTGGACGTTTTGGCTGCACTTTGGCAGCCTTCTGCAGCTAAAAATAAATATGCACAATTACAAGTGGAAATAATCAAACAGTAAGAAACATTTTAAACACCATGACAATAAAATAAAAACCAATTACATTTTTTGTTTTTTAAAATGTCCATTAGGTAGTTAAGTAGTTATTATACAAAATGTGGTTGTCAGTAAGTATAACCATTAGCAAAGGTTCAAAGTAAAACAAAATGCAGAGAAACATATTACAAATAGCAAACAGGAAACGAAGACCCAGGACAAATAACATCATTTTCATGTTATAATTAAAGAAAAACAATATCATTTTTGTTTTTCATTATTCCTTTTATATGTGAAAGAAGAGAGCTCAGGTTTGTCCACTCCACTGAACACATTGAACAACGTACCCAAATATTGATTGATTGGTTGAAGTATAACTGACATCTGAATGTGAGTCAGTGAGTTGGAGTTGGAGAAGGAGAGGGAGAAGGGAGTTCAGTTTAATACATTCATTTCAATTCCCTCAACACAAGTTTCACTTCAGTGTGCACACATATTATAATCAAATTTTAAAATTTCAATGTTTTAATGGTAAATGTATATCCTGTTTAGTACATAACAATACAAAACAAAATACTATTCAATTTGTAAACATCAGAAATTATTTGATATATGTTACAATGGGGGAAAGATTAGCTCAGTGGTAGAGCACAAGACTAATGAACTGGAGGACCCAGGTTCAAAACCCGAGTGTGCACTAAAGAGTTTTTCTTCTAGTGTCGTCGTTCGAGGGTTGGATTTGGGTTCCCTGATCGTCCCTAGGCTCACCCAGCCTTTAATAATTTAATTAATAGGTACCCGCAAAGGGAAAAATCAGGCGGCCGGAGCCTAGTACTGACCATACTATCTCCCTAGTTTCCGTATGGTCAAGAATCAGATACCTCTACAGTAGCTCCCCTTTTGGGCCCTTAGTGGCCTGTTACAGGACTGATCTTTTTAAATTTATATGTTACAATAATCATGGGCGTATATAGAAAATAATTTCGGGAGGGGCTGGGAAAATGTCGGGGGGGGGGGGGCTGCGACCATTTCCGGGGTATGGAATACTAAAAATTTAGAACTTTTAGAGGAATAGCTTTAGGCAACTAAAACGCTATTACACGTAAAATTAAGTATTTTTTATGAACTAAGTGAGCTTTTTTAAGGGTTTTACGACAAATTTTTACCATCAAATCAAAATTTTGGGGGGAGGCTGCAGCCCACTCAGCCCCCCCTTATATACGCCCATGACAATAATTGATCTAATATCTGAAAGTTTTTGCTTTAAATTTTCACCGTTTAAAATAATTACATGTCTTATTATAGTGGAAAATTTATCGATTACAAAGAAGTAAAGAGTAACAATGCTAACCTCCTTCATGACTAAGATATAGTTAGAAATAATATTTCCACTTAATATTTTTTATTATCTCTCCTTCCGTCCTGAATTCCTTCTTCTTCTCTTTAGGCCCAAGATTTATTTGCAGGAAGTGATTACAATGTCAAACATCCCAAATTTGGATGTCGAACCTCCAACTCTCGAGGTAACCTTTTTCACCACCCCATCCTCACCATCTGAATGTAATTTCTCCTCCCAACCCATCCTACTGGCCTACTTCTAAATCCAAATCTCCAGACACAGTGGATTATTTAATTGCAAATGGCGTCAGACATATTCCTTTCTATATTTCCAACCTATTTTATTTATATTCTGATCACAGTCCTATATTGCTTTCCTTTAACATCGATCCTAAACTTTTCACTCATCCTCACTGCCCTTCCTTGATCAACGGCCAAGTAGATTGGTACTCATTTCAATCCTCCTTAAACTCCTCTTTAAACCTCCCTCATAAGACTAAAGATGACATTGACACAGCCATAAACAAACTGACTACTGACATTCAGACTGGACTCCTTATTTCCACTAAGAAATTCCCCCATAGATCACCTACAATAACCCATTTCCCAGGTCACATAAAATTCCTTCAAACCTAAAAAAACAGAGCAAGAAGAATAAGGCAAACCACACAATATCCATCCGACAAGACTCGTCTCAACCAACTGACTAGACAGCTACAATACAAACTACACAAACACTTCAAAACAAATTTGCTGAACATACTCACAAACTTACTCCCAACGACAAATTCCTATGGACAGCCACAAAAAAAAAAAAAAAATCCTATCCCATTCTAATTCATCACATCCTCTCCATTGAAAGGATAACAGCTGGGCTAAAACAGACACCGAAATTTCCGAAACTTTTGCATCCCACCTTTCCCAAGTATTCTGTCCCCACAAAACTATCCAAAATCCTATCCATTCTTCAAATGTAGCTGAATTCCCAGATTCCACCCTACCGCTTTCTCCTCCTCCTTCGTCCTTTCATCCTCATAAAGTTTCCATAGCTGTGCACAAACCTTAAAACTGTAAAGCACTACCGATCTTATCACCCCCTCAATCCTCAAATGCCTACCTAAAAGAGCTATCCTATTTCTAACCTATATATATATATATATATATATATATATATATATATATATATATATATATATATATGGCCAATGGTGGGCTTTTTGTTTTGGCCAATGGGCTTCTTTTTTCTTTTTTTCCCCTATCAATCCATCTTCAATTTATGAACAAAAGAATTATAAAAAATACTTTATGTATTGTATAATTGACAAATATATGTATGTTATATATACATACATATATATATATATATATATATATATATATATATATATATATATATATGTACACACAGGGTGTCCCAAATAAGACGGCTCAAACTAATTTTGCGGCCAAACGGTTGGTCTGAGAAAAAAATATCACAGGCAAAAGTTGTAGGGCTTGACCTAAGCTTTCTACATATGACAATTATTTAACATATTGACCGCGCATGTGCGCTCGGCGAAATAATGAACCATAATCCAATAAGGAATATCGGATCCAAAGGATTAGATAGATAACATGAATGATCAGATTTAGCTTAGTTAATTCCTAAAGAATAAATACTAAAAAAATATGTATAACTGGCGAATAAGGTGGAAGGTCAATAAAATATCGTCACACACTTTTATTTATCTTCCCTACATGTTTCGCACCCTTTTTGGTGCCTCTTCAGGGGAACACACTTAAACATTAAATTCAGCCTCAACCTGAGGAATGGAACCTTCCACTAGCAGGGCCAGTCTAGACGAGGCCCTGCTAGTGGAAGGTTCCATTCCTCAGGTTGAGGCTGAATTTAATGTTTAAGTTTGCTCCCCTGAAGAGGCACCAAAAAGGGTGCGAAACTTGTAGGGAAGATAAATAAAATTGTAAAAGTGTGTGACGATATTTGATTGACCTTCCGCCTTATTCGCCAGTTATATGTATTTGAGCTAAGGGTCATTTAATGAATAATTAAAAAAATATGCCTTATTTTCAATTTTATTAAAGTTATTAGGATAAATATCTTTTAGAGGATCGGCCATATTTTTTTCAGAAAGTTGAGGAAAAGATACCTCAAAGTCATGTATCACACATTCATAACCGACCTCTGTAAGTGCTTCCAAAAAATCGTTTTAATTTAAAACAATAAAATTTGATTCGCACGAAATTCATTTGATTTTAAAGATATCGAAGTGCGGTTTGCAGCAAAGGGTTTGTTTTTTAATTCCCTTTAAAATGATGTGCATGATAATAGGGGTAATCTGCAAACCCTAACATTTCATCTAGCGCCGAGCGCACATGCGCGGTCAATATGTTAAATAATTGACATATCAAAAAGCTTAGGTCAAGCCCTAAAACCTTTGCCTGTGACATTTTTTTCTCAGACCAACCGTTTGGCCGCAAAATTAGTTTGAGCCGTCTTATTTGGGACACCCTGTATATATAAGCATATTGTTTACTGAAGCAAGAAGTGAGAAAAAGTGCTCTCTGAGTACTAGAAGAATCCACTGAATAATGTCTTGGATCAACTGAACTGTTGTACTGAATTGAAAGAGTATTGTAGCACTCACCAAAACGAAACTACTCACCTGCTGTATCTTCTGCCTTACATACACATAGTAATTGGTGAAACAGGCAGAGGGCCAATAACATATCACTTAAAAATCAAATAACATATTAAAAGAGTATCATATCGAATAATGGCTCATTTTTGCAGAATTTAATAGTGACTTATTATCAATAATATATCGATGTGCACTAAAAAAGTAAATAGTTATCCACTAATTTATATTATTGAATCTTTACCACGATTTTCCAATTTCTTTCATGTTTTTGACATTCGATGGATTCAAAAATAGACATTTTTGGAAACATTCTAGAGACTCATGAACTTTTCCTTCATGCCGGAGAATCAGACCCTGAAAATATTGTGCTATATATACTGCTATAATGAATAACATGAAAAATAGTCGTAACCTTTATGTAAAATTTACAATATAATGAATCTTATTTAATATTATTACCAAAACATAGCTTGCATATTCATTACAGCCTTTATTTTTGTACAAGTCTTCTTCAATAATTAACTTGCATATTTCAAACTCCTTTCTCACGTATCTTGCATGAATAAGCCAGTTGTTTGACTCTATAGGTATTGGTTCTGGGGCTAAAAATAATACAAATATTGATTTTTCAGCTTTAGATGTTACTGCTTCTTTTTTATATTAGTTAATGACAAGAGTATTTTTAAATAAAACATTTGGGATATTGTTTAAATGAAATTGACCAATTCTTCTTCAAATATGTTTCCTTATTCCACATTATTAAACAATTTCTATGTGTTTTCATATAGTAGGACATTTTCAAGAACAATATTCCAACATGTTATAATTAAAGGAGCTATAAGAAGATAGGAAATACTTCTTTTTTTATATGTATTTTCATCTTATTTTACAATAATTATTAACACTGCGTAATATAATTATACAAGAGTATTAAGAGAAAGGTATTCCCCAGCTTCGATAAAATGCTTCTATCATTGTGGACTTGCAGTCAGAAAATTGCTTCACTGAACATTAGGCATATTCACTAAGGAAACAAGAAATTGTAAATAGCATCAAGATAAGGCTCAAGCATTCCACCCATTTCTTTCCTTCAATAGAATAATCGCTTTATCAACAATCTATTTGCAGTTTCATTTTATTTTATGTATATAAATAAAATTAATTTTGTGTACATTGCATAGAATTACCCCGTATTTCCGCTTCCTTCATCAAATCTATCCTTTAAAAAATTCTTATTTATCTGCATTTCAAACGAAATTTGGCCCGCTATAGGCTCAGCCCTGGCTAATGGTAGACCTTTGGTGTTGTCAATATTTATAAATATCCTTGACTTAAAACATAAGCTCTAAATGAAAACAAAAGATATAGTAGAACCAAAGTTACAAACGCTTGATTAATTTAAAACTACGAACTTGCTATAATGCGGTAGAATAGCTCATGGGCGTATATAAGGGTGGGGCTGAGGGGGCTGCGCCACCCCCCCCCCCCCCCGAAATTTTGATTTGATCGGTAAAAATGTCATAAAACCCTTAAAAATAAATGAAATAAGATCATTTAGTTCATAAAACATATTCTATTTTGGGTGTAATAGCGTTTAAATTGGCTAACACTCTTCCAAGATCTAAATTGTTAGTATTCCATACACCGGAAATGGTCTCACCCCCCCCCCCCCCCCCCAATTTTCCCAGCCCCCTCCGAAATTATTCTCTATATACGCCCATGGAATAGCTCCCGTGATATTGTGAATTCACGTTTCGGCTCCTACCTAAGGGTGTGCTTACACTGGATCCGTTCTTATTATTCTATTATTATTATTATTATATTATATTTAATAGATTTTTTGGAAGTGCTAAAGAAATTATTTCAAAAAGATGTTCATAAAGATCATAATTTGTTATTGAACTTTGATAAATGTTATTTTGTATATTGGTAAAAAAGATAATTGGAGTAGCCGTTGAATATTTGAAGATATTTTTCAGCAATTTTTTCGTGAGGGTAATCTAAATCGTTGGAGGTTTTCTAAAGCTACTCATAACATAAAAGTGCATTTATTAAGTCTTAAATAACACATTTTAATACAATTTCAAGATCTCATCTACCTTTGGTTGGAGGTTTGGGAGGACGAGTTGTAACTGTTGTTACTACTCCATTCATGACGAAGCAAGTACTGGGGAGACTCCCGCAAACCAGCAACCCTTAGCAACCACTATAAACAAACGATGCCTCAGGCAACGTACCGTATGAATGATTTTGACCCTTTCTATATTGAATAAGGTAGAGCTGTAATATAACAAGGAAGGGAGGGGATTATTTAGGTTGGCCCAATCCCCGGCGACTGAGAATTGACGGTATTCTTATTAATTGACATTTATATATATGTATAAATATAAATCAATAAGAATATTATATATATATATATATATATATATATATATATATATTAGTTTAAATTCATTGTTTGTTTACAATCATATTCAGATTCGTTTTCGAGCGTCACTACTGGTACTATAGTCACACTGGCATGGCCGATTTCAGACCTACACTTTTTTAGCATTGATAAGATAATTAACACTTCCTCCACTATGTACTAACTCAATGGTCGTTGGAAGAGCGTTATCTATCTTCCAATGCTAAAAAATTTCTTTAGAATCTTTTTTATAGAGAATTTAGTAAGCTTTCGAATGGTAAACTTCCGCTTCACAAGATTCTCAACCGTTTTAGAGATATTAAGGAAAATATACAAAGCTACCAAAACTTTTCATGTCTGTTAATAAAATATTTTATTCTAACCCTTCCTTAACTCCAAACGTAACCACAATTTCAACATATTAGTTTTGATGAAATTCGAACATGCAGAAAATGTTTCAACTGAATCCCATGATTTTAAGTACCCAAAACAAAACCGGTATTCAACAACTATTTTTCCAATTTTCTTGAAAACGGTTAAAGCTATCGCCTTAAAAATGGTATCATTCGTTTTTCTAGGCCAAGAATATGAAGTAAGCGGAACGATTTTTTTCGCGCGACATTCGCGCCAAAAACCATGTTCCGGTGGGCGGATTCTGCTGGTTAACGAACTTGACGTTTCAAATTAGACGAAAGATTTTTGTACTAAATTTCATCAAAATCGGACCATTAGGGGGGCCGGAAAAACGCGAACAGACAAATATATATATATACATATATACAAATTTGAACCACCGTTATTTTCGGTCTCTAAGGGTTCTAAAACGCAAAATTTTCTAGTCGGTACTTCCGGATTGTTTCATGAGATCAACCTTATAAGCGGGGTTCCTCCCTATGAAGGGAGAGAGGAACCGCGCTAAAAGTGTAGGTATAAAATTAGGCATGCCAGTGTGACTAGTGGCGCGCGAAAATTTTCGTAATATTCGAAAATTGTAAACAAACAATGAACTTAAATGAATATACAGGGGGTATTGCAAGTTCGCACAAAAAATGTAGTTCAACACCACCAACTACACATTTCTATCTCCCTCCGTTCCAGTCATATACCGTTCTAAAAGTTCTTTAGAAAAAAAAAACGTGTTTTTTGTAGTAAAACTCCAAATTTATCTGATCGTACACTTTTTTTTTCAATGAATTATTACATTTTTGAGATCAACATTAAATTTGCTTTAAGAGTAACGCACATTCAATGTTCAAAATTATCTCATTCAGACCGTAATTTCAATGCCAAAAGTAGTAATCAATAAAAGCTTCTGAATAGCGAAAAATTTTCTAAAATCACTACTTTTCTAAAATAACTCCTGCAGACTGCCGAATCTCACAAAAGTTGTAAAATTTAATCAGCTTTTAAACGGTATACTCAGAACTGCCAGATGATTTCCGAAAAGACAATTACCAAACAAGTCTATCTTTAGCTTCCTATTTCTAACTCTTAGAGAAACTGGAACATTTGCTATAATACAGCGTGCTGATGGTATTTTTGCCCCTTTACGAAATGAAGAAATGAGTGCGATCCAACTGGCATAATCAAATATCACGCCAACTAAAGTATGGAGAACTCTCATTGTAGATGG
This sequence comes from Gonocerus acuteangulatus, assembly GCA_946811695.1. Classification (NCBI taxonomy): domain Eukaryota; kingdom Metazoa; phylum Arthropoda; class Insecta; order Hemiptera; family Coreidae; genus Gonocerus; species Gonocerus acuteangulatus. Next base: position 8,908,628 of record OX328132.1, on the reverse strand, counting down.
ACTTCACCCATATCAACGGGTACAAAATTTAGTGCCGCAAGATTTCGCGGACATACCTTCCGAGGAAATTGTTTTCTTGTTTTGAGGTACTTAAAATAATAAAGCAGTTAGAACACATAAATAGGGTTTATTTATTTCATATAACGTAAATAATTCATAACAATGAAAATCTTTAGTTGTGAATATCTTCTAAAAGCATTTGCGGACATACCTTCAGAGGAAATGTTTTTCTTGTTTTGAGGTCCTTAGTTCATATTTTCAGTTTGGCCACTTAACTCTGAAATACCCTGTATATTCGTTGATCCACTTGCAGGAACAAGGATTTACACTTTCAAGATTGCGACTTAGACTCGACTTCCGTAACTCAGGCAAAACATTTAAATGATGAGTCGCAATCTTCGTCCGTATTGTGGTCCGCTATTTTCGGATCACAGGAATTGCGTCATCTTTGCGCGTTTTACTACGTTCTTATCCCTTATGCAATATGGATAACTTGGAATATATATCATTAATATGTACAAACCTACTCCAAGAAATTTGTTTTGCTCGTTACTTAAAAAAACAACTAAGGCAAATAGATTAAAAAATGAATAAATAAATAAAAAAGTTCAAATAAACAAAATCGACACCTTTGAATTTTAAGCATTCTTGGAATGAGACCACTTCATCGTTTAATATCCTAGTAGACTTTCCAGCACTCCAAGATGATAGAGGGCGACACCAACTCATGAATGCCCTTATGATGGCCTTATTGGGCAAGTCCTAAAACGGTTACCCTTACCTTAAACCTCTGATGAAATATCAGTTATTGTCTGATATGATGAGGTATTGTCTGACTTCAGCTGGCCTCCTGATTTCGTCTTCACTGAGGCTTCCAAAATGTAGGAATCTTCTTTTAGCGCGGTGCCTCCCTCCCTCCATAGGGAGGAACCCCGCTTATGAGGTTGACCTCATTACGCAATCCGGAAGTGCCGAAACGAAAATGTCATGTTTCAGGTCCCATAGATCAATAATATAACGATGGTTCAAATCTGTATATATATATATATATATATATATATATATATATATATATATATATATATATATATATATATATATATATAGCAGTTCGCGCTCCTGACGGCTCAAAAATGGCCCGATTTTAATGACATTTAGTACAAAAATCTTTTTCTAATTTGAAAGCTCAAGTTCGTTAACCAGCAAAATGGTTTTTGGAGCAAAATACACTCGAAAAAATCGTTACGCTTACATCATATGCTTATCATATATAGGAAAACGAATAAAATCATTTTTAAGGCGATTTTTTTAACCGTTTTCGAAAAAAGTGGAAAAATAGTTGTTGAATAAAGTTTTTGGTTTGGGTATATAGAATCATGGGATTCAGTTAAAATATTTGCTACATGTTTGAAATTCATATAAACAAAGATGTTTAAATTTTGGTTACGTTTTGAGTTAAGGAATGAGAAGAATAAAATATTTTATTAATGGACATGAAAAGGTTTGGGAACTTCGTATATTTTCCTTAATATCTCGAAAACGGTTGGGAAATCGTGGTAAATAGAAGGTGGTCATTCGAAAGCTTACTTAATTCTCTGCATAAATGTACTGAGGGAATTTTCGATGGGACAGTCACATTTTGAGAAATAAGCCCTTAAATCTTTGAAGTAATTGGTTTCCCTTATTTAAACGGTTCTTTTTGTCTGTTTCCCTTAGTTTTTTTGTTGTTTTTTTTTATTGCTTGTAATTTATTTAATTGATTATAGGACAAAAATGTATTTGGCAATAAAACAGAATACGTGAAATTAGAAACAATATTTAGTTATTAGAAATAGATCTTTCCGAGCGGAATGCCGTGTGAAGAGTTTTGTCTCTGTTTACCTCAGTTTTTAATTAGTTGTTTTTTTCTCCGTTTGCCTGAGTTTTTATTTAGTTGGTGTTATTTTAATTGCACTTTTTCCTTTAAAACATGAGAAGAATATTAGTATTTTGAATGGACTTATAGAGCCTTGCTGGATGGACAAGGGAGTCCCAGATCTTTACCTATAGGAGGCTAGTAGGGCTTATTGCGCTACATAAAGCAAGAAGCATCCTAGGAGAGCTGACAGCTATTTTACCGGGGTCCCATGTGTTTACAATTTTGATTACATTTGGAGTTAAGGAAGTATTCGAGAGAAAAAAAATATTAAGAGATGAAAAGTTTTGTGATCTTGATATTTTAAATTGCATTTAACAGTAATATGAGTATTTTAGTATTTTCAATTACATTTAACACTAAAATGAATATTTTAGTGAAGAAAGTTAAGTAAATTAGAAACATATTTGTAATATTGTCTTCCTTTAGAACGTTGTTAGGATGGCGGAAAGAGTTATTTCCGCTTAGGATACTGTTTCCTGTGTTTTTCCGACAATCTTGCTTTTCTTTGAGATTTTATTGGAATAGGTGTTTCGCGATTGATCAAACAAAGTAATAACTGTTTCTATTCTATGTCTTCAAAATTAAACTAAGCATATGAATGGAACCGTGCTAAGATCACGCAGTTCCTGCGAGTCGGACTTTTTTATCTCGAGATTGATCCAAGAAGCACTCACGATCGAATTGTCGGTCGCATTCGACTTTTTGAGCATCCCTGGCCTAGGGGATAACGTGGCAGCCGGAACATAGTACACAACAAACTAATGCCTTAGTATGGCGTACGGTAAAGAATCAGATTTCTTTACATTATCTGGGCTGATCGATGCACCAAAACAAAACAAACAAAAAGTTATCTGTGCTCATTGCCTGTTACGAGAGTGATGGTTTCTTCTGTATTGTGGAATTTAAATTTGTAGAAAGTTTTAAGCTCGAAGATATAACTTGCACTTGAAGGATCCGAGAAGACTTCTACTAAAAATAATCACTAATTATAATGCTTTAATATATTTATATTTATTTAAACATTTTTTACATTTGTTTTCTTAATGAATTGCGCTTTAATTTAACTCCCCTTGGTCCTCTTTCTTAAATCAAGTAAAAGCCCCCCCCGTGCTTAAGAGGGGCTTAACCTGGGTTTCCTTTTGAGATCCTAAATACATATTTGGTCATAAACTATATTTTGGTGTCACATGACAGTTAATAAATTGTTAACTGATACCAGGGAACCACCTTTGATTAGCAATAAGATTTTTTGGTCAAAACTATACATGTATGAATAAATTGCTTTAAACTTCGTTATCTTGTGACCTTTGTTTTGTTGGTGAAAAATCTCAGTTGAAAATTTTGTCTCCCATTTCAATTAATTAGTAACAAACTTTCAAAGCAGAGAATTATTTTGGGCATTGTGTCGGTGATAATATGGTCATATTTGGATTACATCTAGACACTGTGGAGGTTACAGGATATCTCCTATGTTGGGAGGTTATAAGAAAATTTCTTAATTTTGTCACATTGTAGAAGTCAATTACTTGTTATTGTGTTGATAGTTACTTCTAATCGTTATGGTGTTGTTTTTTTCTTTGTTGGAATAAAAAATCTAGTTGGAGCTGAAATTGAAAAAAAAAATGATTGGGTTAAATTGGGTGACTATATTTTAAGGAATTTAATTTGGAGACATTGAAGTTTTCATTTATGTAAGTATGTATCTTTTGCTAAGTATCTACTCATTGACCTTTCCACTGGTAATTCATGTAACTTTGTTATTATTCAGATATCCATACAATCACTTAAACCAATCCTTTCTTTATATTGAATAAGAATGTTTATTCATTTGGATTGATTGACATATCATTTAATACTCAATTTGTTTACATATCACTACAAAGGATGACTTCCAGAATTTTATATTTGTTTTTCAAATTAACATAGACAACTTTCAACAGTTAAAAATCATGCTATGCCCCACTTTTATTCTTATCAATAAACTTAACTGTGGTTCTGTGCTGCAATACTTGATCTACATTTTATATCATTTTCCACATATCACAATTAGTTTCTTCTGTGCAAGTTTGTGATTACAGGTATTTACATTGTCTTTTTGTTTCAAATTTAAAATATTCCTTTAAAAGTTTGATAAACCACAATGTAAAATTACCATATTTTAAGGAAAGGCAGAAGCTTATTTGATATTTTGATTAAATTTGCTCATTCTTCTGTAAATGTTTTATGTGACTCACTTGAGTCATCCGCCCACTTGATTTTTCAGGTTTCCTTGCTAAGCTGCCTTAACAACTTCCTTGGATTGCTTTTCTGTTTTGTTTTTTTCATCAGCAGTAGTGTTTTTTCTCCAAATGAATAATTTGATTAGTTTTTGCATCAATTATTGTTTTTATGATTAATAGCCATTTGGGGGGTCTCCCGTGGTCTAGTGGCTAGCGCGCTGGATTCATAAGCGGGAGATGGTGGGTTCGATCCCCACCGGCGGCAGGAATTTTCTCATCTCAGGGCTCGCTGAGAAAATTCCTGCCTGCACCCTTGAGGCCGGCGCTAATGGCCAAGATTTGTCAATGCGCCGTAAAAAAAACAAAAAAAACAACAAAAATAGCCATTTGGTGCTAATGTCCATTAAAATTGATACATTATAAACCAAAGAAAATAATGATCATTCCAGATATCCACTCAGAAGGAATAATAACTTCTGCAAAGCACTTAATATCCTTTATTTATTTATTTATTATTATGATTTTATTTATTTATTTTTTTTTTTTTTTTTTGGCGAGTGGTAAAAAATAGAAAACCAATCAATCACTGTAAAATCTATTCAAATGAATCCCCAAAACACCGCTTCTGCTGGTGAAAGGGTTTTTATATTAATTATTAGACTAGTCTTAAATATTTCTGTTTATAATTTGTTTACCACTATTATCTCTAACTAAAAATTGGGCACTAAAGTCCTTGATGGACAAATCCTCTTGGTCTGAAGCCATGGTTCACCGGTTCTGGATTACAAGCCTCTGTAAATCCTTCTCTAAGTATTTAAGCCAGCTCAGTCTCGACATTTATCTCTTTCTAGCACCTCCTCGTGAACTTCACATTTTTTTTTTTTTTTTTTTTTTGGCAGTCTAACAGGCTACATCATGTCTAAAATATTCAGCCCTCTCAACCTACCTTTCTTAATTGTACAAAGACTATAGAGTTCACCAAACAATACCATTAGTTTCACGTTACTCTGAATCCTCCACCTGTTTCTTTCTTTCACCGCTCCAAATATCCTACTCTGGACTTTTGTCTCTCAAACCAGTAAGGGTTTTCCATTTTTCTTACTCAGACTTTACGTATTGCTGTTGTACATTACAACTAGCCTTTTACCGTCTTATATATAATCAGTTTGGACTTTCTGGTGAGGATCTCGAACCAGAGGCCTTGTTGCAGAGTATAGAAGTATTTGTTTCCTGGAACTATTTTGGACATAATATCTGCTTCTATGTTATTGCTCTCCATCACACCTCCCAGGTACTTAAATGGTATACTCCTAGGAAATGTGAATTCGTCCACTTGAACCTGGCCTCCCTCTACTTAGATCCCTGTGATGTTTTCATCTACTTAGTTTTCCCTTATTGATTTAGTAACCAAGATAACATTTGGGGCATGTGAGAACCCTTCAACACCCTAGCCAATACTTACATGGTCCCAGTAATTATAACAACACCACTGCATATGGCATGTGATGAGTGAGTCTTTAATTTATTTAAATTTTAACGTCCATTTATTATTAACTACGAATTTTAGGACGGGTTATCTATAGGTTGTGAGTCTTTTATAAAGTTTATCATCAGGATTGGATGTAATCCTGCTGAATCTATTGCTATGTTGAAAATTATTGGTGATAATGCGCCCCCTGCCTCAATCTCCTTGTGATTTCAAAGTTATAAGTAGAGCCTGGAAGATAGGCATTTATTTTTGGTTAAAATAGGCAGGCAAAAAGGCACTTAAAATACTGAAAATAGGCAGTATTGTAATTAAAATAGGCATTAATTAGGAGTGAAGGCACAGAGTAATCTCATTCATTATTAATAAAAATATGTATTTTTAATACTCATTCATTTCTTTATTATCAATTTATCACAGAATTAGTGTTTTTACTCCTACTTTCCCTTGTTACAAGCTACAACAAGATGCTTTTTCAAAGTATCAACTGTCATAGACTTTCACAGAAAAAATGTTTTTCATCGTGGAAAAACTTCCTCCGCATTATCTTATCATTTCGAAATCCGGAATACCAGGTAATTACGCATTGTCACAGCAAAAGGGATGTGAGGAAGGAGAAGAAACGTACTTCCCTCATCCTCTCTCTTTCCTGCTATTCATTATGCTGGTGCATTCCTTCTACTAAGGAAGGTTCTGTTATTTACAAAGGTTCAATCCATGGGTTGGGATAATAAGCTTTCGAATAGATATTTGTGACAGCAATATGTAATTTAATTTGTGCAACCTTTTTTCTCTTCGATGAACGGAAATTCATTATGTGCTTTTTAAAATGTGTAAATCGCAGAAAAAAATTGCAAAATGACCAAAAAAGGCTTTAAATCTTGAAATAGGCAAAATAAAAATTGTCTCTACACTTCCTAAATGCACAAAAACATATTTATTTCTATCTGATTCTTCAATATATCCATTGAATCAGATAAAAAAGGCATTTAGCCAAACTTCCGGGCCCTAGTAATCACCCTCATTTGCTTGGACATGGGAAACTCTACACTTATAAAGCTTATTATCACTACTTGACTCATGTTTCCAATGCCTTCTAATCGTATACCTGTAGATTTCGCCTTTGCCTATTTTCCCATTGAAATAGCCAAAAACTCCCTTGGTACTGTATTTGCATAATTCTTTGTCTAGTTCTTCAGATCCTAGACAAACCAATCCTGGCATCCTGTCTTTCCTAACCATAAACCTTGTACTACTTCTCCCCAGTACAACCCGCTTTATTAGGATGTACTTTGGGGTGATTATTTTATCTATTTCTCCCCATATGATCTCCTGCAGGCTACAATTTTTTTTTCTTTCTCTAGGATGGTTTCCAGTGCCTTCCTTGCCCCTGCTAGAATATGCCTTGCACGTTTTACATACCAATACTTAAGATCCTGTTTCTAGCGTAATCTGGTGTTTCTTGTGATACCCAATATATCCGAATTGGACTTTATGGGGACAGTATTTTTATTAACATTAACTCGGTTTCTGAAACAATTAGTCTCTAGCAGAAAGAAAACTAGTCATAAATCTTGACTTTCTAAGGGTTCCTCTGAGCTTGTGGTAAGCACCCAATATAGGTCATCATATGTGCAGTGTGATGGAAAGCAATGCCTCAACATAAAAACTATTCAGGTCAGTGAACATAAAGGAAGAACTATATTCAGTCAGTGAATATAAAGGAAAAACTATTTGTGAGTCAGTGAATATAAAGGAAGCTATAGTAATTCCCAGTCTTTTCATCTGTAATCTATGGATGAAAATTTGGCTCTTAAACAGAATAGGAAGAACAATTAATAATAAACATCTGACACATGGAGCAATATACTCTTGGGATCTCATCATCGGTGTTTTGGGGGGCTGCACCATGTGCTGGTACTTACCTAAGATCACTTAGTTCAGATTTTTTTTTTTTTTTTTTTTTTTTAGTGTAATAGCGTTTTAGTTGGCTAACTATTCTAAGTTCTAGATTGTTAGTATTTTATTACCCCAAATACTCTCAAAATTATTTCCTATGTACACACATGGATCTCACTAGTCAGGACAGGAAAAGTAAGGATTAGATTAACAAAAGCTCTATATTTCCTAGCGCTGCAGAACAATTTAATTGTAGGAAATGTAAATGGGCTAGTGCACATGGTCCATGAGAAGGATTACTCTTGTGGCTTTGAAATCTTAGGCTTTTCTAAAGAAGCAGAGGAAAGCCTGTGGAGGGGTGACCCGGAGAAGAGTTATAGAGGCAAGAAGACAATGTCCCAGGTTGGGAAGGTCTCATTATCAGGTGCTTAACTAAACTAAACTCACAAACAGGGATCTCACCAACAGCAGAGTTTAGACATATGCAGTCATTATTTTGCTATTTTTTTAAATATACTCATTATGCTTCTTGCTCTTCCATAGTACAAATAAAGGTTATTACTTTCATTTTTTTTGGCAACTGTATTGACCACTGTATTCATTGGCATTATTACAATTTTTATCAATTCCCTCTATTTAACAAAAACTTATCCAAATTATAGGAAGATTATACATATTATTAAAGCATGTAAGAAATATATATTATTTAAAAACTCTTTTAATTAACATAGCCGATGTTTTAGTATTTGTTTCTTTCTAATCATGTCATCTCTTTTTTCTTTTTTTTTTTTTTTCATTTTAGATCAAGTAGAAACACAATTTGTCGGGCATCATATGCATGAAAAGTTATTTTTTTCCAAAAGCACTATCTGAACGAAATATTCAAAATGCAATCTAAGAGGTAATAAATCTTCTAGAATAATTTATAGTCTTAAGTTCTAATTTACAAAATCTCCTATTGTAAATTCATAATATTGTAAAGTACATCAATCATATTTTACATCCATAATGATGTAATAGTGCTGTTATCTAAATTCATAATGAACAAATATTTTATATGATAATAATACAAATTAAGATGGAGATAGTCTGGGTTCGGTCATAAAAATCGAATAAAGCCACATTTTTCCTATATAATAACATTTAGGCTCGATTTACAATTGGGATTGGGCTTTTAGAAGAGGAAGAACTGACCCTATGGAAGTTTCTACAAAATAAGGAAAACATGAAATGTACTGAGCTTCATATAAGATGAACTTATTTACATAGTAGATAAGTGCTGTGACAAGTACATAGCGAATTAAGATGATTTGAAAACTTTACATTAAAAGGCATTTCTATTATACTTTTAACTCTACCTATCTGATAAATTCTCTTGGGGTTTACCATATAATAAGCCACAATTCACTCACAAACAGGTTTTCAGGTTTAACTGGGTGTAGTTATCTGAATAGTATTCAGCACTAGAACCAATATATTGTTCTTCAAATGACTACACACCTGTTTACTCAACTTCTCATGGCCCTTGGCATTTTTGCTCATTTATAACAAATGATAATGTTATTATAGTCTTTAGGCTAGAATCACCTTCATTCCCCTAGACTAAAATACACTTCAGTTCTAAGTCATTATCATTGCATGACCCATGTTTGATATGCCTTCCGATTGTGGGCCTGTAGATTTTCTTCTCACCATATGCCTTGCCCAGACTACTCTTGAAAGGTTCCTTGGAGCATGCACACTGATAAGCGATATATATTTTAGAATATTTCCTTCAACCTGATTCCACAGATGCTGTCACTGATGCAATGGTACTCCAACAGTTGTGTCCCTTGTTTTGTGTTTTTCTGTTTAAAAGCATAGGTCTCATCATTTCTTATGGCCACATAAGAAATGATGATACCTACACATTCTCTCTCCTTAAGTTCAATCCTGAGTGGTCTTCAAGATGTGCCTGCAGGATTGTATACATGTTACTAACTTTAAAAAAAATAGTCACACATATATAACATCAATTTGGCGACTATAAATATAAGAAAGGAAAAATCTCAGGAAGAAAATGCTTTCAACTATAAAGTGTGGGAAGCCAATGAAGTTACAAAATGTTTCAACAATATAAACAGCGAGGATGGCTACTTACTCCCAACTATATAGAAACCAGCAGTAAAAACATGGGACAGGGGAATAAGACAACACAGAATTTCACTGAATGTATGAGAATACACCCTTTACTTTAAGGAATGGGAAAAGAAAACAAAACAAGGGACACTAGGTCAAATCAAGTATTCCATAATCCCAGCAAAGAGAAACAAGAGATGAGAGATCTGCGGAACTGCAGACGAAAATTTACCAAACATACACCACCACTGCTGGCAACTGAAGATGATATTGAATCAATAAAATAATCTTTTGTAGAAAAATATAATATAGCAAATTAACTTTTATAAATGATGAATCTATAAACTAAATATACTCATAAAGCTTGATAAAAATATAGGAAAGATATTACAGCTGTGTTAATTTTATTTTCCTTTACTTTTTAAGATAGGTTTTAACTATTTTTATTGGATTATAATTAACAATTATTTCAATAAATGGATTATTTTTTACAACTTAGATTATTTTTATGAAATTTAAATTATTTATTTAAAAATATTACTATTGTCTTAATAGAGAAGACTAAATTGGATATTAAATGTCATTGGCTCAAATACTAAAAATGTTATATTATTTTGACAAAACATTTTGTTATTTTGAGCAAAGTGAATATAAAATGCAAAAAATTCAAAAGATCAGATCAAAATTTTATATATCAAGTAATTTCTATTGTTAAAAAAAATTATGTTGTCTCTTATTCTTGATTTTTTATTCATATATACTAAAAAGATAATAAATTTACTATTAAAAAACTGAAATATCAAAATGTTTTATATATATCTTTGGATCTTATAATATAATATTAATTTTATGATGTACAAGAATTTAATTTTGTTTTACATTCACTTCAGAAAAATTATAAGACTTGATCAGCCAAACACTGAAAAAGAGACACAGGTGTTCCACAATAATAGATTTTATGTTGCAACAACGTCAATGCAGGGCTGGAGAACAAATATGGAAGACACCAATACCGTTATCCTTGAAATAAACTCAGATAAACATTGCGCATATTTTGGAGTATTTGATGGACACCGTGGTATATATTTGTATTCTCAATAATTATATAATAAATTTTATTGGTCTTGATGTGTATTCCTATGTGTGTAAAGAGTGTTAAGCATTTTTTAGCGACATATTATAATCTTATTCAATATTACAGTAATTGACGAAAGTCAAGACCTTTGTCCTCTATGTTATATAGTTATAGTTTCATCACCAGTGACCTTTTCCTTAGATAGACCTCTTAACATAACAAATAAATAAAAACAAATAAATATCTTAACACATTAATAAATATTTTTAACACCAATGTCAAGTGAGCCCATGTATTATCTTATGTTATTTTAGAGGTAATAGTCCAAGAGCAGGTAACCGCATGTTTCATGAAGTGTTTTATGCACCTTGAAATTTTGCTATAATGTACCTCTTGGGTAGATAAGAAGGTCTATATGTGTTGGCTAGATTTACCGAGGAATACCAGGTACATCACACCGCATTGGGGAAAGGTGAAAAAAAATATTGCCCAAAAATAGAGTTTTATACAGTAGCCAACTATCTTCAATGTAAAATTAAGATAATTTAACAATGAGTAATAAATAAAGCAGACACGTTGAAGAGGGAGGGATAAAATGTAAAAAAAAAAAAAAAAAAAAAAAAAAATTATTATTTATTCTAATATTTACTTTTTATTCTATTATTAAATGTGTGTTTTATTCACGCTGCCATTTATGATCGGTGCTCTCAGTGACTCTTACACAGTGTATTGCAGTCTATCATAGGCAACATTTATTTTCATGTTTCCTAAAAATTAAACCCCATAAAAGTCTCGCCCCTTTTGTAATTATTTTTAATTATGTTTATTGAAGAGGCTGTTTAAATTGTAGTGTAAATTAAGCACTTCATTTAATATTTTAAAAAACTAGGTTCTTTGGGTTTTTTTTTATTTACATTTTAACCCCCTTAAAAGTGTCTGTCTTATTTTTTAGTCATTGCAAAATTGCCTTAATTTGCATTTTTTTTACATTAATGATAGTTGGTTTCTGAATAAAACACTATTTTTGAGCAATATTTTTTTGCACCTTTCCCCTATGCACAGTGCCTGATGTTTCTCAGTATGTCGAGCCAACACATATTTACCTTCTTATCCACCTAGGAGATACATTATAGCAAAATATCAAGGTGCATAAAACACTTCATGAAAATTGTGTTACCAGCTCTTCAACTATAATACTACTTAGAAATTTTCCTTGGCTCTTGCTTAGCCATGGGAGAAATTCAGCCACAGCTGAATGCATGATGGGGATAAAGGAAATCAGAGGTGCCACAGAGAAGGCCTCCCAAGGCAACTGATCAACGAGGAAACGTATCAACATCTGTTGAAAAACAGATCAAAACATTTAGAGGGGAAATTACCAAAGCCATGGTGTAAATTCGAGCTACTATAATGGCTCGGCAAACCACAGGACAGTCAGTCTCAAACCACTATAGTGGCTTTGTGCTCTTGAAAACTTAATTAAACTAAAGCCTTTTTACTATTTTGTTATTTTTTTTTTAAATACAATATTTATGCTTTTTGCACTTCAATGGAGCAAATAAAGGTTATTATTTGGGGGGGGGGGGATTTATTGACAACTTTAGTCATTAGTATTATTATTATTTTTATCAATCTCCTCTATTTGATAAAAATCTATTCCAATTATATCTAGGCGCACGGTAGTGCGCCAGGCCAAGTTCCGGCCTAAGCATACTGTGTGTATATTACAGGCGGTCTTAGAGCCGATTTTTACCCTCTCATAACTTCCAACCAGGTAAAGATAAAGTTATGAAATTTTAAACAGGTATTATACTACTAGATGTGAGTAAAACTTAAAATTTTCATAATTCTACATCGAATAGTTTCTGAGATATAAGCGATAGAAAATCGGGATTTATAGGACTCACTCACTCACTCACTGACTCATCAAAATTATTAAGCACTTCCCATGATGCTAGAGACTTGAAATTTTGCATGAAGATAGATATGAAGACGTCATTAAAGGAAAAAATCGAAAAATCGCGAAAAGTTGTGTTTGACTCCGCTTCCGGGGCGGGGGCGTGCCAGTTTTGTACTTCCTTCGGAAACCCATCATTCCGTCCGAAACCCATGATGTGGGGTATCAAATGAATTGTCTCGGTACGAAGAACCTATATTTGATGTTATAAGAAACAATTAGACGCATATAGGCTCGGAAAAAATCTTATACCAGCTGTCTGTCTGTATGTTTGTTCCTCTTACAAATCCGTACCGTTTGACCGATTTTGACCAAACTTGGGACACAGATGGGTCTTAATACGGGGCGAATCACAGGCTAGGTTAAATAGTCTATCAGCTGTCTGTCTCTCTGTTTATTCCTTATACAAATACACACCGTTTGACCGATTTTGTCAAAATTTGACACACATGTCGGTCTTTATCCGGGTAGTGTCATAGGCTAGTCAAAATCGTCTATCAGCTGTCTGTCAGCATGTTTGTTCCTTACACAAATTCACACCATTTGACAGATTTTGACCAAACTTGGCACACAGGTAGGCCTTGGTCCGGGGAATGCACTAGGCTAGGTAAAAAAGGTCTTTCAGCTGTCTGTCTGTATGTTTGTTCCTTATAAAAATTCACACCGTTTGGCCTATTTTGACCAACCTTGGCAAGCAGGTAGGTTTTGATACGGGAGTGTCATAAATTACCTATGAGGTTTTGTACTTTTTGTTCCATCGGAAAGCCATAATTTCTTCTGAAATCCATCATGTGGGGTATCAAATGAATCTTCTTGGTAAGGAGAACCTATATTTGAAGTTTTAAGAAACATTTCGACGCATCTTAACAACAACAGTTGTGACTTCTTTCTTAAATGTAGTAAATAAAGCCGTAGGGGTTCACTGCATAATATACTTCAAAGCAGATACTAAGTTTTTCAAAGTCGAGCCATCTAAATTTCAATGTTTAGGATCACAAACCCAAAATGTATCGTCTTTGTTCTTATATTTTTCTTGACGGCCTTCTGCACTTTCCCTATTGTGATCTTTATCCTCGGGATAAGGTTCCTGTGTTTTACAGTGTAATAGTTTAGTTAAGAGAGCAATCAATTTGTCCTCTAGAGTAATGTCATCTGGAAGAGCTTCTAACTTTTCTAGTCTAGTGATTAGATTTATGTAGGTTGATTATTGGTATCAAATATCAAGCAGTAAGGAGAACCTTATGCCAAAGACCCTGGTTTTATAATAAGTACAAAAGCCAGTAGGTATGCGGCAACTAAATTCTATTTAATACTTAGAAAAAAGTAATGAGATCCCCAAAAAAACAAATGTGAAATAGAGGCCAAGTTCCTGCCCCCACAAAGAAACACTCCCTTCCTCAAAAATATCCCTTCCTAAAACCCCCCAAAAAAGCTTTACCATTCTACTCTCCAAAAAAGTAGTATGAGTTGGTGTATTAATTCAACCAAAAATATTTGCCAATACAAGAGATGATACAAGAAAGAAATGTCCAAGTTCATTACTTGGAAGACCTCATAGTTACTTACTAAGAACAGTAAAGACACTTCAACTGACCTTTAAAAACAACAGTAAAAATACTTATATCCAGTTACTAAAATATCACTTTCCTCAACCAGGTATATTCTTAAACTTGGCAATGTTTAGTTTTTCTCTAAAGATAATTTCGGCACAAAAAAAACATTGCCAAGTTTAAGAATATACCTGGTTGAGGAAAGTGATATTTTAGTAACTGGATATAAGTATTTTTACTGTTGTTTTTAAAGGTCAGTTGAAGTGTCTTTACTGTTCTTAGTAAGTAACTATGAGGTCTTCCAAGTAATGAACTTGGACATTTCTTTCTTGTATCATCTCTTGTATTGGCAAATATTTTTGGTTGAATTAATACACCAACTCATACTACTTTTTTGGAGAGTAGAATGGTAAAGCTTTTTTGGGGGGTTTTAGGAAGGGATATTTTTGAGGAAGGGAGTGTTTCTTTGTGGGGGCAGGAACTTGGCCTCTATTTCACATTTGTTTTTTTGGGGATATAGATCATACCAATCATTAAAGCACATAAGGATGAATTATTGAAAAAGTCTTTAAATAAATGTAGCCATTGTTTTAGTGTTTATTTTTCTCCTATTCATGTTCTTTTTTTTTATTCATTATAGGCCAAATAGTGGCGCAATTTGCCCAGCATCATCTGCATGAAAAGATCTTTTCCCAAAGAGCATATTCTGAAGGAAACGTTCAAAATGCAATTGAAGAGGTACTACATTTTCTAAAATAATTTACAATTTTAAGTTGCCTGCTTTTTAGCCCAGTTCCTCCCTCCCTCCATAGGGAGGAACCCCACTTATAAGGTTGACATCATGACAGAATTCGGAAGTGTCAACTAGAAAATTTTACAATTCAGAACCCCTAGAGAACAAAAATAACAAGGGTTCAAATTAGCGTGTGTGCACAAAATGCACTTTCAGTTGCACCTCCAGTGTCTTTTGAGTACTGATCATGTTATGATTGGGTCCTTTCAGGGAACCAAATCCGCAACTAGTTATACGTATTAACATCCTCGATCTTCTGACAGAAATTTCTCCAGGATTGTCTCTTAGATTTTCTTATGAGCATATTATACCTTGTTAAGGCTTTTTTGTATTCTTGCCAGCCTCTGTTATTTTTTGCCCTATTGAAAAGCATTCTGGTTCTCCTTCTTGCCTCTTCCAGGGTCTTTTTCCACCAAGGAACACCTTTATTGGTTCTCTTTATAGTAATTCTCTTTATATTATTCATAAGATCGATCTTAAGTGGATTAGCGTTGGGCTGAATTTCAGTACTTGTTTTCCCAGTTCCTTGTGTTCCTATATGTTAGGCTTTCCATTAGCATGCCTTCTATGTCAAATCTACTATACTTGCAGCCTGAGACTGAAAAGTCACATGAAACATGCCAATTTATTAGGATAAAATGTGCCAGTCCCTCCATCGTCAGAGTCACTTCTAGGACTTCACATCCATTCCTAGTCTTGAATGTGGGTGTGTTTCTCATGTTCTTCATGGATTAAAACAATATGAATACTGTGTCTTATCATGTACTTCTGCAGAGCTCCTGGGGCAGCCTTACAGTGGTGAAGGTTCACCTGCAGCAGGTGGACCACCTGTTTTATGAATGAGGGAGAAGGTTCAAGGCAACTTTGCCCTTTCCTGGGGACTCTTTGTGTTCGTTCCTTACATCCCTCCTAATGCTGGGGAGACTGCAATCCTTCCCTCAGTTTGGGGATTACCTTGAAGTAACTTTGACAGTTTTCCCCTAGCACAACTTCTACGGGTTAATCAGGCTTCCCCTCCCCAGTACTGGCCATGGGCTCCTGACCACCTCCTCCCTCTTCCTCAGCCATTTGATGTCCCTCCACCTCCAACTCTTGAGGGACTTCCTCCCTCTTTTTCTTGATTTTCATTTCTGCACGTTGAAAACTATGACTTAATTTCCTACCTCTACTTTCTTGATTTTCATTTCTGCGCATTGAAAACTATGACTTAATTTCCTACCTCTACTTTGTTGGATTTTGAGGTGGGATTCAGGAATGGAGATGCCTAGATACATTCCATTTGGTAGCCCCTTGGCCCCTCCTGGTAGTATCTTCCGCCTACTGGTACCGAGCTTATTCTGTGTTTTGATGTTTTTAATGCACTGTATACATTGCATACTGGCTTGGGGATGAACACCCCAATTCTCTGGAAACCCACCAGTAACATGAAAGCACCCAAAAGTACTCCTTCCATTGAAGTAAGTTTCTTTACCTGTCATTCCTTGGATAATTCGTTTGAGCAGCTGACCATGAGTGCCTCCTTTCTAATCTTGATCCTCTCAAAGGAGATGAGATCATCACCTTGCAGTATTAAGCTGCTATTTTGTCTGACAGTATGGCCTGAATTGATCCATAAGCAGTATGGCCTGTAATTGATTCAATGCTCTTTCAGGGTACTCCACATTCCTGTTAGCCACCCTCAAGCAGTGTTATAGCTCTGATCTTCCATTTTGAGCCTCTTCCTCTCACATTTTTCCGGTGCAGGAGTGAACCCCTCTTTGTCCTAGGCCTCTCTTTGTTTCAGAATCGTCCTTCAAGGACCCCACTTCAGTAGGTGCTCAACTCCTCATGCACATGTTGTTTTTCCTCAGGACTATATTTTTCCACTCATCCATCTGAAAGTTCCTCATGTGCAGAGGCAGATCAACCAGTTCTGGAGAAGACTTTTCATTGTCCCTAAAGCAGAACTTTCCGCCTGGTTTAAATTTGCCATTTGTCTCCTCACAATATCCTAGCTATCCTCTGATAGCATGAGACCTGGGAATGAACATGCTCTGCAAGGGTTTTATTATTTGATTTTGATAAATGTGTCATTCCCATGAGTATGGTGGTGTTAAAAGTCATCGCATGCAGAGGCTCAGAGTTTTACTGTGAGATTTCATGATAGAAAATGATCAGGCATATTCGCACAAATTACAAAAGCTATTTTAGTAAACTAAATAAAATCAATATTATATGGCTCCCAATAAAATAAATGCATTTTTTCCACAGGGATTTCTGGCATTAGACGCTTCACTGAAAAGGGAACTTCACATTGATGTAAATAAAGTAGGCTCCACAGCCATTGTTGTTTTAATAAAAGGTGACTCTATATATTGTGTAAGTACCACTAAATTTATTTCAAAGTAAATATGCACATATTTAGTGAATAAGGGAGCTAGAGAATCTGTGAAAATTATAAATTGTGATTGTTCTGCTAAACACCTACAGTCCAGGCAACGAATGCTTGAAAACAGCTATAGGTGGAAATTTTTGGAACACAATTTTTGACTTCGTAACTTTGTTTGGGCTGGATAGGAGGTGAACATATCAAAAGTCCTCGCCCCTAGCCATTAAGCCGGGGGGGAGGGGTGTTTAGAAGGTCCCATTTTTCGGGTTTTCACTTATATCTCGGAAACCCTGCGTCCTAGCGACATGACTATTCTATAACAAATAAAAGCTGATTAAATTTTCTACAAGTTCTATTCTATAAGGTTTTTCGAGATATCTTTAGTTTTCGAAATATCCGCTCTTTAAAGTCGGTCATTTTGGGGAAAAACACTTTTGCCGCATATTTTTTCCCAGTTTTGACGGGATAACTCTTCAACGATGAACCCAAAAAATAAATAACGGTCATAGGATTGTAGAGTATTGTATTCCCTTCAATAATATATATTACTTTGCTATTTTATGTATTTTCCTTCAAACGTAAAAATAATTTCATTGTTCATCGTGAAATCTGAAATGTAGCGACTATCAGCCCAGGAAACTAAGAGTTATAGGTGGAAATGTTTGGAACACAATTTTTAACTTAATAACTTTGTTTTGGCTAGTTAGGTGGTCAACAAAGCCTTTGTGCCGGGGGGGAGGGGGGTTTAGAAGGTCCCATTTTTCGGGTTTACACTTATATCTCGGAAACCCTGCATTCTAGCGACATGACCATTCTATAACAAATTAAAGCTTATTAAATTTCCTACAAGTACTATTCAATAAAGTTTTTCGAGATATCTTTAGTTTTCAAAATATCAGCTCTTGAAAGACTGTCATTTTGGGAAAAAACACACTTTTTTCTATACTCGACCGGATATCTCTTTAACGATGCACCCAAAAACTAAATGACGGTTATGGGGTTGTAGAGCATTCCATTCGCTTCAATAATATATATAACTTTACTATTTTTTGTATTTTCCTTCAAACGTGAAAACAGTTTTAGTGTTCATCGTGATATCTGACGACAATTGTCGACCAATGAACCTTTCAATTTCTCACCATTTCCAGTCATTGTATTGTCCAAAATGTACTCCATTATGTAAATATAGGTAGTACTGGACGTATAAATAGTACGAAATATATAATTTTGGGCCTCTTACCAGTTATTCACACTCAATTATATAACATCTTGACCATTATATTGGCAATGGTTTTGTTAAGACCAAGTGAGTGCGTATATAACGTTTGAAGGAAAATACATAAAATAGTATTGTAATATATATTATTGAAGCTAATGGAATGCTCTACAACCCCATAACCGACATTTATTTTTTGGGTGCATCGTTGAAGAGATATCCGGTCGAGAATAGAAAAAAGTGTGTTTTTTCCCAAAATGACAGACTTTCAAGAGCCGAAAGACTTTAGTTTTATTTTGAAAACTAAAGATATCTCGAAAAACTTTATTTAATAGAACTTGTAGGAAATTTAATAAGCTTTCATTTGTTATAGAATGGTCATGTCGCTAGAACGCAGGGATTCCGAGATATAAGTGAAAACCCGAAAAATGGGACCTTCTAAACCCCCCCTCCCCCCGGCTCAAAGGCAACGGGTGAGGACTTTTGATATGTTGACCACCTAACTAGCCGAAACAAAGTTATGAAGTTAAAAATTGTGTTCCAAACATTTCCACCTATAACTCTTAGTTTCCTGGGCTGTTAGTCGCTACATTTCAGATTTCACAATGAACAATGAAATTATTTTTACGTTTGAAGGAAAATGCATAAAATAGCAAAGTAATATATATTATTGAAGGGAATGCAATACTCTACAACCCTATAACCGTTATTTATTATTTTGGTACATCGTTGAAGAGTTATCCGGTCAAAACAGGGAAAAAATATGCGGCAAAAGTGTTTTTGCCCAAAATGAAAGACTTTCAAGAGCGGATATTTCGAAAACTAAAGATATCTCGAAAAACTTTATTGAACAGAACTTGTAGGAAATTTAATCAGCTTTCATTTGTTATAGAATAGTCATGTCGCTAGGACGCAGGGTATATATAAGTAAAAACCCCAAAAATGGGACCTTCTAAACCCCCCCTCCCCCCGGCTTAAAGGCTAGGGGCGAGGACTTTTGATATGTTCACCTCCTATCCAGCCCCAACAAAACTACGAAGTCAAAAATTGTGTTCCAAAAATTTCCATCTATAACTGTTCGTTGACTGGACTGCTAGTACCTGTAAAGAATAATTAAATTAATAAGTTATAAAAACACAATCTTTCCTCTACTGTTATTAGATGTGGGACCCACTGCCTGCATGATTAGATGCCCACTTGATATTGACATAGTTTGAAGGAACTTTACATAAATATATGTATGTATGTGTGTGTGTGTGTGTGTGTGTGTGTGTGTGTGTGTGTGTGTGTGTGTGTGTATATATATATATATATATATATATATATATATATATATATATATATATATATATATAATGTAAAGTAAATACAAAACGATTCTAGTAGGTAGGATTGCTCAAGATTTGAAATTTTGTTTCGAATTTCTGTCTGGATATCTATATTCCCTCGGAAAGACCTAAAAAGTTTGATTCAAAGAGACTTAGCGTGTTTGCACATCAGGACCTTGGAAGAGAAAGTGCGAATCACAAAATCCGGATAATTGAAGTCAAAGTTCTGCAAGTGCTCCAGGATAGCAAAGACGAATGTTTACTTTATAGAATGCTGATTCATAAACCTGATTGAAAAAATATACATTTGAACTTCAATTTTTTAATTTTAATTTATACTAGTGATTTATGGGTAGCAAAATGCGAGGAGGGAGTTTCAGACCCAGGATTTGCCCTTGAAATGGCGAACCAGAGAAACAACGCAAAGAGTCGTGTTGCCTACATCTTGCTGACTCAGAAAATAAAATAAAAGAAAAAGTCAATTTTTCAGATTCACCCTTTCTCTTCCAAGGCCTTTCATTGGGTCCTAATCTGATTTAGAAATTTCAGCATAGAACTCCTAATATTTTGCCTTCAAACATTTTGGCTATTTTTTTTCTAGCCATATATAAGTATAAACTCGCTTTACTGCATATCAAAATACATGCAGGATTAAAATCGGAAAGCAAGACTTTTCTAAAATCATAAAATGGAAAAAATGCTCATAAAGTGAAGATAACCCATTCTTGACAGTTAATAGTACAAAAAGGATACTCACAGCATCACAAAAGAAATACGACTTGTAAGAAGTGTGTCATTTTAACCTGTTTTTTGTACAAACCTTATACTTGGTGGATTTGTAAATTTCAAGCACTCATTTCTGCAACTGAGGTGGTCCGATCAGAATTTATGCCTCAACCTATTTTTTAGGAAATTTATTTGCCTTTAAATGATTATTGCTCACTTACTATGATTTCCCAACATTTTTAAAATATAAACTACAAATCTGAAATTGCTCGTGTGTTTTTAATATATATATATATATATATATATATATATATATATATATATATATATATATATATATATATATTTAAACTCTCTTCTCAACTTCGTTAACATTAGCAAAATTTATGGCAGATGAATGTCTAATGTTTGAAAAATGTTTCAATTAATTTTAGTATTTATTTCTCGATTTGTTTGTAAGCAAAAAAATTGTTATTAACCTTAAAAAAATTTCTGCGTTCGTCTCATGGAAAAGAAAATGTTCTGGGAATGTTTTCCGGAATTCACACATTCCTTCATTTTTTTATTTGGGTGCATCGACTGCTATGGTCATTGGCACCAACATACTTATATTATTATTATTTCAGTTGTTCTAAAAAGATTCCAGCAAAAATTAGAGTTTCCCCTGTCAACAATGGAACAGATGCACTTCATACTAATAAGATAGGCGTATATCAGCTGACTTATCGATTCTAGAATGTGATTAATTCCATTTCTAGGAGATGTATATTACCTAAATGTAAAATTGATTGTTCTTATCGCTTTTTATATTGTATTTTATATTTTTATTTTATCCCACAAATAAATTGACAAATATTCCTTCTAAATATTTCATGTGTATCTTTTTCTTTTATTAACCACTCTTTTTTGTTTATTTTATTTTTTAATAACATATAAATTCTCTTTTATTCTAAGTTTAGTGGTGTCGTTTTGCTCTTCAAATATGTTAAAATTCTTAAAGTCGAATTTAAAAATCAGTTTTTATTGGAATGCCACCTTGATCTTCATTTTTAGCATGTTTCTTATGCAATTTTCTATATTCACCTGTATGAGATTTTTAAAATTCTGGCAACTAATGTTATTAACATTATATTTTATATATTTTTTTTAACTATAAAAAATAGTTTTTTACTATAAAAAGCCAAATCACAAAGCCAAGGACTGTTACAAAAAACTAAGGGATTTGTCAAACTTAGATTCGAACAACTCAGAAAAGAAGGATAGGAAGGCTGCTCTAACATCTATAGCGTTATTTGGTAATGACAGTTTAAAAGACAATGTATGGTATATTGACTCTGGAGCAAGTCAACATATGACTTGTCATAGGACATGGTCTAGTATAGAAAGAGAAAACCGAACAATTGTTGAAGAGGCACGCTGTATGATTCATGCAAAAAATTTAAATAAAAGCTTATGGGCCGAAGCTACAAATATGGCCACTTACATAATAAATTTGATTGGACCTAGTCCAATGAAAAATATGTTGCCTTATAAATTATTCTACTCCAAGGAGCCGAGTTTAGTTGACTTTCAAATTTTTGGAACTACTGCTTTTATGTATGTTCCCAAGCCATGTAGAAAGAAGTGGGACTCAAAAACAAAAAAGGGAATTTTTGTTGGATATGGAGAAAACATGAAAGGATACAGAATTTATTTTGAAAATGAGAGGAAAGTTGAGGTCTCTCAGAATGTCGTATTTAAACCTCAAGACAACACAATGAGTACTTGTCCGTCTTCAGAAACACCAAAGGAATTTAATAACACCACTTGGGAAGAGGAAGAACTGCTCTATGGTTTTCAGGAAGAAGCAGATGATAAAAATACGTCTCAATATAATTTTAGGAAACGGACTAGATTAAGAAGACCTGAAAGATACTCTCTTGTCTCTAGTTCACCATTTGAGTCTCAAATTACTTATAATGGTGCTATGTCTGGACCACAAAAGGACGAATAGAAACAAGCTGTGAAGTGAGGGTTCAAAAGGAAGAGGTTGAAATATGTGCATTTTAATAAAAGGACTTGTTTGACTACTTTTTAATGAGATGGTTTATGAATATATTATTGTATTTTATTATGTGATTATTATGTTTTGAAATTTGTTGCTTATTCTTTTTTTGAATTTTTCTTGTATAAATTACATTGAAATAATTTCATTGAGGGTGGGTATTAATATTTGGTAATTCAATTATTAATATTATTGTATTATTGATAGAGCAGTGGCATTGCCCTAGCAGACTTCCTTGTAGCTGTAGTCATGTACCGCCCTTTTGTGATGCAAGTTGTGCTCTAATATGAAGTGTTCTAATGAGTGTTTACTGCTTTACTATTACTACATTATATGTTACAGTTATATTATATTTTCTAATATTATTATTACAAATATTATTGCCTTCTTTATTATTTCTATTAATTTTTTTTTTTTTTTTTTTTTTTTTTTTTTTTTTTTTTTTTTTTTTTTTTTTTTTTTTACGGCACATCTACATCTAGGTCATTAGCGCCGACACCCAGGGTGTAGCGAGGAATTTCACCAGCGAGCCGTGGGATGATAAAATTCCTGCCGGAGGTTGGGAATCGAACCCACCATCTCCCGCTTATGAATCCAAGGCGCTAGCCATTAGACCACGGGAGACCCCGTATTTCTATTAATATTACAATTGATATTATTATAGCCATATAGTATGCATTATTATACTATTGTTACCTTGTTTTGAGTTGAAATCAATTAATAAAAATGTTTATTTGAAAATGACTAGTGGTTAATGATTTTTGTCCATTATCCCCACAACTTGGTTACACTGTGCGGCGGCAGGAATTCTCTCATTCCACGGCTCGTTGGGAAAATTCCTCGCTGCACTCTGGATGTCGGTGCTAATGGCCTTGATGTCAAAGCGCCTTAAAAAAAAATTGACATGGTCCATACACATATAATAATAATAATATATGTACACTTAAAGCCAGAAGAAAAGATGCGTAAAGAAGTGTGAAATGAGCTCCATGTATGAAGCATGCATCTAGGGTAAAATTAATTCCGCCTGACTTGGACAACTTCCGTGTATTCAATTCAGCAGTCAAGCGATTAATTTGAATATAAGGTTCGTTATTTTTTTTCCTCTGTCAGGTTTTCTTTAACATTTTTCCATGTTCCATGGAATATCTTGCTTTAGTGCATAGTCTTAGACAATTGTTCAGCAGTTAATATCTGTGAATTTATTCATGTGTTTCATTGTATTCCTGATTTCATTTTGATTACAGGGGAATGCAGGAGATTCGAGGGCTGTTGTATATGGTAGTGACACACCAGTTCCCTTATCTCAGGATCATAAACCATCATCCCACCTTGAAAAGAGAAGGATTCTACATGCTGGATGCACGGTCGAAAATGGCAGGATAAATGGGCTTCTTGCTGTCTCTCGGGCTTTTGGGGATTTTCTTTTCAAGAATAACACTATGCTTTCGCCAGCCGAACAAGCAGTAACATGTAAGCTTTAATTGTATATCATCACTCAAATTTCACAACCACGTAAGTTAATTTTCCTAACTTTTCAGAAGAGCAATAGAACCGTAATGATCTGTAACTTGGAAAAATGCAATTTTCCAAAGATGTGATGCATAAAACCAATAATAATAATAATAACAGAAAAATTTGGTTTGTTGGATGGTGTGGTCCCTTATTACCGCTACGTCTCAAATAGACTTTTAGAGAAAGATACAATTAAAAAGTATTGGGATGAAGCAATGTTAATGGACCGTACTGCCCATCACAATCAACCGGACATTCTTATCATTGACAAGGGAAGTAAGACAGCCGATATTATTGATTTCGCAGTCCCCAATGATGAGAATATCCGGAAATCATATGCCGAGAAACTGCGCAAGTATAAGGACTTGGCCATAGAGCTGAAAGACTTGTATAAGTTGGATTCCGCAATGATAACAGCCCTCATATTCTCGACCAATGGGCTCATTCCGAAAACGACGATTGCCACAAATGCCTACCTGAAACTGCCGGAGGATCTTATTAAAAATGCCCAACAAGCAGTACTGTTTGATACCGCCAGAACAGTTAGGAAATTTTTAAATGAACGCCTGTAAAAACAAAACAAAAACAAAAAAAAAACAATTCTTTCGGTTGGCAACAGCCCCCGACAGAATTTATCCCAGGAGACGGAGGAGAAAACCCCCCCATAAATAATAATGATAATAACTTGAAACATATGAGCATTTCCGACTTCAGACATATTTTTGGTAACATTTAAACAAAAAACCTTGTCTGAATGGCCTAAAATAGATGAGAGAGATCATGCGGTTACGCAGAAGTAATAGTCAATTTTAGCGCGTTCTATGTTTTTTTTTTTACAAAATATATTACCATCATGTCCGGGAGATAATAAGGATTCCAAAGATACCAATAACTCAATTTCAGAGTGGCAGATACTGTAGAGCTATCTGATTCTCGTCCATAAGGCATACTAGGGAGATAATGTGGTCAGTACTATGCTCCGCCCTCCTGATTTTTCCATTTCCAGGGGTAGCCATAAATTAATTAATTGAAGGCTGGGTGGGCCTAAGAACGATTTGGGACCCCAAATCCAACGCTTGAACGACAAGACTAGAAGATAAAATCTTTAGTGTGCGCTTGGGTTTTGAACCTGGGTCCTCCAGTTCATTAGTCGCGTGCTCTACCACTGAGCTAACCTCACCCCCCATTATACATTTTAAGGAAAGTGTACACTAAAATAAATATTGATCACAACTCAATTCGAGGTGTCAAAAATACCAGTTGCTCAAATATCAAAATACATACTCACACACACACACACTCACACATATATATATATATGCATCAAATCCTATTTGAAATATTTAAAAAAAAAAAAAAAATGTGACTTTTTAAAAAAGTACAACTATTTATTGAAGAATAGAAGAATAATATTTTAAACATGTTGTTTTTTCTGTTTTTATATTGCCCAAAATATTATAAGCAGGGACCGAAAATAACTATTAATTTTTATTTCAAATGAGTTTCAATTAACCTTTAATTTTTATTTTTTTTAAATAAAAATAAAAATTTCATCGTAATTTATATATTTTATTATTTTTTTAAAAAAATTGTCTAGTAATTTTTATTTCAAAAACTTAAAAATAAAAATTATTTGAATAATGTTATTTCAAAATTTTTAATAACAATTTTTTATTATTTTAACTTTTAACATTATTTTAAATAAAAAAAAAAAACAATATTAGTGCCATAATGAATAGATTTATTGATTTTAAGAGCTCGCACACATAGCGACTAATAATGAATAGAAACAGAAACAAACAAAAAAAGTAATGCTCAAAAACAAATTTTAGAATATACAATATATACTCATACAAATCAATTGGATTTAGACGAACTTTGATTCACTCACATAAACAAATAACTTCTAATAAACAAAAGGTTCCAAATCAAGCATTTATTTATTTGTTCCAAGGATAAGAGATATTTAATAAATGAGTTTCACTTAACCTTTAATTTTTATTATTGGGAAATAAAAATAAAAATTCCATCGTAATTGATATATTTTATTATTTTTTTTTAAAAGTGTTCTAATAATTTTTATTTTAAAAACTTAAAAATAAAAATTATTTCATAACAGTTATTCATTAATTTTAAAAATATAAATTATGAAGTAATTTTTTGTCATAATTTTTAGGAAACATTTAATTTTTATTTCGGTCCTTGATTTTAAGTCTAATCTTAAAGTAACTTATCATTGGTGAGGAGAGTTTGTGGAGGTACTACGTATTACAGTTACAAAAACTTCAGATCCCCTCCTGAATGATTTTATTAAATTCTCATAGTGAAGCTTTCAGAGACGCAGATTTATCATGAATGTCTCATGTGTTATAACCTTTGATGACACATGTGGCATGCTTATGATGAACCTGTGTCTCTGAAGGTTTGAGAATTTAATAAAATCATTATGGTGGAGACCTAAAGTTTTTGGACACGTAATATGTAGTACCACCGCCATCTCTCAAAACCAATGACAAGTTACTTTGAGATTAGATTTAATATATTTTGAACATTATAAAAATAGAAAAACAACAGGTTTCAAAGATTATCATCTTTTATTCCAAAATAAATAGCTGTAGTTTTTTTAATTTGCCAATCAGCTTCTAAACCTTCATTTTTGTTGCTCGCTGGTTTTCGGCTTGTGCGTTATTGAAAATTGATTCTTGATTTTCATGTTACTGTATGTTAAAAATATCCAGGATCAAATTAATAAAACTGTGATCACTTTAAGCGGTAGGCGCCCATGCTTTGTTGTGTAATTCCGAGGGTTATGATGTGTGCCTCACCAGTATATGTGCCTTTTAGTTCCTTAACTAACATTTCAGTGACATTCAATTCTGTGCCTGATTTGTAAGTAGACTCCAGATTGGCTTTAGGTATCCTATTCGCTACTTCATAGTCAATCTTCCCTGAATTGCTAATGACTGTCCCTAAATAGCTAAGGACTCTTTGGTTCCTGTCCTGGTAGAACTAATACCTTCTCTAGGAGGTATTGATTGTCATTCTGTTGCAGAGGGGCTCTTCTTGCCATTCCAGAAGCGGGATTTGTAGGTCGTATTTCTTCTCTGTTTGAACCACAACATTCCTCATATTCCATTTCTCAATTAACGTTCAAGCAGTAGATGAGAAATGAAGAGATGAGAAAATTTCTGGCACCGGTGGGGATCGAACCCATCATCTCCCGCTTATGAATCTAGTGCACTAGCCACTAGACCACGGGAGACCCCTAGAAGGTGTTAGTAAGAAGGATATCGCAGGTGGTATTAAAAAGGATATAGAAGATAGTATTAGGTTAGGTTAGTATTAAGGTGGTATTGAAGGTAGTATTAGGAAGGATATTGGAGGTGGTATTAGGAAGGGTATAGAAGGTTGAATTAGGAAGGATATTGCAGGAGGTATTAGGAAGGATATTGCAGGGGGTATTAGGAAGGATATTGGAGGTGGTATTAGGAAGAGTATTGAAGCTGAATGCTACCTGGTCTTGATAGTCTGAAGGTATGTAGACAATTGGCTCCTGAAGATTCCTTCGGATAATGTCACAATGCACACTAAGCGTTGGGCACAGTTTATGTCCCATCATTGTGATCCTGTACACCGTACGTCTTGCTGTTTCTTTTATAAAAATCTCTATTGGTCTTAGGTTGAGTAATATCTCCATAGCTCCTGTAGGGGTGACCCCATTGCACCCGTAAACATCAGGCAAACCATCTTTTGCAGGAGCACAGCATTCTCTTATTGATACCAGTGCTGCAGCGATGCCACCCCACTATCGATCCATATGTCACTATCAGCTTCACAATCTCTGTGTAGATCCAATACATATCCTTGGGAGTAATACCCCAGTTATTCCCAACTGTACGTGTGGCCTTCTTGGCTGTGTTGTGGAGGTGCTCCTTCCAGTTGAGCTTGGACTTACTTTACTGTTTTGGAGAAACTTAGATTACTGCCTGCAAGGCTTAATCCCTTGGGGGGGCCTTGTCCCTCCAATTTCCGTCTTTTAAGACGGAAAGGTATCAGTGTGATTTTTTGAGGATTGATTTTAAAATGTTTGTCCCTGCAACAATCATCCACTAAGTGTAGTGCTACATCAAGCAATTTTGCTAGAGTTGGTAATAACTTCCCTGCCACTTTAATCACCAGGTCATCTGCGTAAGCTTGCACCTGGAAACCCTTGATCCTTTAACCTCGTCAACAGTGTATATACCACCAAACACTATAATAGTGGTGATAGGACTCTCCCCTGAGGGCAGCCTGTCCTTGGTTTAATTATCGTTGAGTTTTTCTTAAAATAGATGGAAGCCTTAACACTTTCTCTACCATTGACTGCTCCAGCAGTTGAGGGGTGGCTGGGCCCTGTTGCCTTTTGGTGAACGATTTGTCCAGCAATCGAAAGTTCCTCATATTTTCCGCATTCTTTTTCTTCTCATGTCTCAAATTTAGAGCTATATTTCTAGTACTCCCGTCTGTATTGGCCATGTGAGCTATTCAGGCGTACGTAAAAAAAGAAGTTTTTAACTCTATCTGTGTGGTATCCAAAGTCACGGATCAAAAACGAGGATGGGAAAGTTATTAGCCATAGTTATTGCGTATATATTTCACTTTTTTATTATTCCTAACATGTAAGAAATTATTATAAAAGACGAGTCTTAATTCGGCGAGGAGATTGCTTAGAGTCAATGTGCTATGACCAAGAGTGGTAAAAGTATCCCATTCAGGGGGCCCAAGACTGGGTGCGAGTACCTCATACAAGCGAACCCCTGTGCCTCTCTTGGTGCGGAATGGGTTAATTAAAATAAATAGTCTAATTTGTTTTAAAAATTCTAAAATATAAAATAATTCCTTTATTCTCAATAAAGTTAATATTCAGTTTCCAAGATTTTAAATACTATTTTATTTCTTT
Organism: Gonocerus acuteangulatus; assembly: GCA_946811695.1. NCBI lineage: Eukaryota > Metazoa > Arthropoda > Insecta > Hemiptera > Coreidae > Gonocerus > Gonocerus acuteangulatus. The sequence goes on along the minus strand of OX328132.1, from coordinate 8,879,477 downwards.
TAAGGTTTTCCTGAAATAAGAGTAGAACAAATTGATTCTGATTGGCAGTTTTTACTTCTGGCTAGTGATGGTATTTGGGAAGTGATGTCTGTGCAGGTACATGTTACTTAATTCAATTCTTGGAGCTATTTCCTTTACTTTGGCCAGACTACCTCAGGTGGTACATGGTGCTTGTTCATAATCTGAAAGCAAAATGTTTTAAAATTTTGCTTTCAGCTAACGAACAAGTATCATGTACCACCTGTAGAAGCCAAGTCTAATGCCGTAGAAAATTTGTGGTTTAAAAAACCGCACTGCTGGTGATATATGCCAGAATGTAGGAGGAGAACATGAAAGATATTTGAATTATTTAGAAAATCTTGAATCCTATAGGAGGAGATAAAATCACCCAGCGATGAAGTTTAAAAGAGAATATCTTTCATGTTATGAAAGGAAACGTGATGTGGCCTTCTTATTATTGAATATAGTAATTATATGCAAGAATAAGAATATTTATTTAGTTTTTGACAAAAACATAATTGCCACTTGATGAAAACATAATTAAAGCTACTGAATATGCCTTCAGTATATAAGTGAAATATAAGAGTAAAGTTCTGGTACTTCCACATTTTTTTGCAAATGACTTTTGGATATTGCCGTCCTTCAAAATAGCGATATCAACT
>OX328132.1:8763751-8878615 GCA_946811695.1 Gonocerus acuteangulatus | reverse complement strand
TTATTTTGGTTCCACCAGTCTTTTTTTTTAATTAATTATTATAATAGCGTGTCAACCCTTAAGGTCACTAACGCCATTCCTGTGTGTAGTAAAGTCTTGAAAGGTCATGATTTACAATCTTACCTGGAAGGGTCTGCTAACACTAGAAACGGACCCGCTAGTGACAAGGTCTTGGAATCCTGGAAATCTATATTTCTAACAATAAATTGTTTTTGTTATTTTACTTAACCAGTTTTATTTTCAAATACATTATCCAACTATAAGCAATTAAAAAATAACAAGGAATAAAACAGACAAAAAGAACCATTCGAATAAACGAAATCAATTAATTTAAAGTTTTAAGCACTTATTTCTCCGATTGACATCGCCTAATTAAAACTTTCTTCAGAACCTTTTTTGTAGAGCATTTAGTAAGCTTTCGAATGGTAATCTTCCGCTTCACAAGATTGTCAACGGTTTTCGAGATACTAACGAAAGTATACAAAGTTACCAAAACTTTTTTTGTCTGTTAATAAAATATTTTATTCTAACCCTTCCTTTACCCTAAACGTAACAAAAATTTCAACATATTAGTGTTGATGAAATTCGAACATGCAGAAAATGTTTCAACTGTATCCCATAATTCTAAGTACCAAAATCAAATACAAACAACCCTCCCTAGGAAGGACGCTAGGCAGTTGAAAAGCTATATCTTGGAAATCCATATCTCTAACATTAAATTGTTTTTTCTTATTTTTCTTAACCTGTTTTATTTTCAAATACATTATCCAACTATAAGCAATTAAAAAATAACAAGTAATAAAAAACAGACAAAAAGAACAGTTCGAATAAGCGAAATCAATTACTTTAAAGGTTTTAAGCTCTTATTTCTCCGATTGACATCTCCTAATCAAAACTTTCATTAGAACCTTTTTTTTAGAGCATTTAATAAGCTTTCTAATGGTATCCTTCCGTTTAACAAGATTCTCAACCTTTTTCGAGATATTAAAGAAAGTAAACAAAGTTACTAAAACTTTTTATGTCTGTTAATAAAATATTTTATTCTAACCCTTCCTTAACTCCAAACGTAACCAAAATTTCAAAATATTAGTTTTGATGAAAGTAGAACATGCAGAAAATGTTTCAACTGAATCCCATGATTCTAAGTACCCAAACCAAAAACGGTATTCAAAAACTATTTTTCCAATTTTCTCGAAAACGGTTAAAGCTATCGCCTTGAAAATGGTTTCATTCGTTTTCCTAGCCCAGGAAGCATATAAAACGAGTACTTACAAGCTTATGAACTCAAAAACGTAAGCGTTACGATTTTTTTTTTGCGCGAATTTCGCCCCAAACGCCATCTTCCAGTAGGCTGATTTTGCTGGTTAACGAACTTGACCTTTCAAATTTGACGAAAGATTTTTGTACCAAATTCCATCAAAATCGGACCATTCGTCTAGGAGCAACAGAGCGAACAGATATATATATATATATATATATATATATATATATATATATATATATATATATATACAAATTTGAACCACCGTTATTTTCGGTCTCTATGGGTTCTGACACGCGAAATTTTCTAGTCGGCACTTCCGGATTGTTTCATTGTATCAACCTTATAAGCGGGGTTCCTCCCTATGGGGGAGGGAGGAACCGCGCTAAAAAGGCGTCTTTTAAATTATTTTTTCGGTAATGGCACTTCTACATTTGAAGAGCAATAATCTATTATGGACTAAGTGACAAAAAAACAGTTAACCATTTTTATAATGTCCAAAGTGCCAGTTTATACGTATAGAACCCCAGTGCCCAGACTTTTATACTTTTATACAAAAAGTCCGACTCGTAGGAACTGCGTCATCTTAGCGCGGTTCCAGGTCATTTTTTTTTTCTACGGCTCATCTACATCTAGGTCATTAGCGCCGACATCCAGGGTGTAGCGAGGAATTTTACCAGCGAGCCGTGGGATGATAAAATTCCTGCCGGAGGTTGGGAATCGAATCCACCATCTCCCGCTTATGAATCCAAGGCGCTAGCCATTAGACCACGGGAGACCCCGGTTCCTGTTCATATCCCTATTCTCATTTGAAAAGCATAGAATAGAAACAGATAATATTTTCCTCGGCCTTTGTTCAAAGGGTTTTATGGCTATACCTGGGTTCGTGACCACAAGACCCTAGAAACCTCTTCGACCGATACTTCATTTCATACGTTTCAATGAATTGGAAAATATCAAAAATTTTCACATATTCCTGTGTTCTTTTACTATAGTAATAATTCTACAGATAAAATCAATTAAAAAATAAAATAAAAAAACCAACAGCATAAAGGCAATTGAAAATATTCAAAAGACGTCATCGAATCTTTTTCTCTTGGCAAGCTATATTTCTAACAATGAATTGTTTTTCTTACTTTGCCTAATCTGTTTTATTGTAAAATACATTATCCAACTATAAGCAATTAAAAAATAACAAGGAATAAAAACAGAGAAAAATAACAGTTCGAATAAGCAAAATCAATTACTTTAATGTTTTAAGCACTTATTTCTCCGATTGACATCGCCTAATCAAAACTTTCATCAGAACCTTTTTTGTAGGGCATTTAGTAAGCTTTCTAATGGTATTCTTTTGTTTACCAAGATTCTCAACCTTTTTCGAGATATTAAGGAAAATATACAAAGTTACCAAAACTTTTTATGTCTGTTAATAAAATATTTTATTCTAACCCTTCCTTAACTCCAAACGTAACCAAAATTTCAACATATTAGTTTTAATGATAGTAAAACATGCAGAAAATGTTTCAACTGAATCCCATGATTCTAAGTACCCAAACCAAAAACGGTATTCAAAAACTATTTTTCCACTTTTCTCAAAAACGGTTAAAGCTATCGCCTTGAAAATGGTTTCATTCGTTTTCCTAGCCAAAGAAGCCTATAAAACGAGTACTTACAAGCTTATGAACTCAAAAACGTAAGCGTTACGATTTTTTTTGCGCGAATTTCGCCCCAAACGCCATCTTCCAGTGGGCGGATTTTGCTGGTTAACGAACTTGACCTTTCAAATCGGGCGACAGATTTTTGTACCAAATTTCATCAAAATCGGACCATTAGGGAGGCCAGAAATCCGCGAACAGACAAATATATATCTACATACATAAATAAATATATACATATATATATATATATATATATATATATATATATATATATATATATATATATATATATACAAATTTTAACCACCGTTATTTTCGGTCTCTAGGGGTTCTGAAACGCGAAATTTTCTAGTCGGCACTTCCGGATTGTTTCATTGTATCAACCTTATAAGCGGGGTTCCTCCCTATCGGGGAGGGAGGAACCGCGCTAAAATAAAAATGTCACTCAATAATAATTTTAAATAATTATTCAGACTTTTTCATGGAAATGTTTCACAAGATGTAGCACATTATTGATGATTTGTCTTCATTTATAAACGGTGCAAATCAGAGTTTCATTTATTACAGCATAATAAATGACCAAGTTAAAAAAAAGGAATTTACCAAAATCTGTCCTTTACTTCTCAGTAAAAATAGGTTCGCAGAAATCTATGTGCTCTAGACCTTCACTCAAGAACAACACAAGGAATACTGACCCAAATTACTGCCAGCAGATGACCTATGGGTTGAGGGTCAGGGCTACCTGCTACCGCAGCAGGTAGCGTGCCGAGCCTAGGTTTTCCCCATAAAATTCCCTCCCAATACCAAAGGGGGCATACAAACCTTACATATTCTGCTAGAGGAATGTAAAGGCTACAAGCTGACACAAATAACTCCGTGATTCCTGGTGATGCTGATGTTTAAAACCTTTCTAAATTTCACATAGGCGTGTTAAAAAATACTTAACTTTAAAAATCTGTTACCCAACTTCATATCAAGATATTTCGCTCGTTTTGTCATATTTATGTAGTTCATCTATGGTACATTTATTACAGAAAAAATTATAAAAATAAAAAATTATTATGGCATATTAATTGACTAGTATCCTAGGGTTGCAAATAATGTTTGAGCACACATGTATAGAACCACTATCTTTGAAACGTCTCAGAGACTAAATGGACGGACACAAAATTAAAATTTCTTTATTAATATAATATATGGTTACTATAGAACCTTCAAGACATGTTCTGGTGTTTCTTAAAAATTTTGGGGTTTTTTGAACCATGATGGGCGGATCTGAACCACTGTGCGTCGTAACCTGTCACTTATGGGGGTTTGGATTTTCCATTAAACGATATTACCTTTAAATGATTCCATTATACTTTTTAAAATAAGGGCTAATTTATTTTCCACTCCTCTTTCCCTAAATCACTTGAAAAATAATCGTTTCTTATAAATTACATATTAAAACTATTAATTTATTCAAAAACAAGAAAAAAACTTCAAATATTGGGGATTTGATTTTCTTTAAAAAGCTGAGATTTATGTGTACTTAGTTTATGTTTTTAGTTACATAATTATATAATATAATATTCTAATAATATTTTTACTTGTATAAAAATGTAAAATACTACGCTATATGGGAAGAAATCGGTCAAATTAAAGCATTAGGGCTAATGGACAATGACCGTCTCTCCCTTAAACAAGATGGCGGACTCCAGTTAGCCCTGCTTCACTTTTTCCCGGGCAAACCAGCGCAGTTAGTCATCTACTCCTTTCTATATCTATGATTTAATGTTCACATATATCTCATTCAAACCGCAATATCAATTCAAAAAGTTCAAATTAATAAAAGGTTCTAGTTAGCAACAATGTTTCGAAATTCGCTTCTCTTCTAAAAAAGATCCTTCAGATTGCAGAATTTCACAAAGAAGTAAAAATGAATGAACTTTCCAACGGTATGCTCAAACCTGAGATTATCTCCCAACTTCATAATGTAATTGGAATTCCATTTAGCGGAGTCCATTGTAGTCCATGGAGTAAAAAAACATCAAATAAATAAACGTAATATAATGTTAATTTTCGTGATATTATCAGAAATAAATGAAAATTATTCTTTTTTTGCGAGAATCACGCTCCCAAAACCATTTTCCGGTGAACGGATTCTGCTGGTCCTAACTCTTGTAATCCGATTACAGGCGTGTAATGGCCATTCCCATTACTCCATTCCTATTCCTGTAATGGTAATAGAAATTGCAATTACTTTTTCCGATTACAAGTAATGCTAATAAAATAAACCATTACTTGTAATCGAAAAATATAATTGCAGTTTCCATTACCATTACAGGAATTGGAATGGTAATTGCAATTACATTTCTTCTAAAGAAATGAAAATTTTGTATTGTAAATGGGGTTCCATTTTTTTTTTTTTTTTTTTTTTTTTTTTTTAAATTAGTCATAAATAAGTTATTCTAAATATAAAATAAAAATCAACATTATAAATCAAAATGTACAGAACTGATTACTCAAAAGAACTGATGCACTAAATTTATTTAACGAAAAACGACTTTTTACGGTGAAAATAGTATGAATTGTACACGACCTAAAACAAAAAAAAATCACTAAGTTTTTTATGTATCAAACATTTTAACAAAATAAATCATTAGATATTAATAATCCACATTACACACATAAGTTAATATCTTAGTACGGCCACTTCTGGGTTTGGAAGGATAAGTATGCTTTCTCCATAACTCCTTCTTAATAATTGCTTTCTATTCATGAGCTTTAGTGAAATTTATTTTAAGTGAGAGGAAAAATAATAAATGATAAAACTGACGTCAAATAAATACATAATATTATTATGAAATTAATCGAAAAAAGAAACATGCAAAAAAACAATTTACAGATGTGACAGAACATCAAAATATCATTGTTTTGTTCTTAAGCGTATAATAATGAAAATTAAAACTAATGCTAAACAGGAGGGGGAGCACCCTCCCCTCACAATGTAAGATCTTACTTATCGATACGATTTCTTCTTCCAGAGGGTTTTTTTTTTTTTACAATTTGCTTTTATCTTTTTTTCATAAATTTTTATTCAATTTTAAAATTAAATTATATTCATTGATAATTTAAGAACTTCCGAGCTTTTATTTCAATTTGCATCATGGTATTATCAGCTTGCATCGAAAATTCTAACTATTGGTAATACTTAGATAGAAGATAACGTAAGAAATTTTAGTCTGAAGTATTCAGTTGGCAGCTTATATCAATAAACAGCTGTGTTCTACACTCCCCTGAAGTGACTGAGATTATTATTAGGATGTATGAGTAATTTAAGTGCCATTCGGCAAAATGTTTCTCTAAGGACTGATTGTTATAAATGGCCGAGGAGTTCTCCCCGTTTAGGAATATTTTAAGTGATGAAAACTGTTCTTAAGTTCGTTCTATCTATGGATCGATGGAAAAAGCTGTCTCGGCAATGCCAGTAATTTCAAGATAATTGGCATATTGATGGAAACTATATTAGTTTTTGAATTAGGTTCGTACTGTTTTATTATTTTAATTGTAACTAGAATTCGGCCGGTGTACCTTGAAGTACTCAAACGTATATGTTTCTCTTTCCCCTGTGATGTAGGTATTATAACTTGACAGTTTGGATGTTGTGTTACAGTGTCTAAAGGTTACTATGGCTAGTCTTGTGGAAATTGATAATCTGAGCAATACAGAACATATAACTAAACTTTTCCCTAAGTGTAGGCCAAGGGATATTAATTTGAATTCTGTACCTGATAATGAAACATACATAATGGAGCAAAAACAAAGGCACAATAGGTAAGTTCATTTTTAAATTATTATTTATTTTTTATTTCTTAATGCTTAAACACTTGAACACAAACATTATATTTGCATAACACCTTTCTGTGAACATTTTGGTTTCACATTCATCTGATTTCGCTTGCTTATTGTTGCAACTAATAATTTTTGGTAAGAATTATGTTCATGACCTTTGATTGTACCTGCTGTTTATTTGCATACATACAGTTTAACATTTTTATAGTATGAACTATTGAGTAGGGTATAATTTAGTCTTTATCATATTTTTAAAGTGTGTATATTCTTATACACATATCAAAATGAATTGTTTTACCTCATACTAATGATTTTTCATTAAATTTGGTATTGTAGCAATGTAATTATTTTTTGAGTTATTTTGAGATGTGTTCTGATAAAATTGAATTATTTTTAAAGTATTTTTTTGAGGAATAACGTTATTTATATTGATTTGACAGTTACTATTGATTATTTCAGTCCACTTTTATCTTAGGGAGTTGGGCAATGGTACATATCCCACTGTATCTGTTTTGTGAGACAAAACTATATGAAATTCTACATTCGAATATTTATTTCATTCCTCCTCATCTGTAGTAATCACTAATTCAAGTCGAGCTAAGTTCGTATATATTTGTTAAATATGTGAAGTGTTGTGTTTTATTTAAAAAAAAAAACATAAACCGAAAGTCACTATATAACTCTCGATTGATCATATTAAAAATATAGCTATTTGACTAAATGTAAACATTTTTTATTCAACATGCTTAATTATACTTTTCAGAACGATTTATTCAATAATCAGTAAAATATTATTATGGAAAATTCAATATCACAGTTTTTTAGTTAATAACTCATTCCATTTCCCAATACGAAAAAATATCATTGATAAGTAATATGACATTTTATTCCCATTCCTGATTCTCAGGAGACAAAACTTGTTGCTATGGTTATTCTCAAATACAACTGTAAACCAGGAGAACTACCTAATTTAGCATAAAGCTTAATTCTGTTTTTACCTTTTTTAAACCTCAGAGTTTTCGATATTTCCAAATTACGTAGATTATTTTTTTATAAGCATAGGGAGTAGAAATTAGATTACAATCAAACCAATATACTAGCAGGAAAACATTTTTTAAACACTTTTAAAAATAGGTCATTTACATATGAAAATTAATCAAATGTAGCATTCCTCTTCTCTCTATAATCTTAGATAATTTAAAAAATGTAGAGTACATTATTCATATTTTTTTCCTGGATTTATGAGGTTTCATTTATGTCAATACGTTGCTTATTTCCTGCACCACTTTTGAATCTACTTATTTGAAAAATCAATCAAATGAAAACAATAGATTTAAAATTATTTTATTTATCTCCTATTATTATAAAATTTATTTTTAACAAAAAAAGGAAGAAAATGAATATATTGAATAGTAATACTCCAACCATATCTTATTATTATAAAAAATGATCAACAATTGGGATTAGTTTTGATTATCTATCCATTTCATTCCTTAATTGAATATTTCTGTTGGATTTAAATTTAAAAAAAGTTATTTTTTTTTAAAGTGCTGTATTAGATGATCAAAAGTCAAAGTATCGTAAAAATGTATAATAACTAAATGTATTTTGGGGAACAATTCTGTTTATCATTCAAGAAAAATCCCCCAAAAAACAAAAAAAAAAAAACATTTAAAGTTTAACAAACATTTTTTCTCTTATTTTATGCAATCTCTCGCCTATTTCCTGCCTATATAAAAGTTTAATTTTTAGATGTTACTTGCTGCGTGAAGATTTTTTTTTTTTTTTTTTTAAATAATTACTATATATAATATAATATTTAATCCTTGTCATTTACGCATAATTTAATATTTACATATAATATCTTTTTTTTTTCCTAACTAATATTTAGGTGATCGTTGGGTCTGGAAAACGTTATTTTTTCAGATAATTTTGGAAACCGCTTTGATTGTAAGAATCTAAAAAAAAGATTTTACTTATCTTTGCTACTTTAATATTATATCAGATAATAATGAATGGGAGAAAAATGTAAGAATTCCCTTGCTTTGCAAAGTTTCAGTCACACATGAATTTAAACATACCAGGTAACGCAAAAAGCCCTGTCATTTTATTTTAAATCCCATGTTTACAAATGTCTTACTCTAATACCATAATGATAAATAAAGAGCAACCTTGTAGGACTAGAAGATGATTCTTTTGGTAGTAAGCTGGACTACTTTAACTTTAATCCAGTTGACGTTCTGAGCTGGAAAAAAATTGTTTACAATAATCTCTCTTGAAATGCAAATTCGCTCGATTTTACTCTACGAGTTAAAATTAGGCCTAAAAGCCACTGAGGTTGCTCTGAAATCGCTGGAAAACTTAAACTTTCCGAGTCTGCAAACAGAAATCATCTACATCAAATTGGTAAGACCAAAAAACTTGATAAGTGGGTTCCCTAATAAACTGACCGACCGCTAGATCACACGGGACAAACTCTTAGCGATTTGCTGGGAAACTCTACCTCACCCACCATAAACCCCTGATTTGTCACCATCTGATTACCATCTGTTCAGAGCTCTAGACAACAGTATGCGTGAATAAACGTTCACAGATGTGACACCCTTGAAAAACACCTTAGAAACTTTTTTTTCATCCAAACCAGCTGAGTTTTATAAAAAAGGAGTTTGTGACATTGAGGCATGTTGAAAGAAGGTTTTGGAAGAGTGAGGGTGACTATTTTGACGAATAAATCTTATTTGAAATATATTTTTGCTTTATTTTTACCCTATTTAAAAAAAACAAAAACGACAGGACTTTTTGTGTTACCTGATATTAAACATTTATTTGTACAAGCTTACGTTATTAAATAACACAGTAGATAAAATGTCAGTAATGATAACATTTGAAGCTGTTATGAGCTCATTTTCTCAATATTCTTCACTCCATTCTCATGAATCTTTTTGAGAATAGTTCATGTTCTTAAAATTATATTCAATTAACTGAAGGAGGAGAATCTAATTGATCAATAAGATCCCACGGCTCGGGAAAATTCCCCCTGCACCCTGGATGTCGGCGCTAATGGCCCAGATATGTCGAAGCGCCGTAAAAAAAAAAAAAAAAAAAATTACACTCTTTTTTAATGTTTATTGAGACTTTCAACAAAAGCGCATTTCTTATTTGATTCTTATTAAGGGCTTAGTAGATAATGAGCTAAAAGTTACAGACATATCATGACTCATTGACCTTTCTTTTTTTTAAACTTTTTGATCCGAAGTTGATTTTTATTCTGATTAAAAATATCCTCCATATGTTTGAATTTAAATAGAAAACTAGTACTTCTGAAATGCCGGTCTTTCCCTAATTAGCAGATTCATATATATTGTTATATATAATTTTCATTATCAGCTTAATATTAACTATAGTGAAGAGATAGTTGACCGTTGTTATTAAGATGATGTAGATGATCGGAGTTCGGTCATTTGTTTGAATAAAACCACATTTTATAAATAAAATGAGTCGTATTTATTGCCAATGTTTTGGCTTGTGTTACAAGCCATCTTCAGGGCTGTAAACAATAATGGATATGAGGATAAATCTAATGATATTTACATATCTATGGTATACAGAGTGGATATTGATTAACATATGTAAGTAAGAATGAATATATATATATATATATATATATATATATATATATATATATATATATATATATATAAAATATTTGTCTAATACAAATAACAAGGAAGTGAATGTAAGTAGGTTTAGAATTTCTAGGAGTCGGGAGGAGTCCCTTACCCTATCCGATCCCAAATTCCATGCTAAAAACAAATCCCGACTCCTAGAAATTCTAAAGGCTAACAGAATTCCTAGACAAACGATCACCTCCCTCTTAAATTCCTTTGAAAATCCCCCCCTTCTCAGGACACAGTAGTTCCCTTATTCAGATCCCTTCCATCCAAACCTTACAGAAAAAATCCAAAAATCCCTCAGAAGCACATTTCCAACTTATACACTACACTAAAAGACCCCGTTCCACACAAAAATAGATCCAACACCTAACTGTAGCAGCACCTACATTGGACAAACAAAGAATCCTATTAAAAACAGACTAAAGACACACAGATACACCATTAAGAAAAAATACATAAAAACCGCCTTATCCAGACACGCCATCACAGACGGCCTCAACTTAGACTTAGACAATTTCTCCATCCAGTCAAACGCATCCAACCTTCAGAATTGTCTCCTTTCAGAATCCATTTACATCCATCTAGAACATAACCCTGTCAATGACAAAATGACAAAGTAGTCATCTCCTCTACCTATTTTAACATTTTCCACATCCTTAAAACTTCCCATTAGGTAAATCCCGAACTTGTCAACCTTACCCTGCACACTTACCTTAATAATCCTTACCCTAGCCGGCAGGAGCGTTAGCTCCCTTTTATCTTTCCCCTGCGTTCATTCCTCCGAACCCCCGCTCATTCCTTCTGCTCCATTCCTCCCCACCACCTTCTCCTTCCACTCCCCCCTAACATTGCTCATATTCTTCCCACACTTTGAAATGTAGTCTCCAAAAGTACTGAGCTGTTCCCTCTCTTCTTCATAGGTATGTCACCTTCTTTGCATTTTATTCATGTACAAACATATATTTATATATATATATACATACCTTGCTATACAAATTACTAACTTGTATTATTTCTAGTTCCTAGTTGTTATATATATATATATATATATATATATATATATATATATATATATACATACATACATACATTCTCTTTCCTTGTGTATTATTTATATGTATATATATATATATATATATATATATATATATATATATATATATATATACCCAAGGAAAGAGAATGTGTGTGTATGTATGTACATATATATATTCTTGCTTACATATGTTAATCAATATCCACTCTGTATACCACAGATATGTAAATATAATTAGATTTATCCTCATATCCATTATTCTTTACAGCCCTGAAGATGGCTTGTAACACAAGCCAAAACATTGGCAATAAATACGACTCATTTTATTTATAAAATGTGGTTTTATTCAAACAAATGACCGAACTCCGATCATCTACATCAGCTTAATATTAACGTTCGTTAGAAAACATTCTTTATGATTGCTTCTAAATTATTGAACAGTAATATTTTCTTAAACTGAAGAAAGAACGAGTATGAATGGTTTGGATAACTTCCATCCATTTCGATTGATTACATCTCCTTTCTTCAGCCCTACCAAAGATTTCAAAATAAAAGTTGGTTGTTGTGGAGATAGTTAGCCGTTGCAGTGATGCGTAGTCAAGGTATGGTTGGGATTCAGCAAGGGATTCTCCAAGCCGAATCCCAACCATGCCTTGACTACGCATCACTGCAATGGCTAACTATCTTCACAGAGATTGAGATAGTTAGTTGATTGAACCCTCCAATCAAGTTGGTACATATACATGTTCGTGACAATATTTCAGGGGGCAAAACTAAGTACTCCACCCCACCAACCACACATTTCTATCTCACTCCATTCCAGACATATGCCATTTTAAAGGATCTTTAGAAAAAAAAAACGTGTTTTTTGTAGTACAACTCCAATTTTCTCTGCTGGTACACATTTTCTTCAACGTTTTATTACATTTTTGAAATAAGCATTAAATTAGCTTTAAGGCTAATGCACATCCATTGTTCGCAAGTATTTTATTCAAGCCACAATATCAATTCAAAGAGTAGAAATGAATAAAAGCTTCTGGTTAGCGACAACTTTTCAAAAATCACTACTCATCCAAATCAAATCCTGCAGGCTGCCGAATCTCACAAAAGATGTAGCATTTAATCAACTTTCCAAGGGTATACTCAGAACAGAGATTATCTCTCATTTTCATAATGTAATTGGAATTCTATAGTGAAAAAACATCAAATAAATAAAAGTAATATTGATTATATCATCAGAAATAAAGGAAAATTATTCTTGATGAAATTGATATTTAATGAATAATCATTAAATATCAATGGATTTCATGTAAGGTTTACTATAAAGTAAGACTTACATAAAATTTGAATAAAAAAAAGTATTAACTTTCTTACAATAGGCCTCCTTGCAGAACACGCTGATGACACCTGGTTACATAACGAACTGGTTCAATGAACATTATCCAGGAATATGGACTGGGAGATTTGGCCCTATGCAATGGCCGGCCAAAACCCCTGACTTGATGTCGCTTGATTTTTAGGCACAGGGTTGGCTTAAGTAGCAAGTGTACAAAGTACCCATTTAGGATATAAACCACCTGATTGCAAGGATTCGTGAATAATTTCTCCAAATGAGAGCTAGGACAACATCAGTAGTGTGACCAGGTGTCGTCATTGTGTTCTGCAAGGCTTAAATAAGATACTTGTGAACAATGGATGTGCATTAGCCTTAAAGCAAATTTAATTCTTATTTAAAAAATATAATAAACCGTTCAAGAAAAATGTGTACAAGGAGGCTAAATTGGAGTTGTACTACAAAAAAACACTATTTTTTCTAAAGAACCTTTAGAACGGTATATATTTAGAACGGAGTGAGATAGAAAAGTGTGGTTGGTGGTGTTGAACTACATTTTGTGTTTAGTTTTACCCCCTGAAGTATTGTCATTAATTTGTGATACACCCTGTATATTTGTGTATGTATCTATGTACCCACATAGATTTCTATGTATATGTGTGTGTGTATATATATATATATATATATATATATATATATATATATAAATAAATAAATAAATAAATAAATATATAAATATAAATAAATGTCCATGTGTTTATTTTCCTCTTCAATTTGTTTCTTAATATTTTTATTTGAATTCTTTTTTTCACATAAGATAAAATTCTCTCCTATTCATAGCACTCCCCCCCCCCCCCTCCCACTTTGAAGAACTCTACATTTAAAACCTAATCTGCTATTCATCCTTGATTACCTAAATTTTCTTGCTACTCTATTTTTATCAATTGTGTATCCCACCACTATGTTTCTTCTTGACAAATATGTTTGACTTCCGCATTTTTCTACTCCTATCTTTTTGCATTATGCTGTACGCTAAAAAGGCAAAACTATCTTATACCCCTCTTATTTTACATATATTGTTGATTGTCGTACTTACAATAATTTGCTTGGACACATGCTTCCCAGGAAAAAGGAGGTTTCTTTGATTCCTCTTATATAGTGGTAAATATGTATTCTTCCATATACTACTTTCTGATTAAAAAGAAAAGTGTGTTTATGTGTTTGTATTTTCTTTTTCTCTGGCTCACATTGATTATCATGCAGTCACATACATTTTCACATACATAGGCACACATATGCCAATACCAGTACACACACAGGCATACAAAATGTAGTTCCTTCTAATAGTAAACCTTTGGATAACAGTTTTTTGGATAATAGTTTCTTATCTTTTGTAGCTTCATATTTTCTATTTTAAATTAAATTGTGGTCTAGGCACAAAGTTGTTTTTTTACTCTGTTGATTATTTACATTTTCTTCTAAAGATAATTGTTCTCAAATTTTGTTTCTCTCAATGTTGTTTAATTCTCTTAGGGTTTCAGTCTCTTAGATTTTTTTGTAGAATTTAGTATTTTCTAAAATTTTCATATCCCATATTCTGTGTTCATATAATTCTGTACCTTAAAAATTTTACTTTTAGTCATTACGTATAGGTTTGCTACAGCGTTTTAACATTTAATTCTTTATTACGAGTATAAAGTGCGTATAGAGTTTTTTTTGGGACTAATTAAATCTTTTTGGTTATTTTATGGAATCTTTTTATTTTTTAAGGAATGTTTATTTTTATCAAGTACTGATGGTTTATTCTTTTAATCGTGTTATATAAGGAATATGCTTACTCCTGTTTAGTTTCAATCAATCTTATTTTGTACAAATGAGTAGTACTTAAAATGTGACTATCAAAATATCTCAATTAGGCACAAATACAACTGAGCATATAACTCTGGCTACTGTGTAAATATATAATTTAGTTCCAAATATTCAATATAATAGTTCTCTACATAAACCAACAAACCCTTCCCCTTACTGATTTTAGGTACTCTGTACTGTAATATAATTAGATCATCATTTGATATATTCTCATTATATAGAAGATATATTAGAAAAAGTAATTTTTAATTATCTATCTTTGCTATAAATGATGTCTTTTTTTTTTTTCCTTTCGGATAAGCCCATGTTAAAGCATGTGTTCTATTTGAGTTACAGAGTTGGTGGGGTCTCGTTTTGAAGCTAGGTGCCTAAAGAATGCCATTTTACATTTATTGTCAATTTCCATGCGTTTAAATGGATAATGTAAGGTAATTTATAAGCGTACAATTTTTATTTATCTTAATTTAATGAATATATATTTAGTAAAATTTGTATGCGGGCATGTGTTTGTGTTGATATTGTGTGTTTGTGGAAATCAATCATTGTGTAATAAATAGATGTATACAAGGACTACAAGATTAAATGCAAATTCTGTTTTTTTTTTTTTTTTTTTTTTTTTTGTTTTTTGTTTTTTACAGTTTTAAAAACTTGATTTTTTAGGTTTTAGTCCGAGAAATATTTAATTATTAAGTTAAAATTTATTTAATGGTAATTGAATGGGATTTGGGTTTAAAACTGAGACCTCACACAACTGATGTTTTGGAAATACATTTGTGTCAGGAATAAAAATCAATCATTTTTCATATTGTCAACAGAAAAATACAGTTTCAATTTTCTCTCTTAATTAATTTAAGACTGATTTCCACTTTCATGACAACGGGCTGGCATGCCCCATGGCCTGATAGCCATTTTCCCGACAATGGGCCCGTATGCCCTGTTGTCCTCTTTTGTGACAAGGCCGTTTCTTCACTAAGGGACTGAATGCCACCACTGTGACAGCTTTTTTTGATATCTTTTGCTTATTTGTCTGAGCAAATCACTCTTGTATTTGCTAGAGTTCATAAAAATGCAGTTAGGGGCCTATTGAATAGGGGTGCCCCTCTGCTACTCGGTCCTTTTGCATAGTTTGAGTCCCTCTGAAGGGCCTTATTAGTGTTTGACCAGTTGATTTATGCATAGAGATAATGTTACATACATGTTATATCAAAAAATGTTTAAAGCATAAAAATAAAATAAAAAAGTTTTTAAGCCTGCCTTTGACTGCTCCAAAGCCCAGAATTAGAAAATGGTAACTTACAACTTTTTAAAGAAAGAAATAACAAAAGTGTATTAGAAAAAATTGAATGAAATGGGTGGTGGAGGCTCAGCTATATATGCCGTCCTGTGGAACCAGGAAGGTGACATGGGTTGCGCTCCACGGGCATCTCACCTCATGCAGGGGTTGAGAAACTTCAAACTGTTTGGGGCTATTAAAATTATTTGTATTCGATTTTGAGATCAGTTGAAATTGATTAAATGTTCCTGAATGATGCTAATACAGGGTGAAATAAGTCAACAAATGTTTAGCAACATTTTCTCTCCATGTTCTCCTTTATTTAGTAAATTCAAGATGTTTTGAGATCTGTATACCCTTGTCAGGAGCTTTTCAAAAATTATGTAAATATCTTATTACCCTTGGGAAACCTTACACCCTTCTAAAGTGATGCACTTAGAATTGGTACTGAGTTGCATAGAAGTGGAGTTATTGAAGAACTCAATTAAGCCTAGTACACACTGGGATACAATGTTGCGCAACATTGTTGCAGAGCTGAATCTCGTCTGAATCTGGATTGTTGCGATTCTGCCATGCAACATGTCCCCGTGTATCAGGCGTGTATTGCGGGTCTAGGTGATACAAGAATCTGAGTCCCGCTGGGTCGGGACTCTGTGATACATTGTCGCGCAACAATGGGAGTGTGGACGTGTTCCGGAACATTCTCCAATCCACAGTTAGCCCCCGACAGTTCCCCCGTACGGACTTAAATTTAATTATTTTGAAATGTGGACGTCAAAATTAACAATAAAGTTAACATTACAAGTGTGGACGTGTTCCAGAGCAGCCCCAAGTCTAGAATCAGCCCCGGCAGCTCCCCGCACAGACTTGTAGTTCAATTTCACTCAATATGTAGACGACTGAATTGACAATAAAGTTAATAGAGTACTTACAATGCACATGTTGCTCTGATTATAATTTAATACCATGTGAATCCAACTTTAAATCAAAATAGTATATATTTTAGTTATTATTAAAAAATAAAAGAGAGACACTGCTAAAAATATATTTTTATTTGTATATATTATCATGGGTGTACATAAGGGGAGCTGTCCTAAAAACCTTAAAAATAAATGAAATAAGATCACTTAGTTTAGAAAAAATAATGTTTATTGAGTGTAATAGCGTTTTAGTTGGTTAACTATTTCAAGTTCTAAATTGTTGGTGTTCCATACCTCCTAAATGCTCCCAGCCCCTCCAAATGCTCCCAGCCGCCCCAAAATTATTTACTATATATGCCCGTGCTTTTATGTTTGTTGGGGTTTGTCTTTTAGAGAAATATTATTATTGTTCCATTAGTCAGAAGGTCCCAACAAGAAATATTTTTGAGTGTTCATAAAATAAAAATACTAATTTAAATGAAATAAAGAACTCAAATAAATTATATTAAACGAAACAAAACATATATACAGACATATTTACAAGTTCATGGAAGAATATGTACGTATACATAAATATTCATCCTTGCGTCAAGCAGCGAGAGTCGCGGAGATAATCGAGTAAAAGCGTACTCACATTGTATGAAAATTCACTCGCGAATTGTCTGAGTTAATCACTCGCGAATTATCTAAAACATTCATGCGCGAATTGTTCGAGAATTATTGTGTTTGCTGCACTTCGCGGCTAGTCACAACACTCTTAATTGTTTGTTAATATTTGTAGAGAAACACACTCAAGAAGACTACATCACACTCTATTGTTTTTTCACTCCACTGTAATAAGTTAATTAAAACAGCTGGTTGCTAGGTAGGGCTATTAAGTGAAGCTCCTTAGCAACCAATCTATTACAGTATCTTGTGCCGCTATATGTTAATAAAAAATAAGTTTTCGTTACTTTAATTGCCTCACACACTTATAGAACAAATACAGATAAACTTTGCTTGGAAAATCTAAAACTATACATAAGACTTTTAAACAATTCTTCACTTGCAAGGAACCCTAAAGTAGTAGCACGTTTTACGGTAGGAGAAATTGAATTTCTAAAGTTTGTATCTTTTTTTAAACACCCTTGGTCCAACCATTTGCAAAAGATTCTCAAAATCTTGAGGCCTAATTCTTATAAAGTTGACAAATCCCATTCTATCTTCAAGCCTCAATGTGTTTGCCCGCTTTATTGCTGGTTTTGAACAATTTTCAATAGCAACACCTTCTTGGTTTTTTCATATTTCGATTTTTAATTAACAGTAACAACGATAGAGAAACACCTGAAAGGCCAGCTCCTGAGAAATGTTCGAGGGAACTGGTTATCTAGTGTGGACACGATACATTGTTGCGGGACAACCCCGAAACTGATGCGCAACAATGTTGTGCAACTTTGAGTCTCAGTGTGTTCTAGGCTTTAGACTCACCACATTCAATGTCTAAAAGTGAAAGTCTATAATAGTGATCCATGTGCTTTAGGTCTATTCTGTATGTGCTTTTTCATTGGCTGTCCAGCCGTTTGATTCCTGCCACCCTGTAAAGCAGTTCTCATCCTTCTATGGTGTCATCTTCTGTGTCAGCCTGCATTCATTGTTATGTGAAAAAGACTACAGAAAACTTAACTGATGCTTTACCTGAAATATTTAATTCACTGCAGAGCTCAGTTTCCAAATCTGGAAGTCAATCTGATTCTGATTTTGAATCAAATTAAACTGTAGTGCATTTCATCTAATAACTACTAAAATGTATGAAAATATAAGTATATTCCATCTAAAAACATCTAGTTTTAGTACATCTTGCCAATCAAAAATGATTGTGAAACCCATCATACTATTGATTAACTTAATTCATCTTGTGAAGTACGAAAGTATTATATTGATTTTTAATAATGGTACTCTGAACTAAAGAGACAAATACTTTCAAAAGCACTTTCAAAGGCATTGAAAATTATAATCATGAAATGTTTTAAAAAATGTCGAGCCCACAAAATTTTAATCTATAAAAATATATACAGGGTGTTCAAAACTCAATTGACACCCCCCTTTTTCCCCACAATTTTTGAAATTTAAAAACAAAACTTGGTGGGTCTTAACGTGGTCGAATGAACTTTCATTGGACCTAATGCACGACCCCTCAACTTTCTCCAGGTCTTCACCAGAGACCTTAACTCTGGAATCTCCAATAGAAAGGGGTTATTTTTATGACGGATTATTGTAAAAAATTGAATTTTATGTCGATTTTATATCTGTCATTTTTTCGCTAAAGCGCACCAATGAGTAACAAATTGACAAAAATCGAGAAAACCCTTGTTTTTCGTCACTTTTTTGCCAATAACATAGAAAGTATGCCCGTAATGAAAATGTAGTCGATATGAACGTTGTAGAGGATTAAATTTTCTTCCCAAAAAGTACCTTTAAATGCATAAAATGTTAACATGAATGGAGCAAAACACACTTTTGTTTTTGAAGTTGTCAGAAAAGTATATTATCAACGTGATCTACGCTTCATTAAAACATAATAAACATTTCCTAAACTATTTTTGCTCCACCTAGTTTGGGATTTAAGAAAGTTTGAAGAAAAAATCAAATTCAATTACTTTATAAAGGGATTAAAAAATAAAATATTAAATTTAAAGGAATAGAACTCACCTAATGATTAGAATTTTGTAGTAATTATTTTTGTGTTGGACGAATTTTTTTTTGTCTTTGTTTTTTTACGGCGCCATGACATATAGGCCTACATACAGGGTGCAGCGAGGAATTTTCCCAACAAGCCGTGAGATAAGAAAATTCCTGCCGCCGCACAGTGGGGCCAAACTACTACAAAGGCTACAGCCTCCAAATCTTAACCGATTTGAATGCATTTTTTTAAAAATGAAAGCTAATAAAATTTAGAACAACTTTGTCAGACCAGATTTTTGTTTTTTGTTTCCCCTGTTTATTAAATTACATGTATATAATTCACAAACTTTTACAAACAAACATAAAATAATATTTTATTTTTCATCCAACTTAATATTAGCTCTGATATCGTTGAAATTAAACATTCAAACCCTGATTAGACTTGCAAAAAATCAGACTGACATCTTTAAAACGTAAATTTATCATAATTCAACAAAGAGAATTGTTGAAATAATATGCTTTTTGAATGATTCGATAATAAATTTTAATTTTTTCCAAGTCTAGTCAGGGTTTGAATGTTTAATTTCAACGATATTAAGTTAGATGAAAAATAAAATATTATTTTATGTTTGATTGTAAAAGTTTGTGAATTATTTACACATAATTTAATTAACAGGAGAAACAAAAAACTTAATTTTATTAGCTTTCATTTTTAAAAAAAAATCATTGAAATCGGTTAAGATTTGGAGGCTGTAGTCTTTTTTGAAACACGAGAAGTACTTTGGCCCAACTGTGCACCGGTGGGGATCGAACCCACTATCTGCCGCATATGAATCTAAGGCGTTAGCCACTAGACCACGGGGAGACCCCTCTATTCCTTTAAATTTAATATTTTATTTTTGAATCCCTGTTTAAAGTAATGGAACTTGATTTTTGAAAATACAAGAAATAGCTGTAGTTTTGTCAACATTTTTATATGAATTTAGTCTTCAAACATTCTTAAATTCCTAAGTAGGTGGAGCAAAAATAGTTTAGGAAATTTTTATTGTTTTAACACTATGTAGTCGGGCATTATCCCGCCAAGTTTCCTGCACCTAACCCCTTCGCGCACTGAAACGAGTAAACTCGTCTCCCTTGTGTTACTATAAAAAAGGGCCTGATGAGTTTGCTTGTTTCCCGAAATAATGTGTTAATGGAGCGTAGATCACTTTGGACAACTTCAAAAACAAAAGTGTATTTTGCTCCATTCATATTAACATTTTAAGGTACTTTTTGGGAAGTAAAGTTAATCCTCAACAACTTTCATACCAACTATTTTTTTCATTACGGGCATACTTTCTACGTTATTGGGAGAAAAGTGACAAAAAATAAGGGTTTTCTCGGTTTTTGGCAATTTGTTAATCATTAGCGAAAAAATTACAGGTATAAAATCGACATAAAATTCAATTCTTTACAATAATCCATCATAAAAATAACCCCTTTCTATTGGAGATTCCAGAGTTAAGGTCTCTGGAGAAGAACTGGAGAAAGTTGAGGGGTCGTGCATTAGGTCCAATGAAAGTTTATTCGACCACGTTAAGACCCACAAAGTGTCGTTTTTAAATTTCAAAAATTGTGGGGAAAAAAGGGGGGTGCCAATTGAGTTTTGAACACCCTGTATATATTTTTATAAATTAAAATTTTGTGGGCTCAACATTTTTTAAAACATTTCATGATTATAATTTTCAATGCCTTTGAAAGTGCTTTTGAAAATATTTGTCTCTTTAGTTCAGAGTACCATTCATTAAAAATCAATATAATACTAAGATATTAAGACTTCGGGGTGTACATATTATCAGAACTAAGATACATTTCTTGCCAATCAAGTTAATTTTGCTGCTCTATTCTACAGTTAAAATTAATTGAACTTAATTCATTCTATTTTCAAATTACTGTTGAAAGTTCATCACCATTCAATACAGTGGTTTGCTTAAAATGTTGATATACAAAGCCTTGAAGTTTATTCAGTTAAACTGTCTAAGCATAATTTGTGAATAACTGAGTTCCAATCCCAGCCTAGTAACTTTTTTGGTAAAATAAGAATTTTAAAATTATATTAATTGATACTATAGTTATACTTCGTGATTTAATGAATCATTTGTACTTATCATTTAATAGTTACATACTTGAGTAGGTAGTATTACCACGGCTAGAGTAGTGAGGGGTACACCACGGCTCAGTCCCGTGGTGTACCCCAGGGCTCCTCGTTATCCCCAACTCTATTTTCTGTTTACATCAATGATCTTCCTCTTTCCATAGTTCATTCCAAGTTCCATCTTTACGCTCACGATACCCAAATCTACCTATCCTTTAAGCCCTCTTTGCTACGAGATGCTGTAGACAAGCTGCAAGTAGATCTTAATAACATCAATGCTTGGGCCGCAGCTAATAAGCTTTCCCTGAATCCAGACAAATCCAAAGCCATTGTTATAGGCTCCCAATCCCTCATAAGTTCTACTTCCCCTTTTCCAGCCCTTTACCTTAACAGCATCCCTATAAAATATTGTAAATCAGTTAAAAATCTTGGGATCATATTTGATCAGAACCTTTCCTGGAAAAATCATATTTCCCAAATTTCCCGTCGGTCCATATTTATCCTGAGACAGCTCAACCTCTCCCGCCATCTCCTGCCAACAAAGACCCGTCAACTCCTCGTAACTTCCCTATTATTCCCCCAGTTTGACTATGGTTGTTTGGTGTACGGTGGACTTTCTGGCGATCTCGAGGCAAAACTCAAACGCCTCATGAACTGTTTCATTCGTTTTATCCTCGGGATCCCCAGAGACTCCCACATATCACATTTCTACCAGGAGCTAAATTGGCTATTCCCTCTTTATCGTCGTCAGTACTTCCTCGGCTCAGTCCTTTACCAAGTAATTCAATCCCGTAGACCTTCTTATATTTTTCAACTTCTTAAATTTAAATCCTCGGTTCACTCCCGTAACACCCGATCTCGTCCTTCCGATCTTTATATTCCTTCCCACCGAACAGCAATATTCGAAAAATCATTTGTCACCCGTGCCACCTCGCTATGGAATTCCTTGCCTTCGTTTGTCCGCCATTCTACCAACCTAGAAACCTTTAAATCCCGACTCTTCCACCACCTTCTATCCCTCCAAGTTTTACCCAATCCCTAGTATATATTGAAGCTGTACACTATATATCGATACTGATAGCATTTATAAGTTTTCAAGTTTATACGTAAAATTCAAAATTATTTTGTAATTTCAAAATTATTCCTATGGGACTTCTGTCCCGGAATAAGAATAAAACTTTTCATTCATTCATTCATATTAAAGATTTTGATAATTTTAGTAGGGCATTCAATAAACTTTTGTTTTACTCTTTCACAATGATCTCAATTACAGTTTTGTTTTCAATGTATTCTTCAAAATATGCCAAAAGTACTCAAATAAATTAGCCAAGGTGGAAATAGTCCCTTAATCCCTTACTCTAACTAATCCTAAATTTGACCTTAAAAATAAATCCTGGGTTCTTGACATCCTAAAGCATAATGGATTTCCATCACATACTATTACAGTCATAATAAATTTGTTCTCTTCCATATATCCCTAATCTCTCAGAAAAAATGAAATAAAAATCCCTTTACTACACATCCCTCAACCTAAAACTAGAACTTTCCACTAACAATAAACTGAGAAGAGGCTCCAAGCACATGCACACAACACGAAAACACCCAATACCACATTAAATAGTCCCCTTGTCATTTATCCGATTCTATGCACTACCCCTAATTGCAATAGCACCTTCATTGGGCAAACAAAAAATCCTATAAAAAAAGAATCAATACACACTAAACTACAAAAAAAAAACAAAGACATCAAAAATGCTTTATCCAGACACACCATCTCAGGCAGGTATTATTTTGATTTTGGCTCATTCTTCATATTCGGAATGACGGTCAAGGAGGCCGAATCCAACCCATGAACGAAGACACTAGAAGATAAAAATCTTTAGTGCTTGCTCGGGATTTGAACTCGGGTCCTCCAGCATATTAGTCCAGAGCTCTACCACTGAGCTAACCTTGCCCCCATCCACCTTCAACAATAAGAAGTAATCTCTTCCATTTACTCTAATATTTTCTGTATCCTAAAAACATCCCTTTAGACCCCGTCACTCCAACCCAGCCCTTTCACCTTACTTACTACGCCTACATTCCTCAGTCACAATAACTCGGTCTATCCTTTTAATGCTCAGCCGCAGACATTCCTCCGGACCTTTTTACCTTCTCATTACGTCCCTAACTGCTTACTTCTAAAGTGCCCCTCCCATTTGATCCTTACAACTCTTCTTCTTTGCCAAAAATCAGTGTAAAACCTGTGATGGACCAACTTCCTAACAGATCAGCTCTTCCTCTCTTCATAGGTATGTTCCCTGTTAATTTATAATTGTTCTACTCTTTATATAATTGTATGCTACTCCACTTCATGGTAATCTTAAAATGTCATAATTTAACTTTTAATTGATTACTAATTGGACTCATATATCATTTGTGTTCATTGGTTATTATTACTTACTTTTACATTATTATTAGTACTTACTCTGTTTATTATTGTTTTATAGCCTCCGGAACACTGTTTTTCGGCAAAATTCGCTTGCAAAAAATCGTATAGCTTACTGCTTTGCGTATCTAAGCTTACAGGTATACATTTTATGGGTTTTCTTATGTAGGAAAACGAATAAAACCAATTTTAAGGCAATATCTGCAATTGTTTTTTGAGAAAAATGAATAAAACTAGTTTTACTAACTAATTTATGTTTTGGCTACTTAGAAATGATGTAAACTTTTTCTAGTGGTTTGAAATTCATCAATACTTAAGATATTTAAAGTTTGGAGTTAACACGTTGGCATCGGAATGTGACATATATGCCCCGTACTGGCTTTCACTGAGGTACGGCAGGCAAAATAGCCCAACTCCCTTAACTTACAATGGCTGTACCTTGCCAAAAAAAAAAATTAAAAAAAAAAAACTCATAGTCCAATAGATGCACAGAAATTATTAGATAGTACGGGATTGATAAGTCCCGTAACGTACACTAATGAACAAAATCGGCTTACCGGACACCAATGTCCTGTACCCAGCCTGATAAAAAGTTATAAAAGTGTATACCTTTTGTGCAGAGGGTGAAGGGATCCGGGTTACTGCTAAATTGTTTTAATATGGACTATGAAGCCCAATCGAATAATTAAGTCGGGTTTTTAAAAAAAATATTTGAATTATAATTTTTGCAGGGACGAGGTTCACTCAGTGGTAGAGTACTGGACTAATAAGCTGGAGAACCTGAGTTCAAATCCCGAGCAAGCACTAAAGACTTTTATCTTCTAATGTCTTTGTTCATGGGCTGGATTCGGCCTCCCGCCCGTCCCTAGGCCAACCCAGCCTTTAATTAATTTACTAATGGGTACCTTGGTGCTAATGACCCTAGCAGTCGAAGCAGCAAAGGGGAAAATCAGGCGGTTGGAGCATAGTACTGACCACACTATCTCCTTAGTGCGCCGTATGGTCATGTATCAGATACCTCTATTGAGCCTGTTACGGGACTGATTTTTTTTTTATTATTATAATTTTTCTTCGGGGTAAATACCCAATTTCATAAATACCCGGGTATTTAAGGTATTTAACTAAACTGTGTCTCGATGTAATCGAATATTGTAAAATGTGATGGATCTTGCCAGTTTAGAGTTGTTGCAACTCTTAGAAACTATTAAAACAATAATAAATTATAAAAGAAGACCACGGAGAGGTTAATAAATAATAAATTATTATCTGAAAGTTTGTCATGGACCTTCCGACTACTAATAAAACAAAAATTTAATACTACTGTACTGAATTCACAAAAATGTAGCCTCAGCTAAAACTTTGGACTAGGATTATCTCAGTTTCTTAAAACACAAATTAAGTAACCTTTGATTGATCTTTATCAAAGTTTGTTCTAGCCTAAGGCTAAGGTGGTTTGTTTTTTTACTAAACTTACCACAACCACAACTACTGACTGCCGTTCTTTTCATACACATACATGTATTTGTGCCATTTTACAAAGTTAAAGTGACAACTTGAATAATATGTTGGAAAATAATAAGTTTAACTTTCTTTTTTAGTGTTTTATTTCATAACCTGTGAGTGTAATCAAAATATTAGGCCTATTATCATTTATGCAGAAAATAACAACTCTTTCAAATTCAGAAAACAAAGTAAAGCAATGGGATAGCCTAAATTAAATTCACAAGGGGAGTATACAGCGATGGGGTCACCGATTTGGACCAATTTTTTTTCTGGTGATTCTACATCGGAAAATAGGTTGAAAGTGCTTTATTTTTTATATCGAGTTTAGAAAATGATATCGACATGATTCTTTCACCAATTCATTCGTTTTATAGAGTAGATTAAAAGAAAAATATAATCGTTAAACAATAATTTATATTTCATCAAATACAGGGTCCGTCAAAAAAACCTCCCCGGTTCGAGCAAGCCACCGCGTGAGTTGTAGTGGGGGTAGAGATGTGGAGGGGGTATTGTTCCGTAGCGGCGTACGTGCCATGTTCAGTGTTCGCCATGGCTTGGCTCGGTGAGCATCGGGCGTTTGTTGTGGAGGAGTTTATTAAAAATGGCGGTTCTGTGATTTCTACTCAACGAGCGTTTCGGATTCGATTCGAGGGTTCAGCGGTTAAACATGCAGCTGCCCTGGGATTGTCAGAAAGGAGTGTAAGGAGAATTCTGCATAAAGAACTTCATCTGTATCCCTACAAACAAATGGTTGCCCAAAAGTTGTTTGAAGCAGATTATGAAACTCGCAGGGCTGCATGTGATGGCATTTTGCAGAACATTCCCCCAGATGCTGTCTTCATTTCTTCTGATGAAGCCCACTTCCACAGAACTATGGACAACTTCAGGGGAAGACTTCGTGAATGTCTTAACAATGGGGGACATCATTTATCGGACATAATTTTCAAAACCAAATAAAGTGTACTAAGTGATGTCAAATGGCATCATATAGGCTATTGACAAATATAAGTAATTGTTCTGTATGTTTCTTATTCTTTTTTCAAATGCCTATTGAAATCAGGGAGATTTTTTTGCCGGACCCGGTATATTCAAAAATATGCTTACGTTTTCAGGTAAACTAGTATTATACATTTTTTTAACCAAAAATAATAGCAGATTTAAAATCAGCACCCCAAGAAACCCTAATATAGTGAATATCATTGAAAACAAAAAATAATGATTTTTCCCAGTCTGGAAGAGGCTAAATATTTGTAAGCGAAAAAGTAATGTGACGTTTTGAAATTCAATATCTCCCCTTGAGATAATCCGATTTTTACGTCATTGAAATCTTTCGAAAGAAGAAAGACTCCTTTTTCTAACCATATAAATGACTATTGTATTATCTCAAAAGGTACTTGCGAAAAATGGTTCTCAAAATAAAAATAAAATGTAAACGTTTTTGCATATAATGTCAATTCCAAAAAACGTAGAAACACCCTGATTGGACAGAAATGTGTCACATTATGGCCTTTATCGACCCTCCAAGTTTGGTTTGAATCGGGTAAATATTCTTTGAAATATGGCCGGATTCTTGAATCTTTAACAAAATTTTGAGGGTCCCCCCTTAGCGAAATTTAAAATACTATTTTTTTTATTTTTGTAATATTCCCAAAATTTGAATTTAGGTTTTTTTTTTTAAAGTGCTAGAAACGAATCTGACATCCGTTTTTAAATCAAAAAATTTTTTTTTATAATCGATAACTTTTTAATTGTAGGTATATGGAATATTTTGGCAGAATAATGACTTCTATAGAGTCGTGTATGTAAAACAATTTTTGATTTAAAAACGGATGTCAGATTCGTTTTTAGCACATTGAAAAACCCCTAAATTCAAATTTTGGGAATATTACAAAAAAAAAAAAAAATGTATTTTAAATTTCGCTGAGGGGGGACCCTTAAAATTTTGTTAAAGATTCAAGAATCCGGCCATATTTCAAAGAATATTTACCCGATTCAAACCAAACTTGGAGGGTCGATAAAGGCCATAATGTGACACATTTCTGTCCAATCGGGATGTTTCTACGTTTTCTGGAATTGACGTTATATGCAAAAACGTTTACATTTTATTTTTATTTTGAGAGCCATTTTTCGCAAGTACCTTTTGTGATAATACAATAGTCATTTATATGGTTAGAAAAAGGAGTCTTTCTTCTTTCGAAAGATTTCAATGACGTAAAAATCGGATTATCTCAAGGGGAGATATTGAATTTCAAAACGTCACATTACTTTTTCGCTTACAAATATTTAGCCTCTTCCAGACTGGGAGAAATCATTATTTTTTGTTTTCAATGATATTCACTATATTAGGGTTTCTTGGGGTGCTGATTTTAAATTTGCTATTATTTTTGGTGTAAAAAAATGTATAATACTAGTTTACCTGAAAACGTAACCATATTTTTGAATATATTTGACGAAATATAAATTATTGTTTTCTTTCTAAAATTATTTCTTTTATTCTACTCTATAAAACTAATGAGTTGGTGAAAGAATCATGTCGATATCATTTTCTAAATTCGATATAAAAAATAAAGCACTTTCAACCTATTTTATTTTATTTCTCGGCTCCTAAGGCGCATTGGACGGAACGCTCAGACACGTGTCGACTATTTTTCGATGTAGAATCACCAGAAAAAAATTGTCCAAATCGGTGACCCCATCACTGTATACTCCCCTTGTCAGTAATAACGATAACCTAATGCAAGTCTTCGGGGTCAGAGATTTATTCATCACTTGAATGACTTGAAAGTGACATGTAGCCTTCTTCAGAGTCACTATCATCACTGCTAGTTTCACAGACAATAGCTTGTGATTCATCTTCCTTCTCTTCAGCTTCTTTTCCTTGGAAACCGTCTTGGGGTTTTCCTGTTTGTTCCTTTCTCTGTTTTTGGGTGTTGTTGAGGAGATACCAGTTATGAGACAAATATGCTATTTGTCCTGCTCTTGCAGTTGTTTGTGTTTTTTTACAGTGAATCCAACTAAAAGTGCTTAATGTTCTTTCTGTCGCAGCAGATGTCACTGGAGCTCCTAGTATTCTTACAGCTACTTCTGCCATAACACATGTACCTTTCAAGCCTCTCCACCATAACATGGGACTTATTGCCTTTTCTTTGACATTGTCTTCAAGACCTTCCCAAGCAAAGGATCTTTGCCATAATCCCTCTTGTCCCTATCATCAGCTAGGTCTTTCCGAAGATCAACTTATTTCAATCCCATGCTTTGCTCTCATACAAAACCAATGGCATTAAGCATTTCACCAGATTTATAATTGCAACCTTGGGATGAAGGGTTCAACAAGTCTCCAGCAATATGTAACACCAAACTGAATGCGTTTTTCCAATTTAGTTAGCACAAGTTTTCCCTCAGTTTTTTTTTAAGAGAAGCTTCTGGGATTTCTTGCTGAAGAGTTTTCTGTAGATTCTGAAATTTCTTATGAACTGTGTGGATCAAAGGGGCATTTCACTGAATGGCAATGATAAGTTCAACAATTCGATCAAGGATGTTTACTAGTTTCCTGACTCGGACCCAAAACACTCTGTCATCAAGAAGCTAAATTTTCATTTCTGGTGAAATTTCCGCTTACTGTAATGTTGTATCATACTTTATGGGCGTAATTTCAAATAATATTAACAAGAATCACAAACCACTTGGTTTTGAAGTATTATAATAAACATTAAAAGCTTGTTCTTGACACCTGATAAGTGTTTCTTTTTTTTCTAACAGGTATAATTTCTTTAATTTAAATAAGTCCTTAATAATTGCCTGGTAATTGGCTTCATTAAAACATTTTAAAATTAATTAACTTTCTCCAATGTAAAAGTAATCATGAAAATTCATAGATATGCATTAAGTTGTAAATACCCGGACTGACTTTCAAGTTTCTTTAAAATATTACTGGGTAAGTATTAATGTTTATTTAGTTTTTATGATCAAATGGGTGACTTTCAGTCCTTGTTTGTACCAAAAAGTATTCAAAGAAGTTGTATCAAGCTCAAAAATTGAAAATACCCACTTTTTGGATATTTACCTTCCCTGTGGGTAAATACCCAATTTATATTTACCTACCCACTGAGTATTTACCAGGCCCACATCACTGGCTGTTACCCAGTGTGCCATGCTACACTTACTTTCTGCCTATGACTCTCCCTGTATCAAGATCTACCTGTATACCCAGTTACATCAAAATCGGTCAAACGGTGTGAATTTGTTTATATCTGTCTAGTGCTGTCTCCAGACAGCCAACAGAGGCCAGCACCACAGCATATCATATTACAGCCGACAGATGCCAGCACCTGAGCCTGCGAGTAGATGGCTCTTATCAAAGAAAGGCCAGCGCTCCAATCATCTGGAGATTGGAGGTCATCTGGAACATTCAGTCTACAGAAAGTTCACTCAAACGGACAAATATCTAAACCCAGCTTCTCATCACCGCCGAGCCGAGAATAACACCTTGATCACTACCTTGATGACTAGATCTATCAGAATTTCCCAACCAAACCATCTCAAAGAAGAAGAAAGACATGTGAAATCAGCTCTAAGGAATATTAGGTACATGGACAAAGTTATCACGAAACACACCACCAAAGCAAAAAGAAATATGAAGCTGACGCAAAAGGGAGTTCAAGAAGATCCAAACTGGAAAAAAGAAGTTCTGCTTTACGTCAAGACAGTTTACACCACTGAAGATAAGCCAAATGATAAATAACCCTAAGGATAATTTAAAGCTGAAATCACCAGATATCTATTGTATCCCATGCTCCTGCGGAAAAGAATATATTGGACAAACAGGAAGATTGGTATGTACAAGAATTTCAGAACGTATGCAGACTGTTAAGAATTGCACTATTGAAAAATCTGCGGTAGCAATACATTTTTACAACACTAATCATGTTATCCAATTTGATAAAGTAAGCATTCTGGGGAAAGTAGAAAAATACTAAGAACGGGTAATTAGGGAAGCCATAGAAATAGTAAGGTACTCGGAGAATTTTAATTAAGATGACAAGTACAAGCTCAGCAAATTATGGCATCTGGTGATTAAACCTAGAGAAAAAAGTCCGACTCGCAGGAACTGCATCATCTTAGCGCGGTTCCTGATCATATCCCTATTGTCATTTGAAAAGCTTAGAATAGTAACAGATATTATTTTCCTCGGCCTTTGTTCAAAGGGTTTTATGTCTTTACCTGGTCAGGTCCGCCAGACCCTAGAATCCTCTTCTACCGATACTTCATTTCAAACGTTTCAATGCATTGGAAAATATCAAAATTTTTCACATATTCCTGTGTTCTTTTACTATAGTAATAATTCTACAAATAAAATCAATTAAAAAATAAAATAAAAAAACCAACAGCATGAAGGCAATTGAAAATATTCAAAAGACGTCATCGAATCTCTTTCTCTTGGCAAGCTATATTTCTAACAATGAATTGTTTTTCTAATATTACCTAATCTGTTTTATTGTCAAATAAATTATCCAACTATAAGCAATTAAAAAATAACAAGGAATAAAAACAGAAAAAAAGAACCGTTCGAATAAACGAAATCAATTACTTCAAAGTTTAAGCACTTATTTCTCCGATTGACATCACCTAATCAAAAATTGTTTCAGAATCTTTTTTGTAGTGAATTTATAAAGCTTTCAAATAATTTCTATCCACTTATCACGATTTCCCAACCTGGTTCGAGATATTAATGAAATTATACGAAGTTCCCAAAACTTTTCTTGTCTGTTCATAAAATATTTTATTCTAACCCTTCCTTAACTCCAAACGTAACCAAATGTTTAGCATGTTAGTTTTGATGAAATTCAAACATGCAAAAAATGTTTCAACTGAATCCCATGATTCTAAGT
Source organism: Gonocerus acuteangulatus (assembly GCA_946811695.1). NCBI lineage: Eukaryota > Metazoa > Arthropoda > Insecta > Hemiptera > Coreidae > Gonocerus > Gonocerus acuteangulatus. The sequence goes on along the minus strand of OX328132.1, from coordinate 8,847,143 downwards.
AACCAAACCGAAAACTTGATTTAACATATTTTTTTCCCGATTTTCTCAGAAACGGTTAAAGCTATCGCCTTAAAAATGGTTTCATTCGTTCTACTAGCCCAAGAAGCCTATAAAACCAGTACTTATAAGCATATGAACTAAAAACATAAGCGTTACGATTTTTTTTGCGCGAATTTCGCCCCAAACGTCATCTTCCAGTGGGCGTATTTTGCTGGTTAACGAACTTGACCTTTCAAATTGGACGACGGATTTTTGTACCAAATTTCATCAAAATCGGACCATTAGGGACGCTAGAAATCCGCGAACAGACAAATATATATATATATATATATATATATATATATATATATATATATATATAATATATACATATATATAATATACAAATTTGAACCATCGTTATTTTCGGTCCCTGGGGGTTCTGAAACGCGAAATTTTCTGGTCGGCACTTCCGGATTGTTTCATGAGATCAACCTTATAAGCGGGGTCAAGCTTATAAGCTAAAAGAAGAAAGAACATCCAGCAAATCAACAGTCCAGATGGAACCCACCAACGGAAATCGAGTAAGACTGGAACCAACAAATAAGGGACATGCATACAAAGACAGATATTTATACCGGATATTCTGATATAACCATGAGGAAGCTGGCAGAATGACTAGCGAAACGTCAGCAAAGAAGCGTTACCATTGCATCATAATTTTCTCTGTCTCCAAAAGTCTTTGTGAGACATAGCTGTTATAAGGTACCCGAATTTCTCTGCAAGAGTTTAATACAATCTTGTGTGATCAAAAGCAAAGTCATTTTCTTGAATTTATAAATCACAAATAAATGAATATTTTTCAGTTCTTTATATCAAACGTTTTTTAGGGGATGTTAAAGTATCCAAAAAACATAAGTTTCAATTCTTCAAAAAAAAAAAATGGCGGCCCTGTGTCTGACGAACAGAAACCCTCTTTTTTCACGGGCGATAGTCTCCAAGCAGCAATTTTTAATCTAGAAAAACTAAAATTGTTTCGAAAGAAGATGGTTAAATCTAGTAAAGTACTTAGGATAATAGGGACATATTAATTTTTTTGAAAATGGTGATCAATTATTCGTTTTCTATTAAAAAAAAACCATGAAAATCGGTCATAAAATTGTTATAATTCAATGTATTGAAAACATCCTACATAATTTACTAGCAAATATAATTTGGAAGCAGCAGTTAATATTTTAAGTTGATCAGGCAAACATTGAAGACGCCAGAGTATCACCCGATTTGTAAAACATAGTGTTGAGAAAATGACTAAAGTTTAATGTTCTAACATGTTCATTTTTTTCTATTTAATTTTTTTTTCAGACTTTCGTGTAATAAAGATTAGAAAAAATGGGTTTTAATTTTGAAATGTATTAAAGGTGGAGAAAAAAAAATTAACAATTAAAAAGGGACCAATCGAAGCTCGCTCACAAAATTCTCTTCAAATCAGCATTGCATTCACTCGGCATCGGGACTTCACTCGGAAAATCGTACTTTTTTTTCCCCATTTCAAAAATTTTTCCTCACATAAACTCTTGGATATAATTTTTTTAGTAGTTAAGGAAGGATTTTAGCCCATAAAAAAATGGTAAAAAAAAAGTTACAAGGTTTTATTGCCCCCTAACCGGCATAAACAAGTTGTGAACCTAGTCTTGTTGATTTACCCAATGCCTGTCCTACTGGTCCTAACCCGAGCTGGGACCGGTAAGCATAGTTAGCGCTAGAGGTCCTATGCTGGTCCCTGCTCGGCATAGAATTCCTCCCCCTCTAGTCCTTTGCCTTGAGCTTCTAGGTATATTTTTAATGCGGCTTACTATTCTAGACGATCAGCCGTTCATTTTAATTCCTGTTTAAAGAGGAAGGAATCGTCTCAAAAAGAGATAGGTACCGTGTGAATCACAAATTCTAGAAGTGACGTTTAGTTGTGTGTTCTAGTCATCGCAACGATTTTGGCTGTTGTTTCTTCCTCAGCTTTCCTATTCTTCTACTATTATATTGTACTGATATTAACTAGTGTATTTTGAAATGGAGCGAAGATATTTTAAAGATTTTGCCAGAATTACACGAAAAGGAATCCATCTTATTACATTGCGAAAGCGTCTTTCCCTCGAAAAGTATAGCTAACTAAGCTAAGTATAAATTACTTTTTCTTGTTATTAAAAATCAAATTTTGAATGAAAATACGTATATTTATTGTATTTTTATGACAACTAAAACGAAATGTGCGATTCTGTAGAATACTACGTGGGCCACCCAGGCTTGAAGTAAACAAAAGGACACTGAGTAATGGCGGCCATTTTTATTCCGGTCCCTGCTCGGCATAGGACCGTATGGACAGTTCAAGAAATAAAGACCAAGACCGCTAAGGGTTAATGGCATTTTTGGCCACATTGTTATACCGCTAAAGATAATCAGAACTTGCTAGGATATCACAGCCTGCTAGAATATGCTGAATTGACTCATACTCAATTCTACAAATCACAATTAATCTCGTTGTTGGTCAATCTGTAATTGCCCATTCAGAAATACTTGTTTCCTGTAAAACATGTCATCGATAGGATCTTTTTCCTATAAATTGGTTTTTAATAGCTATTATGTAACCTTCTATTTCTGAGAATAGTTTTCCTGATGTCAACCAAGCCACTGACAAAGTAAACCAAACCACTGTAATATCGCCCGTGCAATTCTTTAATTTAATTTACCAATATTACTTTTAAAACACCATTTGAATCAATATTAAATTATTACTTATGAGGGTTTTCTTCTTAGTTTCTTGAGATACATTTTTTTTGTAGACTTTGCCAACCGTAATAATTTTTGTTTTTATTTATTTATTTTTATTGGATTCCTGGTGTTTTTTTTAGAAATTTTCAAACTATTTGGTGGTGTCAAACAGGTTTTGTTAATAATAATAATAATTATTATTATTATTATACGGGGTGGGATATCTCAGGTTCCTTGGAGGTAATTTTTACTAGGGGATATTTCCAACCAGTATAAATTATGTTTTGATTATAGGCATTAAAAAATTTCCTTTTGATCCTAGCAGTATTGAGTAGTACTTCCTGCTGGTATAATATGAGCTCATTGATAGCTTGAGTTCCTTAGTCGGCTCACTGCTGTGTTCGAAATCAATCCTTTGGTCAAGATAATGAACTGCAGTTGTTATAGCGGAATCAAATTTGCAGAGATCATATACGTTCTGGATATTCTCATCATTCGGTACTGAGATCTCAATTATATTAGCTTTCTTATTATGCTCGTCGATGATGAGAATATTTGGTTTTATATAGTGAACAGTTTGGTCTGTAATCATAGCTTCGTCCTAGTAAATTTTAATTCTGTAATTTTCTAAAAGTCATTGTGGGACGTAGCGATAATACTGTACCGTATTTTCCGTAAGCTGAATCTGTTATTATTATTATTAATATTAAAATTATTATATCTAAATCAATGTCAATAAATTCAAAATACTTTTATTGAACCCTTTATATTGAAGGGAAAATAATTATAATATAAACCACAAACAAGAAACACCTCACTTTCCAGGTAGATTTCCTCTTCAAATCATAATGAGGGTATGTTGTACATTACATATATCCCATTCATTTTTTTTTTCTTCACTATCCATTAAATTATTTAATTTAAATGAAAATATTTTTCATTAATAGTTTTGTATTTTCACTCTTAAAACTTTGAAAAATAAGATGTGTAATGGGTAATGGGGGGTCTCCCGTGGTCTAATGGCTAGCGCCTTGGATTCATAATCGGGAGATGGTGGGTTCGATTCCCAACCTCCGGCAGGAATTTTATCATCCCACGGCTCGCTGGTAAAATTCCTCGCTGCACCCTGGATGTTGGCGCTAATGACCTAGATGTAGATGCGCCGTAAAAAAAAAAAAAAAAAAAAAAAAAAAAAAAAAAAAAAAAAAAATGTATAATGGTCCCTGTTGTTACAGGATTCATTTAACTATTCACTTTAAATGAATTTGTACATTCTGTTTTTTGTATTTATGATGTAATGATTTATGTAATACTTTTAAAACACCGTTTAAATTAATATAGAAATATATGAAATATATAGTTTGGCTGTGTAAATATTAATTATACTACATCAACAGCGTTGGTGTTAATGACCTTTGCAGTCTGAACTATAATATAAAAAGAAAATCAAAATCAAAAGCACATCACCCTACAGACAACTCTTGTTTTTACAATTCTTCATTATTTCTCTCATGGTTTTTGAAATAACTCTACAATATGTATATTTCAAATTTAGATGATCAATTCATTAATAGCTAAATCCTTAAGAGTATGTATGACAGGTTTATTAACTCTTGCATGAGGAACTACCAATATATTGGGGGTGAGCAGCTAAGGCCCTAACGACGAAGTACCAATATATTTGAGTTAGCATTTCAGGCCCAGCATATTAGTGAGTTGCGTATGTGAGACTTCTTGGAAGAACATACGTCACTGACTGGTACTTCCTCAGCTCCAGGAAGTGTTATTGAAGAGCATTCTAGGGTTTCGAGGAAGACAGTGGGGCTTTCCGAAGCATAGACAATTAAATTTCCTGTGGAAGCATCACAGTTTCAGTTTTCTTTCAGTATAAAAAAGGTGTTACATGCAAAGGTTTTTGCACTAATTAAATTATATATATATATATATATATATATTATTAATAAGCAAACACAAAAATCTAAAAAAAAAAAAAAAAAAACTTATTTTACGTAATTAATAATTTTAGTTTAAATTATTTGGAATTAATCTTTTCTTATTGCTAATTTAATAATTATAATTTATAATTTTTTTTAAAAAAAAAGGTAACAGGGCAATTTGTAAATTAAAGACAATAGAGAGAAATTAAATAAATCGGTTAGGAATAGCGTAATGGTGTAGAATGTAAAGCGAGAATCGGAGCGTTTAGGGGCTAATACAGCCCCATCTGAGGGGAGAGAGGGAGTGAAAGCTGGACCCTCTGAGGGACAAGTCTGTACGTAGTCCTGTCCGAAAAGAGTTAATAAGCAATTGTTTGGAATAATTATTTTTGTGAATGCTTAGGAATTTTTCTTGCTTCTGAGATTGGCCAAGAAGGGTTTCAGTCGTTAATATATATCAAAAAGACCAGGTTATTTATGTTAATTTTAATTTAGTTTTCATTAACTCACATTCATTTGCCACATGTGTATGTATACAAGCGTGTCTGAGAGTAGAGCATGTTCATGTGGTTTTTTTAAGTGGCTTTTTGTCTCTTACCTCCACTATAAGCACCCGTGCATGTTTGTGCACAGTTTTTTTGTAACTTAGACTTTAGGCATTAAAGAATTTAGAAATAAATATTTACTTGATAAATTACATTGAGAGGTTTAGTCCCTAAATAGAAATGGAAATTACAAACACAACATATCGCTGTTCTGGAAGAACAGTGACGTAAATGCAATAAACTTCAATTTTACAGGAGAGTAAAAAGACAATTTGCAATTGTATAATATTTACAGTTGAAAAGGGTGTCAGTGATAGAAAATAATGGTATATTGAGTGCATGTAGAATATATACTTTACTTTCATTTATCAGGGATTAGGATCACCCTAATTTCAACCCTTACGTGCAGTTATGTCATTGTTTCTCTAAAAATTGTTCGTTTTTCTAAAGGAAAATTTTCTCTGGTGGTCCTGAGTGGAACTATGTTTGTGGGATGTGTTTCTGATATTGTCTATGGACTTATTTGCATTCGACACATTTTTGCAGTTACGTCATTATTCTTCCGGAACCTGCGATATCAGAAAACCCAACTAAACCCTGTCTTAGTATTTATAAAATGGTTGTCACTTCTTCAAATTAATTACAATCTACCTGTCTTAATACAAGAAATTTATTTATTTGGTTTTAGAGCCTGCAACTGGGCGATTTGCTTAATACAAGAAATTAATGTGGCTTTTCAATTCTTTCTTGTAAAAAAATATTGCTTTTAGAATAGGGACTTGTTGGATCTCTTACCCAAATTCTTGAATTAATCATCTGCCTTAGATGATTGAGGTTTCATTCCATGTACTTTTGTCTCATATTATATAATTCTTGCTTTATTTAATATCATAAAGTGTTTTTCTTATGCTTTCAATTCCTATTTTTGACTTCTTTTAAGTAGAAGTTTCTTTGATCTTTACTAAGATGAAATCTCTGGATATTATATTTGTTTTCATATTATTATCAGTAGTCATCTATTGGTAAGCAAATCATTCTAGAATTCCAATGTAATTTCCCCATTATTATTCTTTTGTTTTTTGTTTTATTAAATCTTGTCTTCCTATTGCTTTAAGATTCTTGACATTTTTTGCCTATCTTAATTATGGTGAAATATAACAAGAATATTACAGTTGTTTTTTGCTCATTTAATCCATATTCACTCTTCTTTTATATGTTAAGTGATATAATCCATATTTTATTCTGTTTTGGGATTATATACAGGGTGCCCCACGTTGAGATGTCTTAACTTTAGGGGTTTATTCTGCATCTCATTTGTAGTTCAGGGGTGCAAAAAGGAGCGTTCTATCTGAAAATATAGATGAGCTACTCAAACTTTTGTCTTTTTTTTAAAAAAAAACTGGCTTTTTTAAAGAAAAGCTGAGGTTTCGGAATTTGTGATCACTGTATGGTAAATAAAGACCACATTTTTAGAATCGACATTAAATTTCCAATAAGAAACACCCATTATTGAAATATTATCATGTAAATTAAGAGCTATATTAAAAGCCATATAAATGAGAATGTTTAACATTAGTGTTTTATTAAATTATTCAATATTTTCTTAATTGCCTATTTTTAGACTTAGAGGTTTGCCCCCGCCTCAAAAGTTGCATTATTTAATAAGCTTCAAAATGGTACCTCGTAGTTTAAGAAAAAAATTGATTTCAATCTATTTTTTTCTAATTTCTAAGTCAAAACCAATAAATGTGCTTTAGCGTGAAGGAGCCATTCTGAACAAATCCTTTAACTTCACACGATGATGTCGATGTACCATCCTTCCCAAACTTCATGAAGTTTATTACACAAGCCCATCTACCAAATATTAAGTCACTCTGGTTTCAAATGGTTGGTTGCCCAGCTCATAATGGACGAGTGATGACGGAATGGCTGAACAGTGAATTCCCTTATCGTATCGGCTACTATGGACCAGTTCGTTTGCCTCCTGATCTGAATCCTCTAGATTTCCATGTATAGGGAACATTGAAGAGCAGTGTGTACTCAGAGCCCGTTACGACGAAGGAGGAACTCATCAACAGGATCCAGGAGCAGTGCCAGCTCATGAGAACTCAAAGACAAGACGTCCTCCGTAATGCCGTGGATTCAGTTAGACGTTATGCTTATATTTGTAACCATTTTGAAAATATACTGGACAAATAGTTATTAGTCCACAGTGATAACCATTTTTCTCGCACCCATCGATTTCTATAGATTTTTCCTAGGAAACGAGGTAACATTTTAAAGCAACTTTTGATGGTGCCTTTCATTTAAATGTTTTTTTGTTTTTTTTTACAATTTCAAATTATTGTAATGTATAATCCAGTTAACTTATAAGGAGAAATTTTATTAAAAAGAATAGAATTAATATTACATATTAAATAAAATAAGGCCCTCAAGGCATAACCATATAATACATGTATTCATTGTATTTACAATAATGGTAATTATATCCAATGTGTTCTTCTGAATTCTTTCACCCTTGATTCCAAAGTGTCCCCCTACCCTTATCAGAGCAAAAATTGTGTTTACGTAGTGTGGAGACAGTTAGGGAATTCACTGATCAGCCATTCTGTCTCTACTCATCCATTATCAGCTGGGCTACCAACCTTTTGAAACCAGAGTGACTTAATATTTGGTAGATGGGATTGTTTAATAAACGTCATGTAGTTTGGGAACGATGGCACATCGACATCATCGTGTGAAATTAAAGAATTTGTTCAGAATGGCTCCTTCACGCTAAAGCACATTTATTGCTTTTGACTTAGAAATCAGAAAAAAATAGATTGAAATCAATGTTTTTCTTAAACTACGAGGTACCATTTTGAAGCTTATTAAATAATGCAACTTTTGAGGCGGATGCAAACCTCTTAGACTAAAAATAGGTGATTAAGAAAATATTGAATAATTTAATAAAACACTAATGTTAAACATTCTCCTTTATATGGCTTTTAATATACAGTTAGTGTAAAAAGTATTGGAACACCCATGAATATTCTACTTTTTTAACATTTGCGACTAAAATAATCGTGCTTTAAGTAAATAGAAGGCATCAATAACATGGTGATAACCTATATTTTAAATATTCCCTGAAAATCAACATAAAAAAACGGTATTTCTGTTCGTTATTAACATTTTAACAATAAAATGCAATATTCTATGCGTAAAAAGTATTGGAACACCCGATTTCTTTACTACTACAACTGGACTTTGGAAGGGATTAATTCCATTTTATCGGTGAACATTGGCCTTGTAGGATGACTTGGTATCTTATATGTTTGAATCACTTTGTTTTAGTTCGATTTTTTGACATTGGCCTAAAAGAAAAGGAAGACAAATCGTGTGTGTGAAGCTGGCGTCTCATTTCGTGGAAACTCAAAATTTTTTGAGATTTCTGGCTTTATTTTGAATAGTTCTAGAGTTCTTGATAAGTTAAATTAATAGTTCCGGCCTTTAAAGCAAAAAAAAAAAAATGGCATAACAAATGATTTGCCAAGTTCACACAGCAAATCATTTTGTTTTTTGACATTTTCCTTATTAACAATTGTCAGAATTAAAAAAATCATAGATTTGTAAGAGTTCTGAGGATAGTTCTACATTTTAGAAGAAAAAAAAAACGATTAAAAAAGTAAAAGATTTACCAAAATTATCCCGATATATACACGGTTTGAGATCTAAAGCCAATCAATAACTAGTTGTTTTGATAATTCTAAACGAGTTCTAATATAGTTAAAGTCATGTACAATGATTTTCCGACCAGTTCTGATACAAGGATTAATCGGAAGTATTTAAAAAAAATTATTATACTTGTAAAATACGTTCATATTTGTAAAAATAAAAAATGCAACGCCGCTCGAAATTTGACAGTTCTGATTATTCCAAAAGAGTTCTGATATAGTTAAAGACATGACTTATGATTTATATCCTGACGATATAAGCCATCAATTAGAATATTCTTATAGCCTATAAGAAGGAGTTCTGATTGTTCCAAAAGAGTTCTGATATAGTTAAAGACATGACTTATGATTTTCCAAAGAGTTCTGGTACAAGAAATGATGAGAAGTATTTTTCAACAATTATTATACTTGAAAACTGCATGTGATAAATTTGAAATTGCAACCACGGCCTATAAGAAGGAGTTCTGATTGTTCCAAAAGAGTTCTGATATAGTTAAAGACATGACTTATGATTTTCCAAAGAGTTCTGGTACAAGAAATGATGAGAAGTATTTTTCAACAATTATTATACTTGAAAACTGCATGTGATAAATTTGAAATTGCAACCACGGCCTATAAGAAGGAGTTCTGATTATTCCAAAAGAGTTCTGATATAGTTAAAGACATGTCAAATTATTTTTGTTTTTTTGGTCTGGAGTAACGTCCCTTCCCCCCTAATGAAACGATTTTTTTAATTTTTACACCGTATTTTCTTTTTAGATTTCTACAACGAATACAGACTTTTGATGCATTACAACAAAAACTACGGCTGTTATTGTGAAATTAGTGTTTGACTCCCCCCCCCCCCCCTGTCGTATAAGGCTAACGAATTCGTTCAATCGTTTGAAGATAACGCTGTATATCATGTTTTGTGGCGGAAAAAAAAACTCTGCCTAGTATCATGTTAAGGGAGACACAAACACACACACACACAGACGTATATATATGTATTATTTACTTTTTATGTATGTATTATTTATTTATTTTTTGCTTACAAAAAATTATTTCTACAGGAATTTTCTTATAATAAATTGTTAATTTAGTTATATTTATTATTAGTGAGGTTAGTACTTTAGTTACAGTAAATATGAATACGGTTACTATTACAATGAATTCACAATGACATTTTTTATTTATTTAATATTATTATTGATATATATATATATATATATATATATATATATATATATATATATATATATATTAGATACATAGATATTCATACCTACACACTATTATATTCTCATACTATATATATCGAAAGATACATACGCACACACATACGCCCATTTATACATATATATATATATATATATATATATATATATATATATATATATATATATATATATATATACAATCCACAAGCATTCGCTCGGACATCCACACACATATTCAAATATATACAAAGGACGTATTTCTAATTCGTAATTGTACAAATGAGCGTTAAAATGAAATACATATATAAAAATAAAATGTAGGTGTTTTAGTTTAAGTAACTAAGATCTGTGTATAAGAATATTAATCATATGCTGACTATGAGAAAAGTGTTGCTTATTTTAATAATTTACACTTTTAGAACCCAGAGTTACTTGATTAGATATATATTTATATAAGATAACGTAATTAGATTTGGAGTTAGAATTATTTATTCGATATAAATCAGCGGGATCGGAGGGTGGTTTGATATTTGGTAGGTATTTTGCACGTAGCTCTGACTAAGCCTGGCAGTATAGGAATATATGGTGGACATCTACTGGTGCAGTTTCTTCGCAGAGGGTACAAAGTAATTTCGGGTTGATGCTATATGTAATGTTTTTAATTGTGAATTTAATATTATAGTTGCTGCAGGTTCTTAATTGGGCTATGAACTTTAGAATATGGAAAGGCATATTTAATAACAAGTAGTTTTGTGGTAATCCGGGTTCAATCGTCAGATTTCTATAAATCGGGCTATATCTTGATGCCTCTAGCTTATTGATATCTGATGTAAGTAGATTTTCCTTAAATTTCTTTATTACAGCTGACAAATTGTGCTTTATAATGATTCGGTCCTGGTTAGTCCAGACATCAGAAAAATTTAATTTCTGTAATGCAATTTTGATTTGTGTTGCCCAATTGAACTAAGGTAATCCTTATCAAATGCAGCAGCTTTTAATAGAAATTACTTTCTGCTTGTTCTAGTCCTTCTAGATATCTCAAGCCCCATACGGATGCTCTATAAAGCAATACAGACCGAGCTATGCTTTTTACCAGTTTCTCCATCGAGTTCCAGTTCGTACATTTGGTTTGGTATATGGTTTTGAGAACTGTGTTAGGTGCAATATTGAATTTGGATATAGCAAATTTCGAAGCTTCTAAGAATACTCCGGAAGAAGAAAACTGTATTCCAAGGTAAACAAAACGCCTAACTTGCTCAATTTCATTCTCATCAACGTAAAACTTGGATTTGGGATTTGGTGCTCTTCCTCTGTGAAAATGGACAATTTTGGACTTACTTGTATTAACATATAAATTATTTTCCCTACAATAGTTTTCCAATAATTTTAATTTTTTCCTTAGATCTAATGGGGTGTCGGAAAGTATTATAAGATCATCGGCATAGAGCAGAATAATTATATCATGCTGTCCATCAATACTTAAGCCTATTGCACCGTTACTCCTAAAAAACTCTTCCATGTCTGAGATGTAAAAAGCGAATAGAGAAGGGCTTAAAATCTCTCCTTGAAGTAACCCTTTGGTTCCTCGTATGCTCTCAGAGATATGTGTTCCTTTTCTTACTTGGATCGAGGCGTTATCATTAAGCTATTTTATTAATCTTACAAGTTATGGGCTCAGACCTATTTTATTCAACGTATAACAAAGTTTAATGTGAGGGACCGAGTCAAATACTCGCTTAAAATGTATGAAAGCAGCACAAATTGATCTTCTTGGTAATCGGATATGAATGTGAACCATTGAGGCCAGTACGAACACATTATCAATACAACCTCTCCCTTTTCGGAAACCTGTTTCACTTTCCGGAAGTATTTTCACATCTTCGTCCCAAACAATCAGGCGGTTCAGAAGCACTTGGGTGAATATTTTTAATGCACAATTAGTAAGAGCTATGCCTATGTAGTTTTCAGGATTCTGAGGTCACCTTTTTTATAGAACTTTACGATGTCTAATTTAGACCAGCTAATTGGTATTTCCTCTGAATCAAGAATTTTATTATACATAATTTCAAGGTGTAATACAAAATTTTCTAAGAGGTGTTTAAAAAATTGATGGCTTATATTGTCAGGATATAAATCATAAGTCATGTCTTTAACTATATCAGAACTCTTTTGGAATAATCAGAACTCCTTCTTATAGGCCGTGGTTGCAATTTCAAATTTATCACATGCAGTTTTCAAGTATAATAATTGTTGAAAAATACTTCTCATCATTTCTTGTACCAGAACTCTTTTGAAAATCATAAGTCATGTCTTTAACTATATCAGAACTCTTTTGGAACAATCAGAACTCCTTCTTATAGGCCGTGGTTGCAATTTCAAATTTATCACATGCAGTTTTTAAGTATAATAATTGTTGAAAAATACTTCTCATCATTTCTCGTACCAGAACTGTTGGGAAAATCATAAGTCATGTCTTTAACTATATCAGAACTCTTTTGGAATAATCAGAACTCCTTCTTATAGGCCGTGGTTGCAATTTCAAATTTATCACATGCAGTTTTCAAGTATAATAATTGTTGAAAAATACTTCTCATCATTTCTTGTACCAGAACTCTTTGGAAAATCATAAGTCATGTCTTTAACTATATCAGAACTCTTTTGGAACAATCAGAACTCCTTCTTATAGGCCGTGGTTGCAATTTCAAATTTATCACATGCAGTTTTCAAGTATAATAATTGTTGAAAAATACTTCTCATCATTTCTCGTACCAGAACTGTTGGGAAAATCATAAGTCATGTCTTTAACTATATCAGAACTCTTTTGGAACAATCAGAACTCCTTCTTATAGGCCGTGGTGCAATTTCAAATTTACCACATGCAGTTTTCAAGTATAATAATTGTTGAAAAATACTTCTCATCATTTCTCGTACCAGAACTCTTGGGAGAATCATAAGCCATGTCTTTAACTATATCAGAACTCTATTAAAACAATCAGAACTCCTTCTTATAGGCCGTGGTTGCAATTTCAAATTTACCACATGCAGTTTTCAAGTATAATAATTGTTGAAAAATACTTCTCATCATTTCTCGTACCAGAACTCGTGGGAAAATCATAAGTCATGTCTTTAACTATATCAGAACTCTATTGGAACAATCAGAACTCCTTCTTATAGGCCGTGGTTGCAATTTCAAATTTACCACATGCAGTTTTCAAGTATAATAATTGTTGAAAAATACTTCTCATCATTTCATGTACCAGAACTCTTGGGAAAATCATAATTCATGTCTTTAACTATATCAGAACTCTTTTGGAACAATCAGAACTCCTTCTTATAGGCCGTGGTTGCAATTTCAAATTTATCACATGCAGTTTTTAAGTATAGTAATTGTTGAAAAATACTTCTCATCATTTCATGTACCAGAACTCTTGGGAAAATCATAAGTCATGTGTTTAACTATATCAGAACTCTTTTGGAACAATCAGAACTGTCAAATTTCGAGCGGCGTTGAATTTTTTATTTTTACAAATATGAATGTATTTTACAAGTATAATAATTTTTTTTAAATACTTCCAATTAATCCTTGTATCAGAACTGGTCGGAAAATCATTGTACATGACTTTAACTATATTAGAACTCGTTTAGAATAATCAAAGCAACTAGTTATTGATTGGCTTTAGATCTCAAACCGTGTTTATATCGGGATAATTTTGGTAAATCTTTTTCTTTTTGAATCGTTTTTTTTTGCTTCTAAAATGTAGAACTATCCTCAGAACTCTTACAAATCTATGATTTTTTGAAATCTGACAATTTTTGATAAGGGAAATGTCGAAAAACAAAATGATTTGCTGTGTGAACTTGGCAAATCATTTGTTATGCCATTTTTTTTTTTTTGCTTTAAAGGCCGGAACTATTAATTTAACTTATCAAGAACTCTAGAACTATTCATAATAAAGCCAGAACTCTCAAAACATTTTGAGTTTCCACGAAATGAGACGCCAGCTTCACACACACAGACAAATCTCTGATGGAATGCAAAAATTATAATTATGCTTCATAATGTGCGCAAATGCTTGCGAGGAATTTGAAAAATTTTAAACCTCAGCAATGTTTCCTTATGAAATATATTAAATCGGTATAGTACAACCAACTCTTAGGCAGCAAAACATCATATCAGGAGACCGAAGAGTCTTACTGTATGTGATGAAAGATGAATTTTTAAAAAAACACAGGCAAAACCACGGCTGATTGCACCAAAACTTGTGACTGAAATCTCGAGGATCATCTGGCGGGACATAAGTAGCAGAACAGTAAGAAAAGATCTCAAGAAAAATTAACTACGCGGTCGAATAGTACCGAAGAACTTTTGTGTAAGTAACGTTAACAAATAGAAAATACTTTGCTATGCAAAATAAAGTGTTAACCATCCTGCTGAATACTGGCAGTGGATTTAATTTATTCGTGAGCCCAAAATAGAACTTTTTAGCCAAGAAGTATGACAAAATGTGTGGAGGAGAGCGAATTAAGAGCTCTAATCTCGGGGCTTGGTGTCTACAGTCAAATATGAGTAAGGGTTTGGGGCTTTTCGACTGCGTAATCCATTTTTTCTGAGATCATTTCTTATTGTACTGCTACTTATGTCCTGTCAGATGATCCTCGAGATTTCAGTTGCAAGTTTTGGCGCAATCAGCCTTGGTTTTGTCTGCGCTTTTCTTAAAATTGATTTTTCATCACATACATTGAGACTCTTCGGTCTCCAGTTATGATGTTTTGCTGCAAGAGATGGTTTTACTATACCGATTTTAAATATTTGATAAGTAGACATAGCTAAGGTTTACAATTTTTCCAATTTCTCGCAAACATTTGCGCTCATTGTGAATCATATTAATAAGTTTTTGCATTTTAACAGAGATTTATTTTCCTCTCTGGCCAATGTAAAAAAAATTGAACAAAAAGCATCTGATTCAAACACATATGACACCGGGCCATCCTGCCGGGCAAAGTTCACCGATAAAATGGAATTAATCCCGTCCAAAGTCCAGCTGCAATTGTCAAGAAATCAGGTGTTCCAATACTTTTTACGCATAGAATATTGCATTTTATTGTTAAAATGTTAATAAATAATATAAATACCATTGTTTGATGTCGATTTTAGGGAATATTTAAAATATAGCTTATCGCCGTGTTATTGATGCCTTCTATTTACCTAAAGCACCATTATTTTAGTCGCAAGTATTAAAAAAGTAAAATATTCATGGGTGTTCCAATACTTTTTACACTAGCTGTAGCTCTTAATTTACTTGATAATATTTCAATAACGGGTGTTTCTTATTAGAAATTTAATGTAGATTCTAAAAATGTGGACTTTATTTACTATACAGTGATCACATATTCCGAAACCTCAGTTTTTCTTTAAAAAAGCCAGTTGTTTTTAAAAAAGACAAAAGTTTGAGTAGCTCCTCTACATTTTCACATAGAACGCTCATTTTTGCGCCCCTGAACTACAAATGGGATGCAGAATAAACCCCTAAAGTTATGACATCTCAATGTGGGACACCCTGTATAATGGTCAACTCTCCCAAAAGCAGGCTGGTTAGCTTGCTGGGCTACCATAAAGAAGATGTAGGCCCTAATCTCACTTGAAGTGGTTACAATTTTTCAGCAATGGGTTGTAAAAATTTCCTACTTTACAGAAAAGGGAGCAACCAAAAGATGGTTTGGTACTATTGGCCATCCATCGTAAATGCAAGAAGTCGATACACTATAAAAAAATATAAAATTGAACGTTCTCACCTGTATATGATATGAAAAGTTATTTATAATTTTGAAACTTCCTTATCTCAAAACTTACATTAGTATTTACTTTGAACATTTTTTTTTTTTTTTTTTTTTATAGAGAATGTGAAGAGGGTGAAAGCTGTAGGGAGGAAAGTTCAACTGAAGAAAGCAATGGGGAAGAACAAGGCCAGGAAAATAAAGTTGTCCTGCAATTATCATCAGCTAAGCCTTCCTCTTATAAGCTTCGAGATTCGAGGTTAGAACTTTTCCCTGATTCATATTAGAACAGAAGTATCTGAGTGTTTTAATAGACTTATAGTGAAATAGGCTTTTAATGGAGTTTTATAAATAGTGTATATATGCACTCAAAACTGAATATGAGATGAATTATTAATTATAAATTTGTACCTGATGTTTTCTCATCAAATTAATTATAAGAAAATCATGCCTAATCTGTTTATTATTATTTTTAAAAAACGCCCAGTGACACTGTGCTAAAAAGAAAGTTCATGAAATAATCATTCCACTATGTTGCAGCATTGTGGTTTGCTCACAATGTTATGGGATCAAATTTTGTCATTTTAAAGTAAGACTCCTGAAATTGCATCAAATTGAACTGAAACTTGAAGAGCTAATAAGAAAAAATATTTTAAGGAGTGTTATTGATATTCTGTCTTTATCGAAATATTATTGAAGGAAAATTAGTTCACTATAAAATATGTTGCTTTATCACTACTACTTGATTCTCTGATTTAATTTTTTTTTTTTCAATTTGAAGGAAAATTGAAATTGCTGGAGGTCGAGAGGTTTTTAGTCAAAGTCGATTTAAAGCTATTAGAAAATCACGTTCTGATGACAAAATGATTACCCGCAAGCAGAAGTCTTCCCATGAAAGTGGCGCTATTTGGGAAGTAAGAAATAAGTAAGTATTTGCAATTACATCCTGTTTTATTTGCCCAACAACAATTTGTTTTTGTTAGTCCTTGTGATTTTTTATTTTTTTCATTGTATCAAAGAAAAATAACATAACATGCATGTTTCCAATACATTGGGGTTTGGATTAAATTCAACATTTTCAATTCTATATCTCTTTAAATTCAACTATTGCAACCGCACTTATTATTTCTTTTTTTAAAAAAAGAGCAATCTCAAATGAACCTTAGAGGAAAATCAGGTTTCCTCTTGCATCTCACTGATATTTCTGAATCTTTAGTTGCATTAACACGTACCTCTGTAAGTGCTTCCAAAAAATTGTTTTAATTTAAAACAATAAAATTTGAATCGCACGAAACTCATTTGATTTTAAAGATATCGAAGTGCGGTTTGCAGCAAAGGGTTTGTTTTTTAATTCCCTTTAAAATGGTGTGCATAATAAAAGGGGGCATCTGCAAACCCCAACATTTCATCTAGCGCTGTGCGCACATGCACGGTCAATATGTTAAATAATGGACATATTTAGAAATAACTAATTCCTCTGGCCTAAATAACTAATTCCTCTGGCCTAATAACTAATTCCTCTGGCCTAAATTTAGGTTACTGTATGTCTTGGATGTCTTCATTGCCTTTCCTTACTGCATCCCTGATCACAATTCTATAATTGCCTTCAATGACACAAGTCCATTTATTTGGCCGAGGGAAGTTATATTGTGATAATAAAAGATGGAAGTTAAATCTTATTTACCTGGACACTCTTGTGCACTGTTGCTGAATAAGTAGTGCTAGAGACTCACAAGTCTACGCCTGGACTGAGTTAAACCTAATAGAGATAATGGAAGTGGTTGCATGTGCACTGACGTAATTAACACCTTAAGGACTGTTATAAATTCAATAAGGCAGCTGTTCCATAAGGTGTTAATATGGACAGTTGGTTGCCTACCTCCAATGGAGATTACTAACAATTTTGCCTTTGAACAACTGATGCAGTCCTCCACCCTCAGTACTTCAAAGTATATACATATAATGATTGTCTATGAAATTCACACTTCACCAATTCTCAAGGTTGTCGGGTACTTATAACTATTTAACACGTTGGCTATGAGGCTACAAATTTGACAACTTACATTAACAGTTTTATGGCACATATCTAGCCCACATGTATTGTTCCATTAGTGTGATACAAGACACATATGGATTGTAAACATTTACTAATGAAAAATTAGTTTGGCATTAAAAAAAAAAAAAGTATATTATTGTGATTTTGAAATTTTAAGTACAAAGGGTCCCTTCAATAAAATTTAGAATGTTTGTCTACTTTTTTTCTATTGAACATAACTAACTTTTTCTACTTTTTAGCGTGGTTCCTCCCTCCCCCATAGGGAGGAACCCCGCTTATAAGGTTGATACAATGAAACAATCCGGAAGTGCCGACAAGAAAATTTCGCGTTTCAGAACCCCTAGAGACCGAAAATAACGGTGGTTCAAATTTGTATATATATATATATATATGTATATATTTATTTATTTATATATATATATATATATATATATTTGTCTGTTCGCTCATTTCTGGCTTCCCTGATGGTCCGATATTGATGAAATTTGGTACAAAAATCCGTCGTCCAATTTGAAAGGTCAAGTTCGTTAACTAGCAAAATCCGCCCACTGGAAGATGGCGTTTGGGGCGAAATTCGTGCAGAAAAAATCGTAACGCTTACGTTTTTGAGTTCATAAGCTTGTAAGTACTCTTTTTATAGGCTTCTTGGGCTAGGAAAACGAATGGAACCATTTTCAAGGCGATAGCTTTAACCGTTTTCGAGAAAATTGGAAAAATAGTTTTTGAATACCGTTTTTGGTTTGGGTACTTAGAATCACAGGATTCAGTTGAAACATTATCTGCATGTTCTACTTTCATTAAAAATAATATGTTGAAAGTTATGTTACGTTTGGAGTTAAGGAAGGGTTAGAATAAAATATTTTATGAACAGACATGAAAAGTTTTGGGAACTTCGTATACTTTCATTAATATCTCGAACACGGTTGGGAAATCGTGGTAAGTGGATAGAAACTATTTGAAAGCTTACTAAATTCTCTACAGAAAAGATTCTGAAACAAGTTGTGATTAGGTGATGTCAGTCGAAGAAATAAGTGCTTAAAACTTCAAATACTTCTGTTTAGTTCTTATGAACGGGTGTTTGTCGTTCTTTTTGTAATTTTTGTCTCTTTCCCTTAGTTTTTTATTGATTTTTATTTTTGTAATTTCTTATGTTAAGAAAATGTATTTGTGTGTAAAGCAGGATAGGTATAATTAGAAGCAATATTTTGTTTGTTAGAATTCGAAGATGCCTTATGAATATCTAGATTACAGTACTGGTGTTGATTTCGTTCTTTAGAATTGTTCTTGGTATTCCCTATTTTCATATGTTACCCATATTTTTTTATTGCTAGTAGTTTTTTCTAACTGAGTATAGAATATAAATCTATTTCGTTATAAAACAGGATACGTAAAATTAGTAAGAATATTTCGGAGATTTCTGAGCGAAATGCCTTGTAAGATTGTTATCACCACGAACGGCGTTTTTCCTCTATTTGCCTCACCTTTTAATTGGTTGTTGTTTTTAACTCGTTTCCTGCTTCACTCCACAGATAGGAAACACGCTTCTGACGTTGACCCAATGACGTCATCCGAAGTGCCTAATAAATGATTTCACGTTTTAGAACAGGTAGATATCGAAAATAGCTGTGCTTCAAATTAGAATCTATTGTTGAGTAATTATATGAATCTTTGGATAATAATTCCAATAGTTAAAATTATAACTAAATTGGAAAATATGTATTTAATAGAACTCATTAAACCTTTTACAGAGAACTCTATTTTTTATTTTAATTTTACTGATCAACAGGTCTTTGCATATATTTAAAAACTCTGTTGATATAACGTCTATATCGTTTTTGTTTGATTCAATAATAAGAAATTCTTTTTTCAATGATTTTATGTTTTTAGGCCAATCTATAATTCCTGTGGGTTAATATGTTTTTTAAATTGAAGCTTTAAAGCCTCAACAGGAATATTTGTGTAATCACCCTTCACAGTTAATTTATTAGAATCATGAGTGACCGTTTTTGTGTTGCAACTAACAATCTTTGAAAACGAAGTTTGACTATCCTTGTTATTGTTATTTTCCTTCTGTTTGGCTGAGATTTTCTATTCATGATCTAATTCTCCTTGAATTTTTTGACTAGATCAAGAACCTATTTTAAGTACTCTTAAATTCCTTAAGACCCGGTAGCCGTGAGGGTTAAGGCGTGAGCACTTAACACTCCGTGCTAAAGGTCGTGGGTTCGATTCCCACTAGAGGTGGTGGCTTTTCTTTAGAAAAAAGAAAAGGCATCACCCTTATCCTGGCTAGAAAAGGGTGGTAACCTATAGATAACCCGTCCTAAAATTCTTAGTTAATAATAAATGGACGTTAAAATTAAAATTAAAT
Organism: Gonocerus acuteangulatus; assembly: GCA_946811695.1. Classification (NCBI taxonomy): domain Eukaryota; kingdom Metazoa; phylum Arthropoda; class Insecta; order Hemiptera; family Coreidae; genus Gonocerus; species Gonocerus acuteangulatus. The sequence continues at coordinate 8,826,805 of OX328132.1, read as the reverse complement.
TAAATTCCTTAATTTAATTGAGGAAGTTTATCAAGCTTGATATAATCACTTTTGGGTTAATACGGGTGGTCTATACCGAGTCCTTTGTTTGTAAACACAAAGAGCCTTCTGAGTAACGGTAAAGGGCAGTAAAAGTATATGACTTTACCTGGAAGCAGACCCTGCATACAGAGAATTGCAATACGAGACCTTCTCATTCTTTCTTTCACCAGCTCCCGTGTAACACCTTAGATCTGTTTATATTGTTAGCACGGTTCCTCCCTCCCTTCATAGGGAGGAACCCCGCTTATAAAATTGATCTCATGAAACAATCCGGAAGTGCAAACTAGAAAATTTCGCGTTTCAGAACCCCTAGAGACCGAAAATAACGGTGGTTCAAATTTGTGTGTATATATATATATATATTTGTCTGTTATTTGAAAGGTCAAGTTCGTTAACCAGCAAAATCCGCCCACTGGAAGATGGCGTTTGGGGCGAAATTCGCGCAAAAAAAATCTCAACGCTTACATTTTTGAGTTCATATGCTTGTAAGTACACGTTTTGTAGGCTTCTTGGCCTAGGAAAATGAATTAAACCGTTTTTAAGGCGATAGCTTTAACCGTTTTCGAGAAAATTGGGAACATAGTTGCTGAATAACATTTTCGTTTTGGTACATAAAATCATGAGATTCAGTTGAAACATTTTTTTTTTTTAACATGTTAAACTTTTGGTTACGTTTGGAGTTAAGGAAGGGTTAGAATAAAATATTTTATGAACAGACATGAAAAGTTTTGGGAACTTCGTATATTTTCATTAATATCTCGAACACGGTTGGGAAATTTTCATAAGTGGATAGAAACTATTTGAAAGCTTTCTAAATTCTCTACAGAAAAGATTCTGAAACAAGTTTTGATTAGGTGATGTCAGTCGAAGAAATAAGTGCTTAAAACTTCAAATACGTCTGTTTAGTTCTTATGAACAGGTGTTTGTCGTTCTTTTTGTAATTTTTGTCTCTTTCACTTAGTTTTTTATTGATTTTTATTTTTGTAATTTCTTATGTTAAGAAAATGTATTTGTGTGTAAAACAGGATAGGTAAAATGAGACCAATTTTCTATTGCTAGAAATAATGAAAAGTTTTGGGAACTTCGTATAATTTCTTAATATCTCGAAAACGGTTGAAAATCTTGGGAAGAGAAAGGTTACCATTCGAAAGCTTACTAAATGCTCTACAAAAAATGTTCTGACGAAAGTTTTAATTAGGCGATGTCAATCGGAGAAATAAGTGCTTCAATCATTAAAGTAATTGATTTTGTTTATTCGAACGTGTTTTTTTTGTCTGTTTTTATTCCTTGTTATTTCTTAATTGCTTATAGTTGGATAATGTATTTTACAATAAAACTGGTTAAGTAAAATAACAAAACAATTTATTGTTAGAAATATAGATTTCCTAGATTCCAAGACCTTGTAACTAGCGGGACTCTTTCAAGTGTTGACCGACCCTTCCAGGTAAGATCGTAAATCAAGACCTTTCAAGACTGGTGGAACCAAAATAATAACTGCTTCTATTTTAATCTTCAGGCGATTTGCCAAAGTTGCGAAGCCTTATCAATAAATAAATATTTTAATCTTTCCAAATTAGACTAGGGATAAGAACGGAACCGCGCTAAGATGATGCAGTTCCTGCGAGTCGGACTTTTTTTCTATTGAACGTAAGTCTCCTAACGAGGTCCGTTTGGGTCATATCGCAACCAACGTGTTAACTGGCTAAATTTCACAGAGGCACAATCTAGACAAAGCATAAAATAGTGCTGCACGCAATTAAACTTTAACTTATTGTTGGTCACTGATATTTAATCACTATTGGTTTCAGGAACTCTGAGGGCAAAAAGAAAATATCTTGTCGTGAAGTTACTGAGACTGTTTTTTCAGCTGAGGTGCATTCTTTGAGACATCAAAAATCCCTCCAACCAAAAAGTAAGTTACTACAATTTTTAGTTATTTGGAGTATTTGTCGTTCCTTATATTTGTTTGATTAAAAAATGTAATTTTTTGAAGTAATTGTTTAACACTTTCAGGACTGATGACTTAAAAAAAATTTCTATTGGCCCAAGTCTTCCTTTTTTATAGTTATTTCAGCAAACTTATTAAAAAAAATATATGAAACTTTTGAAATAATGTACTTTTAATGGATTAATTACAATTTAGTTGAGTGTTAAATACGCCATGACAGCGGGCCCACTTAAGGAATTGTTCTGGCGGATTCAATATCATATGATACCACACCCGCATACCTAACCGGGAATAACATAATGAGGTCCCAAACCAAATACAAAGGGTATAGGACAAGGCCTGGAGTAGTGGCGATAGAAAGAAAGCCAAGCTTTCTGCTGTCGAACACGCCATGATGGCAGGCCCACAAAGCAGATCTCTCTGACTCATATGCCACGACGCCGGGCCCGAACGTGTTAAGTTCAGTCAGTACCTATTCCCTATTAATTAGATAGATAGAATCAGGGCCCCTTAAGTGGAAAGTAACTAGACCTAAAAGATCTATCTATTAATTACAACTGAACTGTTCTTATTATTTTACTTTATCAGAATGTTAGCCTCGTTCCCTCCTTATTTTTGTCTTTACTGTTTGAAATTATAGGGCCTTACCAGAATCAAATTCTTATGACGCCCTTTAAATTATTGACCTGATAATAGCCAGTCTAAATAAAAAAGAAAAATGTTTAACCTTTATTCGAGCCATTCTCACAAGTTTGATTCATTGAGACAAACTAATGAATAACCCCTTGTCATGATTCTTATAGGTTAGTAATTAAGGCAATTTTAAGGAGAGGGAGTGAGATTACTTTTTTTATTTAAATGTGAAGTGATTAATTTTCCTGAATGGATAATTAAGTTTGTATGAGATGTATATGATGGTCAGAGGTTTGGTCTAGGGTTCTTTTAAATTAACCTAAATCTCTTTAAATTAATCTAAATATTTTAAATTAATCTTTCATTATTTAATTTTAACACCAACTTTCAAACTAAGATTCAGTCCATTGTCTGTCTAGGTTATGACGCTGAGAAATGTGAACTCCAAAAATCCTATACAAATGTATATAAAATACAATATTATGTATGCATATTTTAAATTAAACTTTGACCAAACCCTCAACCACTATATACTAATTTAATTGCACATATTAATTTTGGATAATGTACTGCATCTCTTCAAGCCAGTTCACTTTGACGTTATCTGGTCACTGTTTTTTTGTTAAAAGATAACGATTTTTTTTTTTTTTTTGTACTATTTTTAAAAACCATTAGTGCTTCTGGTGTGAACTAATCTCAAAACAATGACAAATAATTATATATACAGGGTGATTCAGGTTTAAGTAGCCAAACTCTAGGAGGTGATTGTAGACATAATTTCCAACAAATAAGTTAAATTGAAGTATGGTCCGATTCCGGAAGGAAAAGGAGCTATGTCCAATTTTCTGTTTTTTTTTAACGTAGTCTTGTTTTTTAATGAATAAGAAAGGATTGCTCAAAAACTATTCAAGATAATTAAAATCGAATTATGCCATCATAAAATAGATAAAATTTCATAAAAAAATCATTTTTTATTGGCCAAACTGTGAGTATCCATTGCCCAGTCAAGAATCAATAAAAGTAACTGAAAGAAACGATTAGAAAAGATTTTCTTTGAGAGATACGTCACATTTCGTGTTTTTTTTTCAAAAATTTTTTTTCATTGACTTTTACATGATGTATTTGGCACCCAGTTTTGACTAGAAATTTTGAGGGGAGAGTTCAAAAACATTTCAGGGTAGTTAAATACTTGTAATCCAAAACTTACACATATTTTGAAATGTTTTCAAATAAAATTTAAAATAAAACTAAACATTTTGCAAAACATTGCGGGACAAAAAATGTTAATCCTCAGTTCGGCCGTAACATTTTGTGGACAGACAAAGCCACATTCACACGAAATGGAATATTTAACAGTCCCAATTTGCATACTTGGTTTCATTTTAATCCTTATGCACTGTGAAGATCACACAATCAGTATCAGCTCCAAGTTAACATGTCGTTAACTTGGAGCTGATACTGATTTATCATATTTGGACGAATATCTTCTTCAGCCAATCCTGATTCCCGACAGTTTCGATTCAACATATTTTTAAATCTCCTTCAACACGATCGACCTATTGCATTGGAAGACGTTTTCCATGGGCATAGATTCCTGGTTCCTGATGGATTGCTGTCCCGCACACAGCAGGAGTGCTGTTAGACTGTGGATAGATCCACTGTCCAAGTTGATAAAGGTACAATTACAATTTCGGCCAATTTCAAATTTTCAAATATATTAGCAAATATTTTAGTGCAAACTACTTCGTGTAAATGATAAATCAATGAAAATTTGTAAAACACAAAATGTAACAAATCTCCCAAATAAAAAATTTTCCAATCATTTCTTACAGTTCATTTTTATTGCTTCCGGACTAGACAATTTATTCCCAAAGTTTAGCCAATAAAAAATGAACAATTTCTAATTTCTTCACATAAGGTATTTGGAAGTAACAAAACTACATTCCACATTTTTTTGACAAAAGGGGGCCAATCATTCAATTTATCCCTCAATAAAACTCCACTTCATTTGCATGGATTTAATGCTTACTAAATGTAGAAGTTTTTGTGTAAGTATTGAATCTGTAGTCTTTTAGGGGGCTGAGGAAAAAATTCGCGAAAAAACTCTGATTCATTGATAAAAACAGAAGTGAGTTACCAGAAAGTATCTTTTAATAATGGTTCTAGTGAATTAAATTACTGTTTTTTTTTTAAAGGAAATTTTATCTATTTTATGATAGCATAATTCGAATTTAATTATTTTGAATAATTTTTGAGCAATCCTTTCTTATTCATTATAAAACATGACTACGTTAAAAAAACAGAAAATTGGACATAGCTCCTTTTCCTTCCAGAATCGGACCATACTTCAAATGAACTTTTTTGTTGGAAATTATGTCTGCAATCACCTCCTAGAGTTTGGCTACTTTAACCTGAATCACCCTATATATATATATATATATATATATATATATATATATATATTGTGGTGTTTTGGGAAGGGGGGAGAAAAGTCAACTTTTTCTATAATAACTTTTAAATATAATTAATTTTCTTTTTCTCCCCCCCCAAAACACCACAATATATATATATATATATATTGTGATGTTTTGGGGGGGGGGGGAGAAAAAGAAAATTAATTATATTTAAAAGTTATTATAGAAAAAGTTGACTTGAAATGTTTATATTATATTTTCATTATATCTCAGGGTTCATTTAATATTACCAAACTCACCACATACGGATTTATGAATAAAACTATTTGAATAATTAAATTAATTTAATGAATTTCCTGAAAGAAAAGCATGAGAAATATTAAATTAGAACCACTTCTTACCATCTGTCCTTTTATGTGTTGAGACCATATTAAATACCAGGAGAAAGGTTCATAGTAAATAAAATAAGAGTTGGAAACAAATGGCTTATATTGACATAAAAAATATAATTTATGATTTGGCATGGCTGTGATATAAAATAAAATATAAAAAAGAAAAAATGCTTGACTCACATAATTGTATCAATGTTTGGGCATTAAAGAAAAGTTAGAACATAATTGAAATATTAAACTTATATATTAAAATATAAATATTGGCCATAAGCTAGCTCTTGAATTTAATTGAGTATTGGCAGTTAACGAGTTATACTCAGCTTATGATACGGATGATGTTCTGGAAGTGAAGAGGCAGACTGGTCGTAGTTATGTCGGCATGTTGATGAGAATGATGGTCGGCTGCTAGATCATAGAGTGGTGTCTGGCCATCAAGTGAAGATGAAGTGAGAGCTTGGTGTCGGCCGACCGCTGGTTCTGCACAGAGATCGTGTGCCCTTCGTCTCTGGTGCTCGAATGAGTGTGCTCTGACCCTTCGCTGTCGCTGGAATGAGCTCGAGTGGTGGGGGAAGGCCCTTCTTATAGGACTTATGGAATATAAATTAGCCTTTATTTTGAATAGGAATGCTACTCTTTGCTATGCCAGAAACTGACTCTTTCTAGAGCACCCCCTTTTAGATCATTACATTTCGGGTGGGCTCCGGTGTAAACAAAAAAATAAAAACTGCTTAGCATTTTTTTTTTTTTTTAATTTGGTCTAATAATTTTGCTTTCCGGCTCAGGGTAACATTACTAATCAAACACTGGATACTATTAACTGGTTTCATTTTAAAAGGTTAAATTTGTTTTCTTAATGTGCTCTAAATTAAATTATAAATATTCTAAAGAGTCTTAATAAAAATTATAAATTATGTCTTATAACAAAAAAAAAAATTACATAAAATATTATCATTTACATTTACAAAACATGTTGTATGGCTGTATACATCTTATCCTAGTACAAAGTCACTTATATTTTTAAAAAATTGTGTATTTACATATATATATATTTTTTTTTAAATTTTACCCTTAATCCAATATTTAATCATTTTAATTTCAAATTAACAATATAATATAATTAAAAATATCCACTATGACAAAAAAAATAAGTATAGCTCAAAGCTGAGCTTCATGGGCTCATTCAAATATTAAGTTTTATTTATTTTTTTTTATTTTTATTTTTTTAAATTATTTTTTTATGTACAACAGGAAATTAAATTGAAATTTCCAGACTCATATAAAGAATCATTTCAAAAAACAAGTAATACTTTTTACATTCAATGTTTACTGTGTCCATCTTCAGTATGAAAAATGCCTTCAAAGTTTTCTTTTATTTTTGTCCTTATTCAATTATTTAACCCAATGCATTTGACACGATTCTAACGATTGTCCAAGAAAATTTGTTCCCTCACTAGCCCATTTTAAAAAAATTGAAATTTGAATGTAATAAAATAATTTGTCAAAAGTCTATCAGTCCTTGTCGGTGTCAATTTGTTTGTCAGTCACTCCTTCTTTCTACATTTCATTTAAAAACTTCTCCTTCCTTCTTCAATAATTATTAAACTCCTTCCACTTCTCATATTAAATATCAAACTCCTTCCACTTTAATAATATTATTCAATTCCTTACTCTTGAATAATATTATTCCACAAATTATTATTAATAAGTTTCCCCCCTTTATTATAATATAATATAATATTTCCCACTTCGTAGATAAGGTACTCCGGCCTCTTCATGGGTCCGTGAGTCTTTAATACAAAACAAATAATATGATGATTAGATAGTTAGCCGTCGAGGTGATAAGTAAAGATGGAATGGTTGGGATTCGGCTAAATAAACCTCAATATGATTTTGTTTTAAAAAATCTATATTTCGGACGTTTCGGCTACTCATTGGTAGCCTTCGTCAGCTAAAATGACAAAAAAAAAGAAATGAATACAAAAACAAAAAAAATTATGATTGTGATAGGTAACAGAACTATAGATACAATTAACTTATAAAAGAACATAACGTCTTAAATTCTTAGAATGAGTAGAATGAAAAAGTAAATAGGTACAATAATTGATTTTAATAGTAATTAGTAACATTAATTGATTTTACAAAGAAAAATTAATTAATTAATTGATTTTCTTTGTAAAATCAATTAATGTTACTAATTACTATTAAAATCAATTATTGTACCTATTTACTTTTTCATTCTACTCATTCTAAGAATTTAAGACGTTATGTTCTTTTATAAGTTAATTGTATCTATAGTTCTGTTACCTATCACAATCATAATTTTTTTTGTTTTTGTATTAATTTCTTTTTTTGTGTCATTTTAGCTGACGAAGGCTACCAATGAGTAGCCGAAACGTCCGAAAAATAGATTTTTTAAAACAAAATCATATTGAGGTTTATTTAGCCGAATCCCAACCATTCCATCTTTACTTAAAACAAATAATAGGTACTCAGGCCTCTTCATGGGTCCGTGAGCCCTCAATATAAAATAAATATTTAATTCAAATATTTCAAACAATATATGAAATATATTTCTCCTACCCCTTACTTCAATTATTATTATTATTATTTACTCCTACTTCTTCATTTAATTATTATTAACTTTTGAAAAGTTTTTTTCCCTTTAAATAATTAACTGTCCTTGTCAAAGTCTGTCTTTATATTTATTTAAAAAATTACTAAGTTTTATTTATTTTATTCTTTATTTAAAACGTAGTTTAACCATTAGTTATTTTATTCATAAATTCGTTATAGCCTTATTGGCTTCAAAGATATATTTCTCAATTAAAAACATCCTATAGTTGGCGGGTTCTAGTTATAGAATGGAGAGTGAGGCGAGCGCTGCTCGGGGCTGTGGCAATTATAGGAACTTCTTGACAACACAGACTACTAGCGCGGTGCGCGTGTTGAAAATTTGAACTAGCATGAGCCTGCTCTATTTACGTTAGGGATTATCAAAGCTTTCTTCTCTAGGAATAATAATCCTATTATCTGTATTCCTAAGATATTTAAGGGATCTTCACAGGGACTGGAGATTTCCTGACTTTTATTGTTTAGGTATTATCTGGCGCTTAGAGGATTTGTGATTTTGGTAGTTAATTATCCTATTATCTGCATTCCAGAGATGGGAATAGGATTTTCACAGAAACTGGAGATTTCCTGATTTTTATCGATTCTCTTTGTCTTATAAAAACATATTTTAGATTCTCTATTCCTTTACACTTGTGTGTCTAAAATTTTATCACGACCGATAATGAAATATTTCTTGATATCTTCTTTTCGATATTAATAATAATAATGGCATTAGAATTTTATATGATTGGTGCAAAATTTTCATTTTATTAATACTGTTAATGCTTTTAACGGGTAAACCGGTTATCATTTTACTGAATCTATGACTAAAAAAGAATAATATAATGACTTTTTTAGTAACATTTTTTTTTTTTTTAGTGTATGGTTGTGCACACGATTTTAAAAATAAAATAAAATGAAAGAAAATATCCTCTCTTAATTTTGAAAATGTTGTAAAAAAATTTATAAACATTGGGTTTTATCAATAAACCATAGAATTTTGATAGGTAATATAATTTAAGTATTAATAAATTTATTATTTATTTGTCCCTACCCACTCAAATCCGGTACACAACGCCGGAGGAGCTCCAAAACAGAGGGGTTATATTGTTATACTTTACTGGTTGAATATTTGATTTCATTATCTTTGGTCATGATAATATTTTAGGAGAATCGAATGGAACATTCCCCGAATAATTCCATTTTTGGCTTTATTTTTATATTCCAGGTTGATCTTAATATGGGGACATTTAATTTTTTTTTTTTTTTTTTTTTTTTTTTTTTTTTTTTTTTTTTTTTTACGGCACATATACATCTAGGTCATTAGCGCCGACATCCAGGGTGTAGCGAGGAATTTCACCAGCGAGCCGTGGGATGATAAAATTCCTGCCGGAGGTTGGGAATCGAACCCACCATCTCCCGCTTATGAATCCAAGGCGCTAGCCATTAGACCACGGGAGACCCCGGGGACATTTAATATACAATTTTATGTTTTCTTTTGCTAGTTCTTCTATTAATATATTTTTTTTTCAAATAAATGGTTTAAAATAAAATCTTCAACAGTTGTTAATAAATAGTCTATGTTTAATTTTGTTGTCGTTTCATTTTTCTTAAATAAGTGGTTTAAAATATAATTTTCGTCGGAAATTAATAAGATATTGTTTTCCTTTGTTGTAATTTTATTTATTTTGAATAAATTATTTAAAATATAAGTTTCATCGGATGTAAATAGATCGTTGGACACGGAAATTATTTTAGAACTACTTTGATCATTTATCATTAAAGGAACTGGTTTAATTTTATGGATTATAAGAGGAGTAGGTTTGATTTCACAGAGCGTCATTATGGTCCCGAGTGATTAAATTTCTTTAATTAATTTTTCTGATTTTTGGTTTTCTATTAATTCGGTTTTCAATTTTTCTGATTCTGATTTTTGGTTTTCCATTAATTCGGTTTTCAATTTTTCTGATTCTGATTTTAGATTTAACATTTGGGCCATCATTTGTTTGAGCATTGCTTCAATATTTTTTACCCCCGAATTGTGTTCTTCCCCGCTACTCTGGGTGAAACGTCTATGACCTTCGTTATGTTCCATATTGTTAAAATAAGTAATATTAATATATAAAATTTATAAATATGTTTCAAAAATTAATAAATCAAAAATAAAATATAAAAAGATACAGAAATAAACATATAGAATTATAAGAAGACAGGTATAGTTGGGATTCGGCTAGGAGAAAAAACGTCAGACTTTCAAAAAGAAATCTGTATTTTGGACGTTTCGACTGCAACAATGGCAGCCTTCTTCAGCTAAAAAATATATACAACTTATAAGTAAAGAAAATGTACAAGTAGTAAGTAAAAGACAGGAAGAAAAGAGCGGAGTATATATATCAATACAATAAATTTTAACCAATCTTATTTTTAAAAACAATGAAAATACGGTAGTTGGAAAGAAAACAGCATGTAGAACTTGTTAGTAAAAACAGTACAAAAAAATTAAACAGTAAAAACAACGCACATTTTTTATGTAGTGAAAAACAAAATCTATTTTATAAGTGAATACAATTTATAACAATTAATATATAGATACATACCACTAGAGAATGCCTAGGGGGGAGGGAGGAAGACCTCGAGGACAACTTAGGTAACCATGGTAGAAGTATGAACGACAGCAACAAAACCCGTGGTCTTTATAGTTATGAAAAAGGGGTGGGGGGGGCGGCAAATCGGTGCAGATGAAAGAGGTACAATTGCTGGGTTGTAAAGGCGGGTTGTAAAAGGTGTTAAGAGCTTAGCGACACACAAGTAGAGAAATTGTCTGGAGCCTGTGAACAAAGATAAAAAAGGAGGTCAGGACAATTTATGGAAGACGGAGGAGTAAGCAGGGGAGATGTTTTGTTTGTCGGTTTTGTAATTAATGTTATTGGGGTTTAAGTTAATGTGGACGCATTCGGAAATCTGTCGCTTCTTGGTGTTTCGTTCTGTGGAAAGTATTTTAGTGTCGTCAAAGTTGAAAGTGTGTTTTTTAGTTATGGCGTGTTTTGCGAGGGCGGATTTGTGGATTTCTTTGTTTTTTATTGTCCGTTTGTGTTGTGTTATGCGGGAGTGAATATAATTTTTGGTTTCACCTATGTATACAGCATTACAGGAGGGGGTTTCGCAGGGTATTTGGTAAACAACGTGGGTGGCGTAGTCATACCCCCAGGCTCCAGACAATTTCTCTACTTGTGCGTCCCTAAGCTCTTAACACCTTTTACAACCCGCCTTTACAACCCGCCTTTACAACCCAGCAATTGTACCTCTTTCATCTGCACCGATTTGCCGCCCCCCCCCCCACCCCTTTTTCATAACTATAAAGACCACGGGTTTTGTTGCTGTCGTTCATACTTCTACCATGGTTACCTAAGTTGTCCTCGAGGTCTTCCTCCCTCCCCCCTAGGCATTCTCTAGTGGTATGTATCTATATATTAATTGTTATAAATTGTATTCACTTATAAAATAGATTTTGTTTTTCACTACATAAAAAATGTGCGTTGTTTTTACTGTTTAATTTTTTTGTACTGTTTTTACTAACAAGTTCTACATGCTGTTTTCTTTCCAACTACCGTATTTTCATTGTTTTTAAAAATAAGATTGGTTAAAATTTATTGTATTGATATATATATACTCCACTCATTTCTTCCTGTCTTTTACTTACTACTTGTACATTTTCTTTACTTATAAGTTGTATATATTTTTTAGCTGAAGAAGGCTGCCATTGTTGCAGTCGAAACGTCCAAAATACAGATTTCTTTTTGAAAGTCTGACGTTTTTTCTCCTAGCCGAATCCCAACTATACCTGTCTTCGTATCTCTACAGCGGCTAACTATCTCCATCTACAATATAGAATTATATTTATCATTAGCACATCTTTCATAATTGCCATAACATTTCCCAACATTGATCCAATTATGTGGTCGTAGCAAACTTGCCAAGCTGACAAAACAAATATATAAAAACTTAAAATAACTTAATAAATATCACAGCCAAAAATAAAATATTTGCTAATAATTTAATATCACTCAAAAAATTTTAGTTTCCATAAAAATTTATGTTTTGAACCTTAAAACACACTTTTTTAAATATATGGTCTCAATATTAAAATCTGAGGACATAAAAACAAAAAATAAAAATTTTAATTTTGGTTTTAAAACACGCGCGTGCCTACTGCAACTCGTCTCTAGGCTGCTGGGCTGCAATACAAAGCTACGGGAAAGATTACACGACTCAACCTGTTCAGGATTTCGGCGACAGGATGGCACTTTTTGTGGACTGCCACGCGTCTAGAGCGCCAAGGTGGCATTTTTTAGATTCAGCCCCACGTGAGGCGAAAGTTGACTTGAAATGTTTCTATTATATTTTCATTATATCTCAGGTAATATTACCAAACTCACCACATACGGATTTACGAATAAAACTATTTGAATAATTAAATTAATTTAATAAATTTCCTAAAAAAAAAGCATGAGAAATATCAAATTTAAACCACTTCTTACCATCTGTCCTTTTATGTGTTGAGACCATATTAAATGCCAGGAGAAAGGTTCATAGTAAATAAAATAGAGTTGGAAACAAATGGCTTATATTGACATAAAAAATATAATTTATGATTTGGCATGGCTGTGATATAAAATAAAATATAAAAAAGAAAAAATGCTTGACTCACATAATTGTATCAATGTTTGGGCATTAAAGAAAAGTTAGAACATAATTGAAATATTAAACTTATATATTAAAATATAAATATTGGCCATTGTGAAATTTTAAGCTAGCTTTTGAATTTAATTGAGTATTGGCAGTTAACGAGTTATACTCAGCTTATGATACGGATGATGTTCTGGAAGTGAAGAGGCAGACTGGTCGTAGTTATGTCGGCATGTTGATGAGAATGATGGTCGGCTGCTAGATCATAGAGTGGTGTCTGGCCATCAAGTGAAGATGAAGTGAGAGCTTGGTGTCGGCCGACCGCTGGTTCTGCACAGAGATCGTGTGCCCTTCGTCTCTGGTGCTCGAATGAGTGTGCTCTGACCCTTCGCTGTCGCTGGAATGAGCTCGAGTGGTGGGGGAAGGCCCTTCTTATAGGCGTTACTCCCACCAAGCCAAGGGCGTTTGGCTTCAGCGATTGCCACCTGGATATTCAAAGGGCATTTTTTGGAAGCACCTCTATTCTTATCTTCTTGGGAAACCTGTATCTCTCTATGCCTTATCGCTCCTAGCCGAGACTTTGGAATCTTCTTTTATTTCACACTGCCTTTAAAAAAATAAATACTGCCAAGCTAAGCACTGCCAATTGCTATCCCTTTTACTACTCTTTTATTTATTTAATTGGTTGACAAAAGATAATATTTGTGATGGACTTATGGAATATAACTTAGCCTTTATTTTGAATAGGAATGCTACTCTTTGCTATGCCAGAAACTGACTCTTTCTAGAGCACCCTCTTTTAGATCATTACAATATATATATATATATATATTCAGTATTAACATAGTTAATGCAATATAGTTAAAGACAAATGAAATGAATGAGGGCCATCGCATTTCAAACCTTGACAAGAAAAATACATGCCTCTTGTTAAGTTCTAGATATCAATCTTATTTTTTTATTTTTTTTTATTTTTTATTTATTTTTTTTTTTTTACGGCGCATCTACATCTAGGTCATTAGCGCCGACAACCAGGGTGCAGCGAGGAATTTTACCAGCGAGCCGTGGGATGATAAAATTCCTGCCGGAGGTTGGGAATCGAACCCACCATCTCCCGCTTATGAATCCAAGGCGCTAGCCATTAGACCACGGGAGACCCATCAATCTTATTATTATTAATGAAATTAATTTTATCCCATTATATTTTATTCATTGAAGATAAATCAATTAAAGAGATGGAATTTGTCTTTCTTATTTATTTGATATCTCACTTTCCGCCCCATAACAGAACGTGAGGGTCAAGAGGGGCAGATACTATACAGGCATCTTATTTCTTCATCTTATGGTACACTAGGGGGATATTGTGGTCAGTACTATGCTCCCCTTAAAAGGTCAATATTAATGATTTATTTACCATAAGAGAGTAGATTATGATTGGCTGAAAATGTATTAATTTTGTTTCTGAATTTCGCATTGATTTTTTTTTTCCAGATGGAGGTGCAGTTGTTTTCGATGACATTGAAGATACATGGCCTAGTGAAGCTGTATCAGATGGTTCCCCTAGTCCCTCAAGAAATTGCCATCCTGGTCCACCTGCTCACTATTTTAAAGTAATAATCTATAAAGAATACATCATTTTATTTTGGTTTACGAAAAGTTCTCAGTTTCAAACAAGTATTAAATTTCATGCTGTTAATAAAACAATTTCCTTGGCTACCCTACCATTCGACAATCTTTAACAATCTCTTACCTTTCTTTTCAAGATCCCAGAGGTTTTCAGGAATTTGTTATCTTAAATATTTTTTAGTTTAAAGTTTCATATACAAGTGGGGATCATAAAGCCTTGATTATTACTACTTACAATACAATACACTGAACTCAGGCTCTCCTCCTCAAGGGACCGATACAACCTATTGTGTTAATTATTACTTGGAAAACATTCCTTATCATAGAAAATTCTTTGTACACAAATTTAATATTGGCAGGATGATTTTATAGTAATTATTTGGTCTTCCCATGGTAGGGTGGATAGCATATGCTATCCCTACCTAAGGAGAGGATTCGAGTCCTCCTGCAGCAGGGTTGTTTTTTCATCAATGAGCCCGCTTAAGGAATTCCCTACACCATCATGGATTTTTAGGAAGGGCCGCAACCTATAGATAAACCTGTGCTAATGGCCTAGTTGTTAATGCCCCCTCCCCCCCCCCCAAAAAAAAATCTTATAGGGGGAAGATAAAAAAATAAAAACACTTCACTATGCACTTTCAGTAACTTCTTCCTACATCTTTCACACCCTGTGTTATAAATAAAAAAAACTTGCAGCCTAAATTTGAGGAGAAAAAAGTTCCATTAGTATAACCTTCCACCTTTAATGAGATATCCTAAAATTATTTATTAAATAATTATTCATTATTATAATTATACACAGAAATTATTTATTAATTACAACAATGTAATGAAAAAACTTTTAATGAAATAAATAACAGAGAATTTAAATAATTAAATTTCCTGTGATGTGATATTTTTCCATTCCAAATATCTTGAACATGCAGACGAGCTTCTAAAAACTGTTTCATTGTTCTTATTATTAGAATTGACCATTTTTGTAACTATATCTATTTCCCAAAAAAGGGGGAAAAACTTTTGTTGGCTGGCCGATTTGTAATTCCTGGTAAAATATCATTGAAAGAAAACTTATTTCCCCTGAAATAGCAATGTTCCCACTGCCAATTTGATTTTGTTTTGCTTCGAAAATGTTTCATGTCTTCCTCCAAATCTTTATCCTACTCTTCAGCAACAGTTGAATCTGGAGCTAGGGAAGGGCCAGACAGTATTACATCTTCTTCCCCAAAATCACTCTCTTTATCACCAAGCAAGATGCTCAACATTTTCTTGTCCATCAAATTTTTTCAAACTTATGACTTAAAAAATAATATAAAGCTAAAGAAGTCTATCAAACCACGAACGAGCACTGTCAATCTATAAATAACAATTTTAGCAAATTATCAAAAAAGGGAGAAGGTCAATAATGCGTAAATATATACTTTCACACTGTTGTAGCGGGTAGTGGTTCAAAGTGAGCCGTTCCTATCCCTACTACCATCCCCTAAATGGTTCGAGAGAACAGGGGTTAAAAGAAAATGAAAAACACCGGTTGCAATGACTTGTATATGATTTATTGAGCAACATAAACTAAATGAAATATTGAACCCTTTATAAGATATTTAAATAAACCTAAATAATAAATATTCCTTAAATTTAACGTTAAAAAAAAAGAAAATAAACATTGAAAATAAATTTATCTTATGGTTAAATTTAATATATATAAAGAAAGGGAATTAAACATTTAAAGAAATTTATCTTATATTTAAATTTAATATATATAAAGAAAATAATTAAACATCTAGAAGAAATTTATCTTTTATTTAAATTGAACATATATAAAGAAAAGGACTTGAACATATAGAAGAAATTCTAAGTTAAAAGAATTATTAATTATTTAAATGATGCAGACTATGGTCTGGAATAATTGTTAATTATTAAATTAATTTTAAATTAATTATAAAAAAAGAGAATAATATACTTATAATAATAAGAATTATTTACAAAAAAAAAAAACAGTAAAAAAATAATTGTCCTAGCCCGGATTCGATCCGCTGGCATTTTAGTGGAATGTTGCGTTGTAACCGTAGCAACTACTCCACGGAGTCAGTTGTCCAAGACTCATATATTTGGCGTCCTTGATTTATTGGAATTATCCCAAATGGGGTATTGTTATGTTTTCAAAACCAAGAAGCATAATAGACATATATAATGTTATTGCAGCTATGAATGTAGACTCACCACTCTTGATTATTTATGAAAGTCCTCTGAGAACTACATTCAAAGTTGGTGTAGAAATCACCTTCAGCCGAGATGAATCACTGGTAGTCGGGGTTACGATGACATGGTGATGGTTATGAAGGCTCTCAGATGCGCCAATTTAATTTTTATGTGGCGAAAAGATTAATAAATGCAGGAGCAATTTAAACATGTGGCCTGGCCATATTGTCCTGTTAAGCTCACTACTGATACGGGGCCGAGGGTAGCCGAGCCAAGCCGAGCGGAACTTACATGAAATACAGAGGCTAACTAATAATATTTGAACTTAAACTATGAATGTATGTTGCCTCAACATTCCCCCCACCAAATTTTTTGTTAAAAATTTAAAATTCTGATGGGTTATTAACAGGCGTTAGGGGGACTAACTTTGTGAGAGGTCGCTTGTAAACACCATTGGGGGTTTTGATGGTGACTACTCTTGTGACTCCATCCTTGCCGGGATGAGTGGCAATGATCCGAGCCATCGGCCAAGATCTTAGAGGGCTGTTGGCATCCTTAATGATGACCAGATCTCCTTCCTTAACACTTTCTGTTAATTTGGTCCACTTCCTACGTTGCTGTAGTTGATGCAAGTATTCTGCCCTCCATCGCGTCCAAAAATGTTGAGAACGTTGTTTGATTAAATTCCAACGCTTAAGAGGACTTATCTTATCATCAATTAGATCATTTTCCGGGACCGCTGAAATAGGTCGGCCAATGAGAAAATGTCCAGGGGTTAAATATTCAATACCCTCATGATTCGTGCCTACAGGGGTCAAAGGGTGAGAGTTGAGCACTCCTTCTATGCTGCAAAATAAGGTAGATAGTTCTTCAAATGTAAGAGGAGTTTCTCCTATGACCTTATAGAGGGTGGATTTGGCTGATTTTATACCAGCTTCCCACAGTCCACCAAAATGTGGGGCGGAAGGTGGATTGAATGACCACTCTATCTCTTTATTGGTTGTTGCATCCTTAAGCTGGTCTTGCACCTTTGATGAATTAAGCCAGAGTAGTACATCTCTCATCTTGTTGGCGGCTCCCACGAAATTCGTGCCACAATCAGAGTACATGCGGATCGGCTTGCCTCTCCTGGCGATGAAACGATCCAACGCCGCTAAGAATGCCTCTGTAGTACATCTGGACACGACTTCAAGATGTAAAGCCTTTGTGGCCATGCACACAAAGAGGCACAAGTACGCCTTGCCAACTGCAGCCTTCCGTCTCATTGATTCCTTGATGAGAAATGGTCCGCCGAAATCTACACCTACATGAAGAAAGGCTTGACCTTCTAGGGTTCGACATGAAGGTAGATTCCCCATGATGGGAGGTTGTGCAGTGTGGCTTGACTTGTAGCACCTTAAACATTTGAAGACACGTTGCCTTATCAATTTTCTGGCAGAGACTATCCAGAATCTAGACTGTAGCATGGCTTGAAGACCCGTGGGACCTAAATGCAAATAAGATTTGTGGTAATGGTCGATAACGAGCTTGGCTAAATGGCTCTTTCCAGAAAGTATGATGGGATGCTTCGCATCATAGGGTAAAGAGGAGTGCTGTAAACGGCCGCCCACCCTCAGAATGCCGTCTTCATCATAGTATGGTGAGAGGGATTTTAAATGCTTAGGGTCAATTGGATGATGTGCGTTTGTTGCCCTTATGCAAGCCTTTAATGAAATTCTCATCTCCTGAAGAGTGATTGGGCCTTGATCAACTTGCTTCTTCTTGTTTAGAAAAATAAAATATCGAAACAAGTAAGAAACGGCTCTTAAAAGCTTCAAATATGAAGAGAATCGTTCCATCCATTTGACTATGTTCGTTGTTGAGCCTCCTATAGCAATGAGGATAGCCCTTTTCATCTCCGGTAAATCGTTGGTATGGATGGCGGGGTGAGGCCATTGGTTTTGTGGATATTTTAACCATTTTGGTCCCGCCCACCATAAAGGATGTTCAGGCAATTCAGAGGGAAGTATCCCACGAGAACTACAATCGGCAGGATTCTCGGCAGTTTTTACATGATTCCATTGAGAACGGTTCGTCATTTCGAGAATCTGAACAACTCGATGAGCGACAAAGGCATTGAGTTTCTGAGAAGGTGTGGACAGCCAACCTAGGACAACCTCCGAGTCAGTGAAGAACCTTGCATCTGATATATTCTTTTTCTTTATGAGTCTATCACAAGACTTAAAAAGCCTACTCAACAGAAGGGCGCCTGATAATTCTAACCGCGGAATGGTCATAGGCTTTATGGGAGCAAGTTTGGTTTTAGCCTTTATGAGATGGACGTTAGAGGATGATGCCGTATAATTGAGGAGATAAAGAACAGCTGAGTATCCCCTTTGAGAAGCGTCACTAAAACCAATAATCATTGAGGATGTGGTGTCGATTGGTACAAGGCAACGAGGGATTTTAACTTCAGAGATTTGATGAAGATCCGATAAAAATCGGTGCCAGCGTTGGCATATTGATGGGGGTCCTTCATCGTCCCAGCCGCAGTTTGAAATCCACATATCCTGAAGAATGGTTTTCGCGTAGAAAACAACAGGTGAAAGAAATCCTAGAGGATCATAAATTCGTGCTATGGCTGATAGTATGGCCCTCTTGGAGGGATGCCAGGATGGACAGCTGATTTCATAACAGAATATATCTTGAGATGGAAACCATTGCATGCCAAGCAGTTTTATTTTGGGTTCCTCTTCGGATGACAAGCTGACGGCGTTGAATTGACACTGAGACTCTTTTAGTGTGCTTAATAACTCTGGGCTGTTGCTAGCCCATTTTCCAAGTTCGAAGCAGCCTTTATTTAAGAGAGTTATCAGCTCCTTCTGAAGAAGTTTCGCTTCAGCTAATGACCTTGCACCAGAAACAACGTCATCTACATATGTGTCTTCTAGAAGTACCTTGGATGCCAGAGAGTAACAAGCTCCTTCGTCTTCGACAAGCTGCTGAAGTGTTCTTTCAGCAGAAAAGGGAGCAGATGAGGTTCCTTGTGTAACTGTACACAGCTCGTATTCTTCACAGGAGTGTGATGGGTCAAACCGCCACAGTATATGTTGGTACTTTCGATCAGGCTGATGCACTAATATTTGGCGGTACATTTTAACAATGTCCGCCGTAAAGACAATTGTGTGAGTACGGAAGTTGGTTAAGATGTCCCTGATGTCCAATTGGAGTTTTGGGCCAACGAATAAGTGTTCGTTCAATGAGCCGGTGGATGTGTGACATGAAGCATCAAAGACTACTCGTAATTTCATCTTGCCGTCTTGATGTTTAACTACTGCATGATGAGGTATGGTGTAGGCAGCTGATCCTAAGGGAACTGGCCGCATATGGCCCAAATCTAAATAGTCCTTCATGAATTGATAATACTCCCTTTTTAGAGTCGGATCTTTAGCTAACTTAGCTTCAAGATTCATAAGTCTTTTAAAGGCTTGACCTTGGGTGTTCCTTAAAGTATGGACCGAATCTTTGATGGGTAATGATACAACATAGCGACCCGACTCCATGCGATAATGGGTGTCTCGGAAATGCCTTTCACAATAATCATCCTCTTGAGACTTGACTATAACAGGGGTTACCTCTTCTACCTCCCAAAATTTGGTCATGATGTCTTTTAATTCTCTTTGAGCCTGAATGAAAAAACTTGAAGCAGAATTCGCCTTCAAATATGATTTAAAGGGTCCTGCTACTATGAAGCCAAATATGCTGGGTAACAATTTTGGAATGTTGGAGTTGATTGTCACTGGAGCTCCTGTAACAATGTCATAAAACATGTCCCCACCTAATAAGAAGTTTACAGGGCCAGGTTTCCAGAAATCGGGATCAGCTAAAGCGTAACCCTTGTAGTGATGTTTAATTGTGCCGGGCAAAGATGACTGAGGAAGTTCACTGGTAATTTCAGTGACAATTACAACCTCTGATGAAAGCTCCTGCGATGAAGTAGCTTGAATGTTAGAGCGAATCTTGCAATTTAATTTTCCCAGTGTGTTAGGTAGATTCACATGTCCGATCCCCGTTATCTTCTGCTTCCTGGGTAGAATCGTGAATCCCAAGTCCCTGGCGCATTCTGCAGTCATAAATGAGATTTGACTGCCACTATCAGTGACAGCTCTGATACTCCTATAGACTCCCTTTGAGTCCATGATTTGAATGATGGCAGTTCCTAATAATATGTCTCTCCCACTGGAGATGCTAGTGAAAGTGACTCCACCATCATTTTGAATATTCTGGGTAGCCACAGTTTGGGGTTGGTGCAGCCAGGTGTGATGTGTTTGATTGCATGTTGTGCATCTTCTAATGGATGTGCAGGCGTTCGTACGATGTTTACCGGATAAGCAATTCTTACAGCCTTGCCAATCTTTTAAAAGGTCTAACTTGTTAGCAGGGGAGGCCTTCTTAAATTGAATGCATTGATATAGGCTATGTGTAGAATTGCAAACGGGACATTGGAACTGAAGACTGGTATTGGTACTTTGTTTAAAGTTTGGATGTTGCTTGGAGGGCTTTGATTCGGATGTGGTACCCTCAGCAAATAAAGCACCTTTAGAGTAGGAGACGTAGCGAGGGGATGATGCACTTTGACTTGTATAAGCCTTGCTACTTGAAGATGGCTCACTTTCAGAGTAGATTGTGTCTAGGGATTTCCATTCAACCTTTATGTAATCAACTAAATTTTGGTAAGTAGGAAATTCGACATCCGTGTACTTCTTTTCAAAATTTTGTTTTGAGACTGGATCTAAACATCTTAACACCAAGAATGAAAGAATGAAGTCACCAAGATCGGGAATTTGGAGATGCTTAAGAGAATCGATGCCCTCGATAACGTTGGTGATAAGATTCTTCAAAGTTGTGGCGTTAGGGCGTCCAGTGAGTGGCTTAAACTCGAAGACCTTTCTTAGACAGGTGTATGCAAGTTTGCGCTTGTCGTCGTAATGTTCCAGGAGCACCTTCCAAGCCTGTTGATAATTTGACCCTGTAAGACTGACAGTAGCCACAAGAGAACGAGCAGGTCCCTTAAGACACGAAACCAGGAACAAGAATTTTTCCATGTCGGAGATTGTAGTTTTGTCGTGTATTAATGCCTTATACCAATCTCTGAAAACAGGCCATTCTTTGGAATTACCATCGAATTGTGGGAGTTCTATTTGTGGGAGTCTTGCACGAACGGATTTACTCTCATTCAATGCAGAGTTATTGGCAGGTGTTGCGGGCAATGTAGTGGATGCACTAGGATTAATAGGAAATGTAGGAGTGGGATTCATGTACTCTTCATAAATCGCACATGCTTCATAGTAATATTCCCGCACAACCTTGGGCCAGTTTTTCTTCTCTTCCCCAGGAAATTGTTCAGGCATTCCTCGCGAAATATAAAAGCCTTGAAGTTGATCCCATGTCTCATTAAACTGTTGGAAATAAGGTCTAAGCTCCTTATACATCCCTTTAAACAGGAACAACTGGCTAGGATCAGTCTTGATCTTCATTCCTTGATCGCGTATGGCTTTAATCTGACCTGGGATCCCTTTGAGTCTGGAGATGAGAGTATTGACCTCCCGAATGTCCTCTGAGGACAGGTCTTCGATTCGTGGCATGGCGAAAGATGGAAAGATTTCAAGGAGCAAGGAAAAATAAAAATGGGCCTATCAAAACCGACCAACCATGAGAAAATACCAAAATGAAAATTAAATAATATAGCAGAATGCTGATGAGGACAAGTACAAATTTGAAATACAAATCCTTAAAGTTTTGATATTTAAAGAATGGAATATCAAAAACACATGTTGCTCAACAAATAAACAAGGCACTGCAATCCGGCCCGGAGGACCATAATGTTGTAGCGGGTAGTGGTTCAAAGTGAGCCGTTCCTATCCCTACTACCATCCCCTAAATGGTTCGAGAGAACAGGGGTTAAAAGAAAATGAAAAACACCGGTTGCAATGACTTGTATATGATTTATTGAGCAACATAAACTAAATGAAATATTGAACCCTTTATAAGATATTTAAATAAACCTAAATAATAAATATTCCTTAAATTTAACGTTAAAAAAAAAGAAAATAAACATTGAAAATAAATTTATCTTATGGTTAAATTTAATATATATAAAGAAAGGGAATTAAACATTTAAAGAAATTTATCTTATATTTAAATTTAATATATATAAAGAAAATAATTAAACATCTAGAAGAAATTTATCTTTTATTTAAATTGAACATATATAAAGAAAAGGACTTGAACATATAGAAGAAATTCTAAGTTAAAAGAATTATTAATTATTTAAATGATGCAGACTATGGTCTGGAATAATTGTTAATTATTAAATTAATTTTAAATTAATTATAAAAAAAGAGAATAATATACTTATAATAATAAGAATTATTTACAAAAAAAAAAACAGTAAAAAAATAATTGTCCTAGCCCGGATTCGATCCGCTGGCATTTTAGTGGAATGTTGCGTTGTAACCGTAGCAACTACTCCACGGAGTCAGTTGTCCAAGACTCATATATTTGGCGTCCTTGATTTATTGGAATTATCCCAAATGGGGTATTGTTATGTTTTCAAAACCAAGAAGCATAATAGACATATATAATGTTATTGCAGCTATGAATGTAGACTCACCACTCTTGATTATTTATGAAAGTCCTCTGAGAACTACATTCAAAGTTGGTGTAGAAATCACCTTCAGCCGAGATGAATCACTGGTAGTCGGGGTTACGATGACATGGTGATGGTTATGAAGGCTCTCAGATGCGCCAATTTAATTTTTATGTGGCGAAAAGATTAATAAATGCAGGAGCAATTTAAACATGTGGCCTGGCCATATTGTCCTGTTAAGCTCACTACTGATACGGGGCCGAGGGTAGCCGAGCCAAGCCGAGCGGAACTTACATGAAATACAGAGGCTAACTAATAATATTTGAACTTAAACTATGAATGTATGTTGCCTCAACACACACTATTTATTTAACTTCCCTACATCTCTCGCACCGTTTTGGTGCCTCTTCAGGGCAATAGGTTTTAAATAGAAGAACTTCAGCCTCAACTTAAGGAGAAGAGCCTTCAACTAGTAGGGCCAAAGCTAGACTGGTCATTGACTGATCGAATCCAATATGATGGAAAGTATTCAGGTGGTTGATAATCTTAAAAATTAATTTTAATTTCCAGCTGAAATATACTCATATAATCTTTTTAAAAATGAAAATCATTTAAAAAAAAACCTTTTCACTATTTGTTATCAAATAAATAAATGAAATTAAGGTACGTTGTTATTTATTTAACCCTATTAATAGCATTGTAATCAATTTCTTTGAAAATTGATCCCTCTATAAATATATTGTTCATTTTATCGATGTAATTCTTCTTTTCTGAATTATTTTTGAAAAAGGCTTTAGTCTTTGCTTCAAATACTCCTACTTTTATAAAGATCTTCCGCCTTTTTTCGATAATTCGTTAAATTTGAGCTTGGGTCTGTTAATGATTAATTATAAATGATCATAGTGAACGGTGAAGCATTTACTCTTGAACAAGCTGATAAAACACTTTTTAAAGATGACACCCTGAAGAAAGATCATAATTATTAGAAAAAAAAGACAAAATAGCTCGGGCACTGATAATGAGTCGGTAATGTATCGAACCTTGAACACACACCAAAGCTGTCTATGAAAACTATCGGAAAGACAAGACAATTAGAGAACTGGCTGAAAGACAGGAGACTACCCGCTACAGTTGATGAAATAAATGAAAATATAATTCTTGCTATTGAGGATGTAGCTGAGGCTTTACAAATGAAGCAATTCGTGAAAGCCCCAATTGAATTTCAAAAATGGGTGAACCACCTGCAGTAAAGAACTAGATGCATTGAGGATGAAGCTGTGGACTCCAAAAGCATTTTGTAAATTAATTGTGGTGGAGTCCTGGGGTATTTGGATGTTCCTATTGGATATTCTTTTTTTTTTTTTTTTTTTTTTTTTTTTTTTTTTTTTTTTTTTTTCAAATCCTTCTCTAAGATTTGATAAATTACTTTGTTTAGGTTGCCACATCAGTATCAGATGGTGAATCTCTTTCTCCTGAATATGATATGAATGGAAAAGCACAACGGGTAATTGGTGGACTTCCTATTGCAGATTATGAAGGATCACCTAGACGTTATGGTCCAAAGCAGCCACCGAGTGCTGTTACTTTACTTTCATCTCCTTCTTTCTATACTCCTCGCCCAGGGTTTCCTCAGGTATATTTTTATATTTATATTTTTATAATTGAATTTAAAAGAAATGAGAAAGTTCCTCAGATTCGTTCCTTTTTTCTTCTTAAAAAAATGTTACTTTCTTAATGGAGAATTTCTTATTCTTAAGCTTTCTTTGGATCGAGTTTAACAGTTTTTTCTTATTTAACTTAATTTTTCTAACATTTTAATTAATCTATCAATATTACATGTCTCAAATTTCAAAGAACTATTAAATGCTAAATGTTATATCACTCTCTTCTTTTAGTTTTCAGCAAAAACACTCTTAGATGTTGTTGTTAAATGTCCAGAATCTAGTTCTCCAGCCTCTTCTTTCTTTTAGGAATATTGAATATTAGAGTTCTCAATAATACCTATTTTATATAAATTATATTTTAGTAGGTGTTGTGTTTTATGTAGTCCTTCTAGAATATTCATATTTTCCTTGCCAAACTGAGAAGTACCTTTTGCTATTTTCTCGGTCAATCATCACAAGCTCAATTATGTATTTCTCTCTGATCTCTGTCTTTTCCGTCGCTCTCAGGAGTCATCTTCCCCTGAACCACACATTACTGCAGGAAAACTAGGTGTAATCTTGAAGAACTCTGTATCTAATGACTGCATAGTAGAAGTGATTCACATACAGCCATTTATCCAAGCTATCCGTCCATGGATAAGGAAGTTTTATCAACTTCCTTGTATAGTTCAGAGATGGATTAGGAAGGATGTAGAAGGTGGTATAAAGAAGGATATTGAAGGTTGTATTAGGAAAGTTATTGAAGGTGATGTAAGGAAGGATATTAAAGGTTGTATTAGGAAGAATATGGAAGGTGGTTTTAGGAAGGGTATAGAAGATGGTATAAGGAAGGATATTGAAGGTGGTATAAGGAGGGATATAGAAGGTGGTATTAGGAAGGGTATAGAAGATGGTATAAGGAAGGATATTGAAGATTGTATTAGGAAAGATATAGAAGGTAGTATTAGGAATGATATTAAAGGTAGTATTATGAAGGATATTGAAGGTGGTATTAGGATGGGTGTAGAAAGTAGCATTAGGAAGGATATTTAAGGTGGTATTAGGAAGAATATTTAATGTGGTATTAGGAAGGATTCAGAAGTGGTTAAACTGTCAAAAGGAGTTCTTCCTTAAAAAATAAATAAGTGAAGAAACTTTTGAAATTATGTACTTTTAGTGGATTAATTACAATTTTGTAAAATGTCAAATATGCCACGACAGCGGGCTCGCTGACGAAATTTTTCGGGTGGATTCAGTATCATACGATACCAGACACGCAAACCTAACTGGGATTACGTAATGAGGTCCCAAATCAATTACGAAGCATATAGAACAAGGCCCGGAGTAGCGGGATAGAAAGAAAGCCAAGCTATCTGCTGACGCATATGCCACGACGCTGGGCCCGCAGAACACATCTCTATGATGCATATGCCCCGACGCTGGGCCTGAATGTGTTAATATCCACCCTTTTACTACGTTCTTTATCCTTCCTAATACCACCTTCAATATCCTTCCTTATACCACCTTTTATTACCTTCCTAATGGTACCTTCTTTATTCTTCTTAACACCACCTCCTATATTCTTCCCAATACCACCTTCAATATCCTTCCCAATACTAACCATTACATCCTTCCTAATACCACCTTCAATATCCTTCCTTATACCACCTTCAATACCCTTCCTCATCACCTTCAATAACTTTCGTAATATCATCTTATAGTTAATACAAATTTATTTGCGAATTTTCTTTATATAAATAAACGTCAAGACACTTTTCACCTCAATAAGTCGATTTCAGGCCAAAATCATGGATCATTACGATAATAATTCGAACCGAAGACAGGCGTCCTCAGAGAGACTTCCAAAACTATTAGTCCAGCGCTTAGAAGTTATCACCTCTACTGCAAGAACTTCTTTTAACAGTTTAACCACTTCTGTATCCTTCATAATACAACCTTAAATATCCTTCCTAATGCTACTTTCTACATCCATCCTAATACCACGTTCAATGTCCTTCATAATACCACCTTTAATATCCTACCTAATACCACCTTCTATATCCTACCTTATACCATCTTCTCTACCCTTCCTAATACCACCTTCTATATCCTTCCTTATACCATCTTCAATACCCTTCCTAGTACCATCTTCAATATATTTTCTTATACCACCTTCTATTTCCTTCCTAATACCACCTTCTATATCATTCCTAATACCACCTTCAATACCCTTCCTTACATCACCTTCAATAACTTTCGTAATATCATCTTATCGTTATGACGAATTTATTTGCGAATTTTTTTGAGAATACATTTGTAATCACAAATTATAATGTGAATTAATTTGCATTCATATATTTTAATGTGATTTTTTTTGTAATCACTTGATTTTTTTGTGATTATTTACATTTTTTGTGAATTTATTTGTATTTGCAGGAAAATTTGCAAATAAAATTTTATTTGTATGTATATATTTAATGTACGTGAATACAAATAAATTTGTATTTACACTTATGAATACAAATTTATTTTTATTCATATTCACAAATATATGAAGTACAAATAAATTCGTATTTTTATTTATAAATAAAATTATGCCCATCTCTGGGGTTTTGTTCTAATGGGTTTTGTTGGTTCCATGAATAGTCCTATTCTCTTCCTACTGCCCAACAGATTGCTGAAATAAATCAGCACTCACCGGTGCAAAGAAAACTATTCATCTCAAAGGATCCCTATTGTCAGAGTCCCTTACCCACTCACTACACAAGCACCTCGTGTAAATATTCCCTTTCGCTAGAAAACCACCAGTGGCTTTTCACAATTCTAACTCTGGCCTTGGGTGCCCATCATCCTTACACCTGCAGCCCGGCAAGTAACCGAAAAACTATACAGCTATTTTTATTGTTTCTTATCGATTTTTACTCACAACTGGAAAAAAAATTCAATAAATTCCATCTTCTCAGATTTTCTTGTTGTGATATTTTTAATTGAATTAGCTATAAGATCTCCCTTTTTATTCTGAAAACTGATAGGTATCTTATTATTTTGTAAAAAAAAAATCCAAAACTGTGTTCCAAGTACCCAAGTCTCTTAGAAGCACAGTTGGAATAGAGGGTTTTCAATTTGATATGTGAAACTCTTACTTTTAGAATAAAAATTACAAAAAAGAAATGTTTATTTATAATTTAGCAAACATGTTTGTTGTTGTTGTAAAATTGTGTCATTAATTGATTTTTTATGACTTTGTAAGACTGTAATAGTTATTTTTCAATGTCAATTATGATATTCTTATTTGTTTTGTTTATTTAATTTTTTTTTTCTTGCTATGACCTGTTCTTATTTATTTATTTATTTATTTTTTTTTTGCCAAGATTTACCTAGAAGTTTTTATTTAATAATGTTTCTTATTGTTTTAGAGGATAATGAATGAAGGTGAAATTAGATCTCAGTCTTGTTCACAGTCTCCTTCACGCCCTTCTTCACCTCAGAATGCCGAGTCTCAATCACATCCTCAGTTCGACTATATGTATGAATTTTCAGAAACTCGAAAAGTCCTAGAAGAGTTTTTTAAAACGGGGGATAATAAATCTGCACATTTCCAGGTTAGCATTATTTCTTTGTTCATAACGAAATAATATCAGAATTTAATCAAATGAAATTAAAAAATTGAAGTAAGCTATTAAAAAACTGTGAAATTAATCAGTAAATGTCTCAATTGAAGAAGAAACTTTAAACACAATTTTTTGAGGTTAAATGGTCAACATTTGGATCTTGCCTTTTTTTTTAAACCAAAAATTTAATTCAATTTCAAAGCACACACTTCATTAACCTCACTTTGCCAATTGTGTTTAGGATATGATAAGTTGTAACAAGAGTAGCAGTTATACAAAATGTAATCATATAACTACTCTTTACTGTTCTTACATTCTTGTTTTGTTCTCATTATCTTTAATTTTATTTTCCTTTTCTGTCTCATGCTTTACTTACTCCGTGACTCTACAGGTCCATGGCAGCATTCCTCCAATTTTTGACGTCCAGCTTTCCAACAGCTTCTTTCTTTGCCTACCTCTTTTTCTTTATTTTATAGGATTGCCATTTCCAGCATCTCCTTCTGCAACCTCTCTTCCTTCATTCTCACAATGTGACCCGCCCATCGCAGCCTACCTGCTTTTATATGATTAACAATATCATGATTTTTCAGTATGGCCGCAATTTCAGTGTTACTATTTATCTTCCATTTCCCATCTATCTTTACTGCATTGTATATTCTTCTAATAATATCTCATACTTAACAAAAATTATTTACTAAAACTCAAATATACTTAAATATAACTGAACAATTCTTTGACAGCATAGGAATTATATTTCATGGACATTTTGGGTTGGGATTCTAAGTTGCTATTATTACTTCTTTTCTTGCATTATTCATATCCTTAGCAATTTTTTTTATTGTTATTTTAATCAAAAAGTTGTGATTTAAGGACTTGGAATATGAGTTAAGGAGAAGAGGAAGTTCTGGAAATGCATATGTAGGACTTCGCCTTGCAAAAGCTACTGAAGATGAACAGTCATTTTCATCACCTCCTAAACCAGTTGAAACTAAGGACCTTTTGAATTTACAGGTTAGGTATTTTGTCAAGATTATGATTTTTACCTAAATTTGATATCTTTTGTACTTTTTAATTTGCAGTTAAATGAATAAACAGGATGATAATTATCACCCAATTCGTTATGATCAATTATAAATATAATTTATTTTTAATGGCATTATTTTATTATTGGTTTTTATTTATTTATAAAAAAAATAAAGTATTTAGAGAGATTAGATAGTTTAATTAACTCTGTGGCTTATATATAAATTTTAGAAAATGAAAAATTCTGTTAAAGGAAGATAAAAAAACAATATATTGTTGAAGAGGTTGTTGAATATTAATTGAAATGATTCGTTTTCATTATACAGGGTGCGCCAGAGAAACTTACTTATTTGAAAGGTCAATAAAAACAAAAGTACTTCAGTTATTGTTTCAATTCTTTTTTTTTATTTGAGAATACAGTTTTGACAATTACATCGCTTAAATGACGACCCACATTTTGCATACACTGATTTAGTAGATTTCTGAAGTTTGTCTCCACTCTTCGCAGCATATCAATCTGTATGTTGGCAATGGCATCGCGAATGTTGTTCTTGAGGTGAGCTATAGTCCGTGGTCGATCGACATAAACCAGGGATTTCAAATAACCCCATAAATAAAAATCGCATGGAGGCAAATCTGGAGAGCGTGCCGGCCATGGGACATTGCCTCTAAGAGAGATGAGGCAGTCAGGGATATGTTGTCACAACAAATCCATTAAGCCTCTTGCTGTGTGTGCAGTGGCTCCATCTTGCTGAAATCACACGACCCTAAGGTTCATTTCTTCAAGGCTTGGAAAAAATCCTCGATAATCTGCCTGTAATGAGCTGCATTCACGAAAACTGAGCGTTCGTTTTTTTTTTCAAGAAAATAAGGACGAATTATTCCTATTACTGATATCGATACCTGACAGTAACTCGTTCACAATGAAGTGGCTTCTGGTGAAGTTCACGTGGATTTTCACCATTCCAATATCACATGTTCTGTTTGTTGACACAGCCGGTAATGTGAAAGTGAGCCTCATCACTGAGGCACGTTGTCAAGTAGCACTTCACATGAATTTTGACGGGCAATGAAATTGTGTTCAGTTAATTCCTGCACAACAGCCAATTTATAGGGATGAAATTGAAGGTCATCATGGAGAATACGTTGAACAGTTGTGTCAGAAATTCCCAGAGCAGCTGCATGATTGCGAGCTGAACACTGGGGAGAACACAGAATTGACTGCCTCACTCTTTCAACATTTTCCGGAGTTCTGGTGGTCCGTTGATGTCCCATTCTGGTTTAGCGACACTTCCACACTTCTGAAATGAGTGAACCATGACAGAATCGAATTACGGCCAGGTAAGTGTCTGTGAAGAGGAATTTCATAGCGAGCGCGGCAGGCACCTTGCGTAGCAACAACTGAGTGATTGTTAGAAAAGAAGCTTTCGACGGCAAACGCCCGCTGTTCTCTAGTCCAGAGAATGATGGCAACTGACTGGAGGGGGAAACAAACTTGGGGACTTCCTCCTCCCACCCCTCTAACCGCCCAACTCACCGCGCG
This sequence comes from Gonocerus acuteangulatus, assembly GCA_946811695.1. Lineage (NCBI taxonomy): Eukaryota > Metazoa > Arthropoda > Insecta > Hemiptera > Coreidae > Gonocerus > Gonocerus acuteangulatus. The sequence goes on along the minus strand of OX328132.1, from coordinate 8,795,810 downwards.
GGAGTTTTTTCAAATAAGTAAGTTTCTCTGCACCCTTTATTTAGTTTTATGGCATTTTCGAAAGCCTCCATCGCCAGAGAAAGAAGAAGGGTGTTTTGAAAAACCCAAAAATAATATTGCACTACTTACTCACACTCACTCAAAATGAGGAAGATCGAGTGAGATGGGGTTTGTCGCTTGCTCCTGTTGAACCAAATCAATGAGAAAGCCTAGTGGTGGCAAACATCAAAGCCTTTGGCCTTTGTTGTACTGGCAGCACAACAAAATATTATTGCTTCTCAATTGTTTTACACTTGACAATTCTAGATCATTCCTTCATTTTGCGTAACTCAGCGGGTTTATAGTCCGAACTTTAGTTCAATTCTTTTTGAGCTACCGAGGTGATAACTTCGACAAGCGATATCCTAGTGAACTGCTAGTGCCATCAATTTGCTTTGTGTCTTGAGTACTTACTAATTATATTTTGTTATTAAGTTTATTGAATGAAAAGTAAACAAAAATTATGTCTGGTGGAAAGAAACAAAAGTAGATGCAGTGGGTCTCAAATTTTAAGAAAAATGGATTGAAGAATTCTATTTTACCTTGTACAATGATAAGCCTATTTGTTTGCTGTGTAATGAATCCATTTCATTGAACCCAGCAGAGTCCCCTTCTATGGGCGGGTTGTGGGAGGCAGCCATTAAATCTTCCAAAGGTCTCATGAAGCGTGCTGTTGGTGACAAGTTTTGACATTTGAGGGTTTGTGCACTGTGAAGCTATTCGCAATTCACACCCTCTTACCTCTCACTCAACTCAGCTAGATGAGATAGTCGTTTTGTCGCCTGGTCACTTCCTGATCGGTGGTCCTCTTATCTCCCTTCTGGAATTTAACCTCCTTGATACAAAGGAAAATAAGTTGGATAAGTGGCAATCCCTCAGGCAGATTACTCAACAATTTTGGATACGGTGGACTCCGGGGTATCTCCACACGCTTCAAGTTAGAAGTAAATGGTATCATTTAAAATTGAAACAAATTTTCAAATATCTCACCTAAATTTTAACAAAATTTTAAACAATATTAACAACAAATACGTCTCAAGAGTTACAGCAATTGACTCATGTTCTGGAAGATCTGAGTTAGAAACTGAGGCAGGCACTCCTGATGTTGACATTTGTCTACCAAAATCGAATTCCCAGACCATCACAACTCAGCCTTTAATGAGGAAACCCTTTATAGTACTGGCCATACTATCACCCCAGTGTGTTGTATGGTCAGGAATAAGGTACCTGTACAGTGGCTCCTCAGGATCCCCATGCTTCTTTAATACGTATCGTGCCCACGCACATCAACAAAACTTTATGGTTTTTTTTTACAACAACCTTTTTCATCTCATAATATACGTTAATATACAATAACAAAATATTTATAAGCAAAATACGTTTTTTATGTATTTACCTCAGTTTAAAATAAATTCACAATGAGCAATCCCTTAACTGCTGCTGTGGTGTACAGCAAGAGACTTGTGTCGGGTACCACTGGTATAGAGTAATACTTCTATACTTATGTGGTACTCTTCTGATACAGACACAAAGAAGAAATCATACATTCCTGAAATTGTTTTGAAACATACTTTTTATGACCCCAGATACAGACTTGACGGATAATTTTATATTTTTATTGTATATGATGTGCATGAGTAAGATATTTTGTAGATAGAGAATAAGAAATAATAAAATACATATAATAAAAAATATATTTAAAAAAAAGTGGCTAAGGGGTTCAGACTTTAGGACGATGCCCAAGCAGCCCTTAAAGGCTGGAAATACCCACTGCTAGGTGGTACCGATGTGTGGAGAGAATATTTCCTCCAAAGCTGAGCGGTCCGAGGTACCACTCGGGCACTGAAGTAATGACTCGGTTGGCTCCCGGCGGTCCCTTGGACCTCGGGCACGATACGTGTTAATGTATAGTAAAGCACATTCAGCAAAAAACCTATGTACGTAACTTTATGGGTAAAAGTCGCCCTCCTAATATTCTTAAATTCCACTACCTAACAAACCAACAGCCTTCTCTTATTTTGCTGTCTACCAATATTGTATCTTTAAGTTGATCCGTTAATTCCGGCCAAAATTGTAAAAAGCTTATTATTAGGATATATATTTTAGTTACGAAGACAGGTATAGTTGGGATTCGGCTAGGAGAAAAACGTCAGACTTTCAAAAAGAGATCTGTATTTTGGACGTTTCGACTGCAACAATGGCAGCCTTCTTCAGCTAAAAAATATATACAACTTATAAGTAAAGAAAATGTACAACTAGTAAGTAAAAGACAGGCAGAAATGAGCGGAGTATATATATCAATACAATAAATTTTAACCAATCTTATTTTTAAAAAACAATGAAAATACGGTAGTTGGAAAGAAAACAGCATGTAGAAAGTGTTAGTAAAAACAGTACAAAAAAAAATTAAACAGTAAAAACAACGAACATTATTTATGTAGTGAAAAACAAAATCTATTTTATAAGTGAATACAATTTATAACAATTAATATATAGATACATACCACTAGAGAATACCTAGGGGGGAGGGAGGAAGACCTCGAGGACAACTTAGGTAACCATGGTTAGAAGTATGAACGACAGCAACTACACCGGTGGTCTTTATAGTTATGAAAAAGGGTGGGGAGGCGGTAAATCAGTGAAGATGAAAGGTACAATTGCTGGGTTGTAAAGGCGGGTTGTAAAGGAGGTTGTAAAAGGTGTTAAGAGCTTTGGGACACACAAGTAGAAAAATTGTCTGGAGCCTGGGAACAAAGATAAAAAAGGAGGTCAGGATAATTTATGGAAGACGGAGGAGTAAGCAGGGGAGATGTTTTGTTTGTCGGTTTTGTAATTAATGTTATTGGGGTTTAAGTTAATGTGGACGCATTCGGAAATCTGTCGCTTTTTGGTGTTTCGTTCAGTGGAAAGTATTTTAGTGTCGTCAAAGTTGAAAGTGTGTTTTTTAGTTATGGCGTGTTTTGCGAGGGCGGATTTGTGGATTTCTTTGTTTTTTATTGTCCGTTTGTGTTGTGTTATGCGGGAGTGAATATAATTTTTGGTTTCACCTATGTATACAGCATTACAGGAGGGGGTTTGGCAGGGTATTTGGTAAACACAGTGGGTGGCGCAGTCATAGGGAAGGGGATCTTTGAGTTTGGTGTACAATGTAGTAAGTTTGTTAGTGGTTTTTAACCCAAAGTTTAGTGACGGGAGGGCTTTTTTTAAAGTCTTTGTGAGTTTTTCAGTCAGTCCTGGTGTGTATGTCAGGGAACGAAATATCTGGAGGGAGGATTCGGGGGAGGTATTGGGGGAGGTGGCATTGAAGGATTGGGATTTTATTTGTTTTATAAGCCGGTTTATGAGTAGGGGAGTTGTTGGTCTTGTTCAGTCTCCACCGTAATTGGTTAAAATTTATTGTATTGATATATATACTCCGCTCATTTCTGCCTGTCTTTTACTTACTAGTTGTACATTTTCTTTACTTATAAGTTGTATATATTTTTTAGCTGAAGAAGGCTGCCATTGTTGCAGTCGAAACGTCCAAAATACAGATCTCTTTTTGAAAGTCTGACGTTTTTTTCCTAGCCGAATCCCAACTATACCTGTCTTCGTATCTCTACAGCGGCTAACTATCTCCATCTACTATATTTTAGTTAGTTTCCTCCGTATAGTGCTATTCACTATTAAATTTATTGAAAATAAAATAATTTCATCTAAGGTCTCCTGAATTTTTCTGAAATGGAATTTGTCACCACAAGCCACTTAAAAATATCATCTCCTCCTATTCTGCCATATAGTCATAAAATGCCTTTAGGGCTTTAATTTCTATATTTCCCCCTTAGTTGACTATCATTCTTTCCAAAATAGTTTCTTTGGGGTCATGAATCATTAACATAATACAAACTGGTTTTCATCTCCTGTCCTCCCAATTTTATCACAGACATATTCCTGGCTTATTTAAAAAAAAAAAAAAACAAAAAAAAAACAGGCTAAATGTATTCTTAAGAAAAAATTGTTGAAATAAACAGCATATTCCTCGTACATATATTGAGGACTCATTGGTTCAAGGATTCTTGCCACAAGTCCTAAATCACACATGACTTCTTTCTCCTTATTGTATAAACATTCATGTTCAAATTGGAGTCGCTATAGTACAAGACCCCAACTTTCAAGCTGATATGTATAAGCTTTTCTAAGCTTATATGAATACAAAGGAACTCATAAAAAAGAAAAGACATGTGCTTCAGGATGGCTATACACAACAAGAATACAATGCTTTATTGAGTAACCAATCGATACAACATAAGAGATATATATAGATATACACGCATATATGGTGACATATGTAACAATTCCTCTTTTTTTTCACTCACTTGGCTGGAAGACGTTTTTTGGTTTATAAACCCGACCATATCTTGACCGCAATGGGGCTGCAGGAATTTCCGTGGGGGCCACAGGTGAAACGCAGGTCTCAGGCGTAGCACTCATCTCACCTCCTTTAGTCTGCTATGTCAGCTCACCCTGAGGGTCCGCTACTGAGACAGATGAATTAGTGGTGATTGGTGCTCTGGTGAAGGAGGCGGTGATAGAGGTTTTTAACTTGGGCGTAACCAAGTACGGTCCCTTCTATAAATCTTGCCATTTATAGAAATGCCATAAGAGTTTCCATGTCTGTACTCGATCACTCCAGGCTGGCACAAAACCTTGACTTGACTAGTTCCTTCCTTGACTTTTTGAAAACTGCCCCGTTTCATATTTATGTTGTCAGCAGATTTCAGAGTTTCCAGTTCCTGGTTAATTGTGTCAAACTGAAAGACTGTCTCAAGTTTTAGGTTTTCTTCGTCTGGCAGCTGTAGACGAGAGAGAACATCAGCTATAAACATTTTCTCACCCTTGATAAATATTACTTTGAGGTTATATCTTTGTAGGCACAGTAGCATTCGTTGTAATCTAGTGGGAGCTTCTAAAATAGATTTTTCAAAAATAGTTTCCAATGGACGATGGTCAGTCTAGACTGTGACTTGCTTACATCCAACGATGTATTGTGCAAACTTTTGACAAGAAAATAAAATGCGGAGAGCTTTCCCGCTTTATCTGAGCCAAGTTTTTTCATTTGGATTTAATCTTCTAGATGCATATGCGAATCTGACATCCGTTTTTAAATTAAAAATTGTTTCATAATCGATAACTTTTTAAATGTAGGTTTATGGAATATTTGGGCATAATAATGACTTCTACAGAGTCGAGTATGTAAAACAATTTTTTATTTAAAAACGGATGTCAGATTCGTTTTTAGCACATTGAAACCCCCCTAAATTCAAATTTTGGGAATATTACAAAAATAAAAAAAAAAAATGTATTTTAAATTTCGGTAAGGGGGACCCTTAAAATTTTGTTAAAGATTCAAGAATCCGGCCATATTTCAAAGAATATTTACCCGATGCAAACCAAACTTGGAGGGTCAATACAAGCCATGATGTAACACATTTCCGTCCAATCGGGGTGTTTCTACGTGTTCTGGAATTGACGTTATATGCAAAAATGTTTACATTCTATTTTTATTTTGAAAACCATTTTTCGCAAGTACCTTTTCAGATAATACAATAGTCATTTATATGGTTAGAAAAAGGAGTCTTTTTTCTTTCGAAAGATTTCAATGATGTAAAAATCGGATTATCGCAAGGGGAGATATTGAATTTCAAAACGTTACATTACCTTTTCGCTTACAAATTTTTTGTCTCTTCCAGACTAGGAAAAATCATTATTTTTTGTTTTCAATGATATTCAATATATAAGGGTTTCTTGGGGTGCTGATTTTAAATCTGCTATTATTTTTGGTGTAAAAAAATGTATAATACTAGTTTACCTGAAAACGATAGCATATTTTTGAATATATTTGAGGAAATATAAATTATTTTTTAACGACTATATTTTTCTTTTAATCTACTCTATAAAACAAATGAATTGGTGAAAGAATCATGTCGATATCATTTTCTAAACTCGATATAAAAAATAAAGCCCTTTCAACCTATTTTATTTTATTTCTCGGCTCCTAAGGCGCATTGGACGGAACGCTCGGACACGTGTCGACTATTTTTCGATGTAGAATCACCAGAAAAAAATTGGTCCAAATCGGTGACCCCATCGCTGTGTACTCCCCTTGTTAGATAAAAATTAAAACATTCTGTTAAATATTTGCATTTAACTTTCTGAGAAATAATCCCGTATTTTTAATTGTATTTATTAATTTCTTTAAACTTGAAATGTACCTTTAATGCCATTCATATGTACATTGTGCTCATATCAATGTCACTAAATAAATTCATTTAATATATCATAAAGATACCAATAATTTCATCCTATCAACTATATAATGTATCAATCGGTTATCACTGAATTAACAATTAGTTCAGGTTATACCATAGTACTTGATATTGCATTTTTCTCACTCTATGACCTTTTTTTATCAATGAAATGAGTTATAGGTGTAATGCATGGCTTCATTTTTTTTTTACACTTCCAATGTTTATTTTGATAGATTATTGCATATGAATAATTTGTAGCATGTACATTTTATTAATATCCTAGACTTTTATACTTTCTTTGCTTTTGGTTGTAGTAAAATATATCTACTGGAATGAAGACTTGTTTGTTTAAAAATGTAGTTTGTTTGATTTTCTTGTACTACCTTGATATTGTATTACTATTTGTAACCATGATCACTTTTTCATTACTATCATCATTTGATGGGCAACAAAAGCCACAGACATTCTGATTTGAAATGTTAAGCTGATAAGAGGGAATTGCTAATTATGTAAAAACATCGAAACATAATGGTATTAAAAGTTAAGTTTTATGGGTGAACACATGTTTTATGTCTCTTGGAAATCTAGAAAAAAGAGTAGATTAGGCTGTGTTGTTATTTAAATGATGATACACTGTCACATTACATGGTTATTTGACTTTAATTAATTTGTTCGTGTTAGTTTGTATTTATATTTTTTTAAGAAAAATATTTGCTTTATTTATATTTGTAAGATATAAGTGTAATTAAAGCACACTCACACATAAATCCACTGATGCCTGCTTATGCCTGCTCACAATAAATAAATTATTGACTTTTTCTATTATACTATTTTTTATATTGTATGCTAGATTTATTTAATAAATGCTTATGAAGCTTTTTTTCCTTTTTTTTTTTTTTTTTTTTTTTTTTTTGGTGTGTTATTGATTAACAGGTTGAATATTTAATTATTATATGGAAATGCTTACTGTTATACGTGATCTTTTTTTAGTAATTGTTTAACTCATTCAGAGCTACTCCTACATTCCACACTTACTCCTCAGGCTACTCTGCTTTTTCTTTCTGATCACCCGATTTCAATATTCTCATTGGCGTTAGATAATAATGTTTTACTCAACTGATAAAAAATATGAATAATATGATTGATGTGAGGCATACTGCTCAATGTAGGCAACCAACAACATTCAGCATGGATTTTTTTTTATTCAAAATCAACTTTTCTTAACAAAAAAAAAAAGTTCTTGATAGAAATTACAATTACCATATAGCATCTGCTAGTTTAAATATATTTAGATACTCATATTTTTTAAATACCTAGATCATCATAATTTTACTTTTTTATGTAAATTAGAGTTTTGGGAAAATATATCTTTGTAGGACAATATATTTATAAATTTTAATTATAATTATTGAGTTTTCCTCAAATAGGTATATATTTAGATGTTTTTCAATTTTAAAAAGTCATTTTTCTGTTTCTGAGCAAAAATATATATACATACATTTCACCCCATTTTCACAATTTCGTGTGCTGAGTTTCTTAAGAACTTGAGTTCGATCATTTTGAATGAAACTAAATAATTATACTAATATAAGTATATAATAAATAGGAAAGGAAAAATTTAGAAGTGACATCAAATTTTTTACATTGAGTGTAATTTTTATAAGGTTCCAACAATTTTTTTCCCCAAATAGTTGTCATTTCTACAAAAAAAATTGATTTTTTTTTTTTTTATGTTAGGTCATGGATAATATCAAGAATACACATTTAAAATGTCTTACAAACAAGTGATCTAATTAAAAAAAGAAAAAAACAGAAGACAATTGAATTTTTGTGAATATCAATTTTTGTAAAAACCGCTGCCACTTATAAATAACTACTTTTTTCACCCACGAATCACTGCACTGTATGATCTAAAACCAAGAAATACTGAAACAATTGCTATAAGAAAAAGAGGGATAGTCAATGAGCTCCTTGAGCTTGATTATACCAAAGCCCCCAAAGAATATGCACTCTGGATGCATAAACCTGAGGCCTAAAATAGGCCTTAGAATGCTATATCAAAAATCTAAAAACATTCTAAACTTTTATAATACACAGAATACAAGAAGATAAATTAGGTTTTGCAGGTATACAAAGTGAATTATGTAAGAAGTACCAACTACTTCCATTCTCCGCAATTTATACTCCGGAACTCCAAGCCATTACAGCTGTGTTATTGATGGCAATTGCAACAACAAACCAAAAAATGTTGATCTGCTCTGACTCATCAGTTCTACACAGTAATAACAGAGTTAAAATTTCGAGCCAGTCATTAAATAAAATCCAACATTATTTACACATATTGTATAGCATGAATAAAACAACGACATTCCTCTTGACATCAACCCACTCAGGAATAGCGGGAAAAGAAGCTGCTGATAAAACAGCCAAAGAGGCAATAGAAACTGCGTGCTGTGTTGCACGTCAACGAAGAATTTGACATGAAGGCATGGTTGAATTGCAGGTTCAAAAATGACTGGGAGAGAATGTGGAATGAGCATTCTCAAACAAGCTAGCTGAAAAGAGTTAAAACCACAACAAAGAGAGGAAGTGGTAATGACACAACTTCGAATAGGCCATAGTCATATGACTCATAACCATCTCATTAATAAAGAGCCTCCTCTATGTGAACCATGCTCTCAAGTTTTAACGATATGCCATATAATAGAGGAATGTCTGGAATATGAAACGAGATTCTGGCAAAAAATATACCTCGGAATGTAGCAGAAGCTCTGAAAAATTGACAGAAAACTATTGACAAATTTATTCAGCTCCTTGAAAATCTGCAGTATATATAAAATGCTGTCAACCATCATGAATAAATAAAAAATAATATAAATAGAAAAGATAAAAAAATCGAAGGAAGAATAAATGAATAAAATAAGCTCCTGTTGCAAGCAGAAAGGAATTTAACATGTGCACAACACAAATATGAAACATACATAAATAAATTCTAGGGCTTAATAACCTTGCAGTACCCGCCCAAATAAATTTACACCCTACCCCTACCTACTGCCAAAGGGCAGCAAATATTGAAATGATTAAAAAAAATTGCTTTTATGTTTATAAATTGTAAAATATTTAGGTTTAATTCTGCATTGTACAGAACAATTCCCTATAAATTCTGCCTCCACTCGAAATATTTTTAATATTGCATTTATTATTATTACCAAAATTACTAGTTTGGGCATGGTATTACACGTAGGAAAATTGTCTGCCCTTAATCTATCACTCTATATATAGGAATACACATTTATAAATTTACACACAAATATGAGTGTTGAGTGAAACCCACCAAGTCTTGATTATACGATCAACACGGGAATCTGGAATGGTCTTAACAATGCAAGATTCTTCTTTTGATAACAAAACAATTGCTGATCCTTAAAATATTAAATTCCAAAATTTGTCTACTCCATAAAGAAATCATGTCTAAATGAAAAATCAGAAATCCATATATTGAATTTTAGAACGAGTCAAGCAATTTGAAGTATTTGTATTTATTGGAATTCCCAACAAAAGTGGCTGAATGGTGTTTTATTGGTTGATGAGTTATTTCGCTTATTAAGGAAATACGCTTTTGCTAAGGCTTATGAAATAATTTATCAACATAAGAATGTTGACTTGAACAGTCAATTAAATAGCATTAAAATTCGACCAAGCACTCCATATATTATGATCTACCATAACTAGATGACTCAAAGAGGGAGATATATTTTTACATTTTAGCAGGTTTTCCTATCTCAGTATAGGGTGGAGACACCCTTCTATATTGCAATCCAGTGGTACCAATAAGAAATGTTGAGGCTTAATGGCCCATACATCAAGAAAATACCTGAAATAAACCTTCTTATTATTAATCCTTTTTATGAAATATAGCTTACTTCTAGGCAGGTATGTTACAGTTTAGTTTAATATAATTAAATTAATAATTGTAACGTCATTCAAGGGTAAAACTATTTACCACATATATATATTTGGTGCTATATTATATTTACCAACAAAAATGTAAATGAATTAGTAAAATTAAACCATGATCTAACTTTAGATTCTAAAAATACATCCTTTCAAGGGCAAAACATAAGGTTTTATCTATAACTTTCAAAGAGGAGATTATGCCTTTGCACTTGCTTAGTGCTTCAGCAATAATACATATCTCAGTACCTAGACCTAAGACCCTTTTCAGCCACTTCATCCCCTTCATTAGTATGGACCAGGCCTGTAGTTTCCTGCGAGTTAAAAGTCTACCATAGTTTAAAATTTAAAAGATTAGCAAATAATAATTAACTGTTGTTTGAAATGTTAATTTAATCATATTTGTGCAAACTATTTTTTTGTGCGAATTAGTGTTTTTACTGAATCCAAATTTGAATAGAAAGCAGATTTTTTGTTTTTGTGATTTATTATTAACATAAATTAATTTTCCATTCCCAAAATTATATTTTTCTAAAAAATGTTAAGATATTTTGACCTATTAAACTGTTATGTAGTATAAACATCAAATTGAAAGATGAAAGAAAATGCTTTCAGCAAAAATGTTCTTATTCATCAAGTTTAGTTTTATTTATTTTAAAGTAATGACATATTTGTGCTATTTACACACAACATTGACTCTTAAATATCACCTATTTACAATATTGCATTTCTTAATATTATATATCTTGTAGTGTACAATATTATATAGAAGATGATGTGGATAGTTTACACGGTTTTAATATATAGTATTTTCTTTTAAACTATGTTTCTTGTAGCTTTATATCATAATTAATGTGTTAAATAAAGTATTTTAAAAATGAGTTTCTTGTTCGTTTATCATACAGTATGCATTGGGAGTTAACGTGTCTTTAGACAAATTATACACACATTTGAATTCTAAGGATCTGGTTTACAAATTATGGAGTGGTTTGTTTCACTTATCAGGAACCTGGGAGTATTTCTGGATCCACAGAAGATTTGGAAACAGAAGTAGGCCAAGCTGTAGGACATTCAAGAAATTTTACTCTTTCTCCAGAGACTACAGATTGTGATTCTAATTGTGACAGTGAAGGCTCATCACTTTTACTAGCTGAAGTTACAACAGCAACTCTTCCTCCTCCCAGAAGTATGCCTGTACTGGAAGATGGATTGTCTTCAGGGCATGCCTCGGATACTGAGAACAATAATCCTACTGTATGTTGATACAATTAACTAGCCTTTTTGATGATAGTTGATTGTTCAAGTTTTTTTGAATATTTACTGTTAGATTTTTAGTAGCCTGCTAATAGTTACTTATTCTGTTAATAATACACACATACAAACAATCACAAATGACAAAAGTAAGATATCTTAAAAGAAAATTGTGGTGGTGCCCGAAAACTTCCTAGATTTTTTGGAATATTGTATTTCCACTTGCTTATGAGGTAATTGAATTATATAATTGTTATTTCTATTATTTTTAAAAAAATCTACAATTCAATGGAATGATAGATTATACTTTTTTTTTTACTTTGTGCACAATGCCAAGTTTTACTGTAAATAAAAAATGTTTAAAATATATTAATTTTCCCGGGCAACATCATGATTTTTTTTATTATTACTTATTTTTTTGTGTTAATAGAATTTCCCCTTCTGAAAATAGTGAGTTAACCTTTTAAGTGAAATTATTGTTCTGAATAAAAAAAAAAAAAATACCTTTAAACACTTATAAAAAATAAAATCCTATACCTTATAATATGGCATGTGGGGTGGAACAATTTTTTGAGCAGGCAACGTAACTTTGACATTAATTTTCAATTTGAAAAATGCATTAATATTTTTATCCTGCAACATTCTAAAAACTGTGTTTTTCAAAATTTTATATTCATACTTCTAAGTTTTATGCTTAATTTTTATTTCATTGTCCAATGTGTCTTCCCATGGTCTAGTGGCTTAGCACACTGGATTCTCATGAGGGAGATGTGGGTTCCCTGCCTGTGGCAGGTTGACTTTTTTTCAGTAATGGTCTCACTAAAAAAGTTCCCTGCTACACCATGGATGTTTAGGAAGGGTGGCAACCTATAGATAGCCTGGTGCTAATGGCAAAAAAGTCGATGGACCATAAGAAGAAAATAAATTGTCCGACAAAATATAAATTTGGGTAGCCTTCTATTAACTTAATACGATGTATAGAACCAGGGATACAATATTTGTAGTTTTTTAGAGCAAATTTCACTTTAATTTTTTTTTTTATTTTTATAGGCCACCTGGGGCTCATTCAATGGATTGCTTGGACACATGTCCAATATTCGTTGACCTTGAATAAGTTTCATTTAAATCAGTACTGGGGGCACCAGCTTCCTCTTGTCAATTTATTTCAATCAAGTTGAACTTTTTAAGTACAGATCACGAAGGATTGCTTATCAGCATGGCAAATTAATAGTTTTGGGTGTGCCTGATGTTCTACTCTTGACACAAATGGCAGATGTGTACAGAAAACTTGTAATAACTTTATAAATTACATGAAAGTTCATTACAGGAATTTGTTTTAGATAAAAATGTTTCTTGTTTTAGAATAGTACATAGATCGTGGTACTATTCTTTTAACAATATTACAGATATTTTCCCCTTAACCCAATAGCATTACTTAAAAAAAATATGACATTGAAAATAAAAGATTAGAGAGAAAGCTGTGCTTGTTACACATATAATGGAAGTACGCACAGCAGGTGAAAAAAAACAAAATTGCACTTATACTGTTCCACAGTACGCTGGAAAGTGAGTAACCAATGATCACATTTGAAAGAACCAGCAGTGACAGGTGAAACAACTAGAAAAGGGTTCACTCGTGTGTGGGATTTTATAAATGGAAGAGAAAAAAAAATGGAAAAGTGATTTACTGAGGAAATATGAGAAACTGATAACAAAATGAACAAATTAAACCTATATACTAAAACTTACAAATTATTGAACCTTAAGGAATGGACTTCTTTTCTGGTGTCCGGCTCTCTTTTTGGCAAGTACGATATCCAACTTGGCCTCGGCCTATTAGAATTTCAGCCTTTAACATTTAGTAAACTACTCAATACTATTAGCATGTGGGGGACAGAACAGAAGAGAGATATCATTTGTCGTATGTGATGAAAGCGGGGGGAGGGGATGTAATAGTTAGAGAGGAGATTGAATACGAAGACTAGGGGTTTTAGGTGTGTTGAAGAGTTATGTGACTGTATAGCTTGTTTGTATGTTGAAAAGGATAGTCAAAGGAGTTGTAGATTTGAAGTTAGGAAAACAAAGAGGAAATGGTAGAAGCAAAGTTATCGAATTGAAGCATTTGACATTGCTCAGGCTGAGTCACGGTTCTGAAGCTATTTAACACTGTATTTTTTTTTTTTGTTATTTCTTGAAGTGAGTCAATGAACTTGACATGTCTTCTTTTAACACGTTGGCTTCTGCACGAAATTTCAGTGGTTCATTGTAGGCTCGGTACAGGACACATATGTCCCGTAGGGATTCCGACTGCTGAGTGGTACATATGTGTCCCGTAAACATCTATACATATAAAAACATCTCACAAAGTCAAAAACAAATTTCTGAAGGTTATTGCTTAATATTTTTGTTATTGAAGGTTATATGATAACTACTTTGAAGTAGGAGTGGGATTAGATAACAGAGTACTTGATAATGCAAAATACGTACCTATGTTATATTCTCAAACTTTACAAATATTATATACAGAAATCGTAAGAATCAAGTTAAATATATAAAAAGAAAAATGTTTGAACAAGTTTCAGCTTTTAACTAGGCATAACAATGCAAAAATTATAATTCAAATATTTTTTTAAAAACCTGACTTAATTATTCGACTGAGTTTCATTATCCATATTAAAACAATTTAGGCAGTAATTCGGATTCCCTATAAACTCTGCAGAAAGCTTATACACATCTTTAACTTTTTTATCGGCCTGGTACAGGACACTGGTGTCCCGTAAGCCGATTTCGTTCTTTAGTGTACGTTATGGGAGATATATGTCCAGTACTTTCTAATAATTTGTTTAATTTCTGTGTATCTACTGGACTATGAAGTTTTTTTTTTTTTTGTTTTTTTTGAGAAGTTACAGCCATCGTAAGTTAAGGGAGTTGGGCTATTTTGCCAGCCATACCTCAGTGGAAGCCAGTAAGGGACATATATGTCCCTTACCAAAGCCAACGTGTTAATAAAGAAGGTTAACCTTGGAAGGTCAAGACTGCCATGTATTAGATCGCATTTATTGGTTTCAAGAGAAATGTGTCTAACTATTTTCCTGAAGATGTGGTTCTGGAAGAATTATTGTAGGTTTTTAAAGGTGGCGGGGTGTAGACAGCTGTAGAGGATTGTATAGAATAAATGAATGTTGACTGTTTTATACAGAGTGTGTACTCTATGATACTTGGATATATGATCCTTTTCTGAAGTTAAGGCTCTACCAGAAAGATTAATTGGCCATGCTGTGAAACAAAGGCCAGTGGTCTTTTGGTTAAGGCATTTGAGAGCAAGTCATAACAACATGGGTTCAATTACTTACCGTGTAAGTAATATTTTCTTTAAATATGGGGATTAACACTAATATGGTAGTTAATTTGATAATTTTATTATAATTTAATCTGGGCCATTCAACATTTTTGGAGGAAAAATTTAACTGTCATTAAACATTAAAATATAAATCATTAATTAATAAATGGATTTTATTTTAATATTTAGCTGAATAAAAAATATATTGAGAAAGGTGCAGCCTTAGGCAAGCAGTCATAAGGTCTGCATACAATTTAGGTGTCTGATCTCTAAGATATAATTTTCTCCAAATTATAAGCTTGTCTATGTTTAGAGAAATTCATCAGTCAGGACATTCTCCATCAGACAAGTTTAAATAAATTTTGCACAATGGCAATAACTCCGAAATTAAACAAGACAAAAAAAAATAATGGGTTTACTTGTGCCTTGTTACAACTTCTTTTTTTTTTTCATATTGTGATAAAATTCTTAATGAATTGTTTGATATTATTTGTTTTTCAATTCAATTAGTTTTTAAACCTAATAAATAAAATGGATTACTTAACAATTAAGGTTTAGTTAGATTTAAAATATGTAACTCTGAAAAAATTTTTTTCTCTTTTTTTGAGAGAGAACTAATGATAATTAGTTTTTAATTTGTATTTGTTATATTTAATTTACTTTTATTTTTTTGAATTATTTTACCATTGTCTCATTTATTAAATCTTTGTGGTACACAGTGTTTGACTGATAGTAGAGTTATTTAATAAATATTTATTATGATACTCTAATTGATAATTTTTTATTTCCTAGGTATTACTAATGAAACGGCAAATTAGTGAGATAGAACGAGAAATTATTGAAAGGAATATAAAACCAGTCCAAAACAATTCAACTGCAACATTTAATGATGAAGAAAAACTTGCCACTCCTAGACCTCTTTCCCCTGATATTGATTTAAATGCTTTGGATCCCTTAAGTAAGTTACTTGCTCTGATAAGTCATACTTTTTCTCTCTTAAACTTGAAATTGCATTAGCTTGACAACATGTTAAATGATTTTGTAATTATGTGTCTAGCCATTTGAGCTACTTTTCTTGCTTCATAAACAATATAATAATAAACCAAATGATGAAAAATTATTTATTTTCTTTCCAATCACTGTAGCCTTTACTTTATTAAGTGTTGCTGGATAAAGGAATGGACAGGAAACGGGATAGTTTCTTTAAAACAATAAAAAATTGTTTTTCAGTGAACTCAGGAATACAGCACATACTGCATTTAAAAAATATTCAAGTACTTTTACTCACACTTGTCAAAAGCTCTAATAATTTTTGTTCATAATAAATTTTCTTAGCCATATTTACACACATAACTGTTCACTTGAAAAGTACAAAATATACTGTAGAAATATGCAGTAAATTCTAGGTGAAGAGAAACAACGGTTTTCGGCAGTAAAAGAAGGGAGGGAGCAGGTATACATACAGGTAGGTTGAGTAGTTCGAAGCTAAAATGACAAAAGTGCAGTCCTATGTCCCCTATCGGCTTTGACAGACACTGAAGCTTCTAGAAACAGCCTACTGTTGGCACTAGTGGAAGGACTGATATGATAGCTCATAGCAGCTAAGGGCAAAAAAACAAAAACAAAAAAAAACGGACTGTTATATCATCAACAGCATTCGGAGCAATGCTCCGTCCAGGCTGAAATATCAGCTCATAGCACTCCCGGCATTCAACCACCAGACTGATATGTCAGTTCGTAGCTGCAAAAGGGTTAATTAACCCTTTTGCTGGGGGGGTATATTTATTACTTATCAATACATAATTATGTATTGATACATAATTATGTATTGATAAGTAATACATTTTCTATTAAAATATTGAAAAATTAAAATTTCAATTTAAAGCATATATGTATATATATATATATATATATATATATATATATATATATATTTATTTATTTATATGTTTGTGAATATACAAAAAGAGAGAGATTTTTATTGACCATGATTGCCCATGATCTAGTCTTGTAAAAAGTTAAGAAATTGTTATAAATTTTGGTATAAAATCATCCAACCCAAAAACTTAGATCAGATTCAAAAACTGGCCTTTTTGAATAATATGCCTTGTTTTATGTTTGCTGAAATCTTAAAATTTCATTGTGTATTCCGTTAATCGATGACTTTTTAATAGCGTGTTTAATATAGAATTTCATTTATTAATATTCTTAATACTCCTTCCTCTTTCATTAGTTATTATTTTTTTATTCAAATTCCTGTCTTGATTTAATCTTTTATTTCAGGTGGCAGCACTCCACCGCCACCAGCGCCTCAAAGTCCAACTGCTGTAGTTGGGCTTGGTGATCCAACAGTGGAAGCTGCTTTAAAAGATATAAGATTAACATTACAAAGGACTAAAACATTGCCTATTCGCTCTCCTTCTCATGAGCCTTCACCACCAACTGTTGAAACAAGTCCTGTTTGGATACCAAGGTAAAAACTATGTTCTTTTTACATTGAATTTGTAGTTATGGGCTACTAATATTTATACTTATAAAAGTTCAACCAATTCTTGTTCAGAATAAATTTTCTTAGAAATATTTACACAAACAATTGTTCACTTGAAAACCTCAATATATACTGTAGAAATATGCAGTAAATTCTAGGTGAAGAGAAACAACGGTTTTCGGCAGTAAACAAAGGGAGGTAGCAGGTATACGTAAAAGTAGGCTGAGTAGTTGGAAGCTAAAGTGCCAAAAGTGAAATCCTATGCCCCCTATCGGCTTTGAAGGACACTGCAGGTTCTATAAACAGCCTACAGATGGCAATAGTAGAAGGGCTGATATAATGCAGCCAAGCGCAAAGAAGCCGGACTAATATGTTAGTCCGTACACCTGGGGCACTGCTCCCACTGGACTGATATATTAGTCCGTAGCACCCGGGGTACTGCAACCACCGGACTGATATATCAGTCCGTAACAGCCTAAGGGTTAATGTTACTTGTTTTTTCTTCTAAATTATATTACAAAATTAGCTTTAAGGGACAAATCATTTTACTTTATCTTTTTGTTGTTCAGTTTTTACCTTATTTTTTTGTTGTTCAGTACTTTACATTTATATGAAAACTGCTGTTTTACTTAACATGGGTATAATACTTATTAAATTAATTTTGTTCTCTTTTTTTAAAATGAATTCTAATTTTACCAGTTTGACAGAGGATGACAAAAAACACACATAATTAATTTTAAAAATGTTAAGATAGGAATTATAAGCTAAATGTAAAATCTAGATAAAAATAAATATTTGATTAATTGATCGAATATACAATGTGTACATGGAGTAACGCAAAAACATAAGCGTTACAATTTTTTTGTGATCTATGGGTTCTGAAAAGTGACATTTTCTAGTCAGCACTTCTGAATTGTGTCATAAGATCAACTTTATGAGCGTTCTTTACAAAGAAAAAACATAAAACAGATAACACAAGCAATCAGAAAACACACATACAGGTTTTTTTTTAGGCACTAACGTTACGTATATTGCTGATACAAAAGACTGTTTTTTATTATTTTGATCAGAGTAATTATTCCCAATTTATTCATTTTTTAGATCGTAGTTATTTATTTTGTAAATTACCCATTAGAATACAGCTCCTCTCTATTTTCCCTATAAGCGGGTTGAGTTTTGCTTGGAAATGAGATATTGGGTGGAGTGAATAAAAGCCAGAATCTAACAGGTAGAATCTAGCCCTTAGATTTAGCATTTCCTCAATACGGAGTGAATAAACAAGAGCTACTTCAAGGTAGCAAGATGTAAGTAAGTTAGTCTCATCTCCTGATAAACTAAGGAAATTCTAAGGGTAGCTGTTGCTAACCCCTAGCTGCAGCTAGGATTCCTACCTCCCCTGTCTCATCTCTCTTCCTTCCTGTCAGGGTTTGTTGCTGTCTCTCTCTCCTCATGCAACTGTCGACACGCATGGGCCCTATTAGGGGGGGGGGCTGCAGTCCCCTCCGAAATCGGTAAAGATTTGTCAAAAAATAAAAAAAAATAAATGATACCACTTATGTCAGGAAAAATAATTTCTTTTTGGTGCAATATCATTTTAATTGGCTAACTATTCCAAGATCTAGATTGATAATATTCCATACCCCCCAAAATGCTCTCAGCCCTCCCCCCAAATGCTCCCGAAATTATTTTCTATATACGCCCATGCCGACCTGGATCGGTCACTTTTTATAAATGTATTAGTCAATGATCCTGTGGCAATGGAAAAATCTAAATTACTAGCTGCTATTAAAGAAAGAAAACCTGCTTGGGACAGCATTAGTAATGAATTTTCCATAGGGCGAAAGGTCACTGTTGTACAGTTAAATAAGTTGCTGAGTAACATTAAATCAAGCATAAAGAATAAAAACGACCAAAAAGCAACTGGCAATAAGCCTATAAAATTGAAGCAGTAGTGAAAAGATTTTTACAAATTATTGATCAAGGGCAAAAATCCCAGGAAGAATTCAAATGGATTCACCGACAAGCGTCTAACAAGGAAGTAGGAACCCAGCACTGCTACAACAAATTGCAAATAAAAAATTGAAAAAGTGCGAAAATGGTTGAGGTTTACAGTAAGGAAGAAAAAAAACATCCGACAACTCCAGCACTTCAAAGAATTGTTTTACTGCAGGAAATGTAGCTAAAGAAGATGAAAGAAAATAAAACGTGAAGACGTCCCGGCGCACATAATACTCCTTTTCCTTACGAACATGCGTAAACGCCGCCGTAATTGAGTGAAAAGAAACGACTAACTAAAAAGCTAGCATGAGCCAGACCAGACTAGCTTTTTCCTTAGCAATTGCTACCCTTAGAACCTAGTCACAGCTCTTTATTCACACCTTCTACCTAGCTGCAGCTATGAACCGTGATAAACTAAGCAAATGCTAGCCCTAGCTGCAGCTAACCTTTTTTAGCGCGGTTCCTCCCTCCCCCATAGGGAGGAACCCCGCTTATAAGGTTGATCTCATGACGCAATCCGGAAGTGCCGACAAGAAAATTTTGCGTTTCAGAACCCATAGAGATCGAAAATGATAGTGGTTAAAATTTGTATATATATATATATATATATATATATATATATATATATATATATATATATGTATATATTTATTTATTTATTTATATATATCAGAGTTGTAATGTAATGATTACTTTTCAAATTACTTTCCTGTTTTAATGGGAATTCGCCTTGGGCGCACACTAGACATTGTCGAAAATCGAAATCCAGGCTTTTTTACTAAAAATTACATCAAAAGTAATTGCCATTCCCATTCCCACTACTGTAATGGGAATGGGAATTGCAATTACATATTCCTATTAGAAGTAATGGGTACTGATTTTTTTATTCCCATTACATTTTAATGGAAGAAAGTAATTGCCATTCCCATTCCCATTACTGTAATGGGAATGGGACTTGCCATTACATTTTGTAATTACAAGTAATGGGTACTGTTTTTTTTAGATTCCCATTACTTGTAATGGAAAAAAGTAATTGCAATTTCCATTACAATTACAGGAATTGGAATGGAGTAATGGGAATGGCCATTACATGTCTGTAATTGGATTACATTTCATTAGATAGTCCGGGTTAAAAAAATTGTATTTTTCAAGGGAATGGGAGCTTTTATGCAGTTTAATATGCATTTTTTTTTTTTTTTTTTTTTTTTTTTTTTTTTTAAACCTGGTTTGTTCCTTTTACAAATCCACACCGTTTGACCGATTTTTACGAAACTTGGAACACAGATAGGTCTTGACCAGGGGAGTCTCGTAGGCTAGGTCAAAAACACCTACCAGCTGCCAGTCTGTATGTTTGTTCCTTATACAATTTCACACCGTTTGACCGATTTTAACGAAACTTGGAACACAGATAGGTCTTGACCCGGGGAGTTTCGTAGGCTAGGCCAAAAACTTCTACCAGCTGCCGGTCTGTATGTTTGTGCTTTATACAAATTCACACCGTTTGACCGATTTTGACGAAACTTGGAACACAGATAGATCTTGACCCGGGGAGTCTCGTAGGCTAGGTCAAAAGAATCTACCAGCTCTCTGCCTGTATGGTTGTTCCTTAAACAAATTCACACCGTTTGACCGATTTTAACGAAACTTGGAACACAGATAGGTCTTGACCCGGGGAGTTTCGTAGGCTAGGTCAAAAACATCTACCAACTGTGTCTGTCTGTATGTTTCTGCTTTATACAAATTCACACCGTTTGACCGATTTTGACGAAACTTGGAATACAGATAGGTCTTGACCCGGGGAGTTTCGTAGGCTAGGTCAAAAACATCTACCAAGTGTGTCTGTCTGTATGTTTCTGCTTAATACAAATTCACACCGTTTGACCGATTTTGACGAAACTTGGAATACAGATAGGTCTTGACCCGGGGAGTTTCGTAGGCTAGATGAAAAACATCTACCAGCTGCCGGTCTGTATGTTTGTTCCTTATACAATTTCACACTGTTTGACCGATTTTAACAAAACTTGGAACACAGATAGGTCTTGACCCGGGGAGTTTCGTAGGCTAGGTCAAAAACATCTACCAAGGGTGTCTGTCTGTATGTTTCTGCTTTATACAAATTCACACCGTTTGACCGATTTTGACGAAACTTGGAGCACAGATAGATCTTGACCCGGGGAGTCTCGTAGGCTAGGTCAAAAACATCTACCAGCTGCCGGTCTGTATGTTTGTTCCTTATACAATTTCACACCGTTTGACCGATTTTAACAAAACTTGGAACACAGATAGGTCTTGACCCGGGGAGTCTCGTAGGCTAGGTCAAAAACATCTACCAAGTGTCTGTCTGTATGCCTGTGCTTTATACAAATTCACACCGTTTGACCGATTTTGACAAAACTTGGAACACAGATAGATCTTGACCCGGGGAGTCTCGTAGGCTAGGTCAAAAACATCTACCAGCTGCCGGTCTGTATGTTTGTTCCTTATACAATTTCACACCGTTTGACCGATTTTAACAAAACTTGGAACACAGATAGGTCTTGACCCGGGGAGTCTCGTAGGCTAGGTCAAAAACATCTACCAAGTGTCTGTCTGTATGCCTGTGCTTTATACAAATTCACACCGTTTGACCGATTTTGACAAAACTTGGAACACAGATAGATCTTGACCCGGGGAGTCTCGTAGGCTAGGTCAAAAACATCTACCAGCTGCCGGTCTGTATGTTTGTTCCTTATACAATTTCACACCGTTTGACCGATTTTAACAAAACTTGGAACACAGATAGGTCTTGACCCGGGGAGTCTCGTAGGCTAGGTCAAAAACATCTACCAAGTGTCTGTCTGTATGCCTGTGCTTTATACAAATTCACACCGTTTGACCGATTTTGACAAAACTTGGAACACAGATAGATCTTGACCCGGGGAGTCTCGTAGGCTAGGTCAAAAGAATCTACCAGCTCTCTGCCTGTATGGTTGTTCCTTAAACAAATTCACACCGATTGACCGATTTTGACCAAACTTGGCTCACAGGCCTGTCTGTTCTTGAGGGAAAGGGGATTATAGTTGTAGTGAAACTTGAATACACTTTTTTTTTATTATTGTTATCCTCCCAAAATTTGAATATAGGAGTTTTGAATGTGCTAAAAAAATCTTAAATCAGTTTTGAAATCAAAAATTGTTTTACTAATATTATACTGCACTTTATAGTAGTCATCATTTAGCCAAAATATTCACGTTTAAGGTTTTCATGGTTAAGTTAAGTATAAATTAATTTTACGGGACCCACTTTTTGTGAGAGAATAACGAGAACATATATTCCAGGCGCTAATGACCTAGATGTAGATGCGCCGTAAAAAAAAAATAAATAAATAAATAAAAATAAAAACAGATTCCAATCAATTAAATTTCTTCTTGCGGAAAATCATTTGAAACTTTAAACAAACTGGAATTTTCTAGATTATATTTATAGAATTCAGATAGCTCTATCACCACTGATGAGTACAATTTTATTAAGAAATAAAAATACAAAGTTATTCTAAATTCACATATTTCTTAATACGAATATAAAGAAAGTCGTATTACATAGGTGTGAATAGAATTTATTTTATATGTATATTAAATATATAAATACAAATAAATTTGCATTCACAAATTTTTCTGTAAATACAAATAAAGTGACAGGGAAAATTGTAATTGTTCAAAAAAACTGTGATTACTAAAAAAAAAAAATTACAATATAGACATACAAATGTTTCACATTATAACTTTTGAATACTAATGTATTCATTAATACATTCATAAATTATAAATTTTTGCTCATTAACGATAAGATGATATTACGAAGGATATTGAAAGTGGTTTTAGGAAGGATATAGAAGGTAGTATTAGGAAGGATATAGAAGGTAGTAATAGGAAGGGCATTAAAAGTGGTCTTAGGATGGTTATATAAGGTGATATTAAGAAGAATATAGAAGGTCTTATTAGGAAGGATATTGAAGTTGGTATTAGGAAGGATATAGAAGGTGGTATTAGTAAGGATTTATAAGGTGGAATTAGGAAGGGCCACCTTCAATATCTTTCCTAATATTACCTACAATGGCGCTAATGACCTAGATGTAGATGCGCCGTAAAAAAAAAAAAAAAAAAAAAAAAAAAAAAAAAAAAAAAAAAAATTACCTACAATACCCTTCCTAATATTACCTTCTATATTAATTCTACAATATCACCTTTAGGACGGAGGAGCAATAATAAGTATGAAGTACTGCTTGTTTATGGTGAGGAGGTATTTGCATTGTCAAACTACATTGCATGGGAAACGCCTCGTATTCACCACATTTCAAAGAATATTTATCCAAAAATAATATAAACCAACGGTCGATAAAAGCTACAAAGTTATAGATTTTCGTTCAATCGTAGTATGTGTTCTGGAATTTTATGTGCAAAAAAGTTCAAAAAATCTAATAACGCACATCTGTAGCTGTTCGGGTTCACAGTTTCGAACCCGTGCACTCCCCCGATCAAGACCTACCCATGTGCCTCTTTTGTTAAAAATCGGTCTACCGGTTTGGAATTGTATAAAGAATAAACATACAGACCGACAGTAGCCTGGTAGACGTTTTTGACCAAGCCTACGACACTCTCTGGATCAAGATGTAACTGTGTGTCAAGTTTGGTCAAAATCGGTCAAACGGTGTGAATTTGTATAAGGAACAAACATACAGACAGACAGCTATAAGACGTTTTTGACTTAGCCTACGACACTCCCCAGATTAAGATCTACATGTGTACCGAGTTTAGTCAAAACCGGACGAACGGTGTGGATTTTTATAAGGGACAAACATACAGACAGACAGCTGGTAGACGTTTTTGACTTAGCCTACGACTCTCCCCAGATTAAGATCTACATGTCTACCGAGTTTAGTCAAAATCGGATGAACGGTATGGATTTGCATAAGGGACAAACATACAGACAGACAGCTGGTAGATTTTTTTGACCAAGCCTAGGAGATTTCTCGTATCAAGACCTACCATTATTCCAAGTTTGGTCAAAAACGGTCAAACGGTGTGGATTTGTATCAGAACCTTTTTTGTAGAGAATTTAGTAAGCATTCGAATGGTCACTTTCCACTTATTACGATTTCCCAACCGTTATCGAGATATTTACAAAAAATGTATGGATATCCGAAAACTTTTCATGTCTATTAATAAAATAATTTTTTCCCATACTTCCTTATATCCAAATATAACCAAAATTTAAACATTCTAGTTGGGACTAATTTCCAAGATGTAGAAAATAATCCCGCGATTCTAAGTACTCACAAAAAAATAATGACTTACAAAAACATTGATTCCACTTATCTCAGAAACGGTTAAAGCTATCGCCTTGAAAATGGTTTCATTCGTTTTCCTAGCCCAAGAAACCTATAAAACAAGTACCTGCAAGCATATGAACTCAAAAACGTAAGCGTTACGATTTTTTTTGCGCAAATTTCGCTCCAAACACTATCTCCTAGTGGGCGGATTCTGCTGGTTAACGAACTTGACCTTTCAAATTAGACGACAGATTTTTGTACCAAATTTCGTCAAAATCGGACCATTTTTGAGCTTGCTAGAGAGTGAACAGGCAAGCATATATATAATATATATATATATATATATATATATATATATATATATATATATATATATATATATATTTATATATATGCTTGCCTGTTCACTATATATATATATATATATATACAAATTTTAGCCACCTATATTTTCGTGATCTATAGGGTCTGAAACGTGAAAGTTTCTTGTCGGCACTTCCGGATTGCGTCATGAGGTCAACCTCATAAGCGGGTTCTCCCTATGGATATAGGGAGTAACTGCGCTAAAAACAGTACCCATTACTTGTAATTGCAAAATGTAATGGCAAGTCCCATTCCCATTACAGTAATGGCAAGTCCCATTCCCATTACAGTAATGGGAATGGGAATGGCAATTACTTTTTTCCATTAAAATGTAATTTGAATAAAAAAATCAGTACCAATTACTTTTAATAGGAATATGTAATTGCAATTCCCATTCCCATTACAGTAATGGGAATGGGAATGGCAATTACTTTTTTTCAAAAGGAATGGGAATTTGTAATGGGAATGGGTATTACATTTTTAACAACTCTGATATATATATATATATATATATATATATATATATATATATTTGTCTGTTCGCTCTGTAGCTCCCAGACGAATAGTCCGATTTTGATGAAATTTGGTACAAAAATCTTTCGTCTAATTTGAAAGGTCAAGTTCGTTAACCAGCAAAATCCGCCTACTGGAAGATGGCGTTTGGGGCGAAATTCGCGCAAAAAAAATCTTAACGCTTACGTTTTTGAGTTCATAAGCTTCTAAGTACTCGTTTTATATGCTTCTTGGGCTAGGAAAACGAATGAAACCATTTTCAAGGCGATAGCTTTAACCGTTTTCGAGAAAATTGGAAAAATAGTTTTTGAATACCGTTTTTGGTTTGGGTACTTAGAATCATGGGATTCAGTTAAAACATTTTCTGCATGTTCTACATTCATTAAAACTAATATGTTGAAATTTTGGTTACGTTTGGAGTTAAGGAAGGGTTAGAATAAAATATTTTATTAACAGACATAAAAAGTTTTGGTAACTTTGTTTACTTTCCTTAATATCTCGAAAAAGGTTGAGAATCTTGGTAAACGGAAGAATGCCATTAGAAAGCTTTATAAATGCTCTAAAAAAATGGTTCTAATGAAAGTTTTGATTAGGCGATGTCAATCGGAGAAATAAGAGCTTAAAACTTTAAAGTAATTGATTTCGCTTATTCAAACTGTTCTTTTTGTCTGTTTTTTATTCCTTGTTATTTTTTAATTGCTTATAGTTGGATAATGTATTTGAAAATAAAACAGGTTAAGAAAAATAAGAAAAACAATTTAATCTTAGAGATATGGATTTCCAAGATATATAGCTTTTCAACTGCCTAGCGTCCTTCCTAGGGAGGGTTGTTTGTCTTTGATTTTGGTACTTAGAATTATGGGATACAGTTGAAACATTTTCTGCATGTTCGAATTTCATCAACTAATATGTTGAAATATTTGTTACGTTTAGAGTAAAGGAAGGGTTAGAATAAAATATTTTATTAACAGACAAAAAAAGTTTTGTGGTAACTTTGTATACTTTCGTTAGTATCTCGAAAACCGTTGACAATCTTGTGAAGCGGAAGATTACCATTAGAAAGCTTACTAAATGCTCTACAAAAAAGGTTCTGAAGAAAGTTTTAATTAGGCGATGTCAATCGGAGAAATAAGTGCTTAAAACTTTAAATTAATTGATTTCGTTTATTCGAACGGTTCTTTTTGTCTGTTTTATTCCTTGTTATTTTTTAATTGCTTATAGTTGGATAATGTATTTGACAATAAAACTGGTTATGTAAAATAACAAAAACAATTTATTGTTAGAAATATAGATTTCCAAAATTCCAAGACCTTGTAACTAGCGGGACCTAGTGTTAGCCGACCCTTCCAGGTAAGATCGTATATCATGACCTTTCAAGACATTTCAAGACTTTACTACACACAGGAATGGCGTTAGTGACCTTAAGGGTTGACACGCCATTATAATAATTAATTTAAAAAAAAAAGACTGGTGGAACCGAAATAATACCTGCTTCTATTTTAATCTTTCCAAATTAGACTAGGGATATGAACGGAACCGCGCTAAGATGATGCAGTTCCTGCGAGACGGACTTTATTCACTCGGCCCTTAGCATTGCTTGGAAAATACCTAGTTCTAGCAATTGCTAGCTTTTATTCACTCCACCCATTGAGATTCACTCTTCTGCATTTTCATATGAAATTTAAGCTAAAACATTATGAAAACATGCAAAAATGACAAAGTTTCTGCAGGTGAAGATTTTTTTTTTTTTTTTTTAATTTGTATTTTGATTATATTCTAATAGTTTTTCTGTTTCTTTTATTTGTAGGAGAAGGTGTACAGCTCCTGGTGTTATACAGAGTGGTGATGAAGGTGAGTTTTGATTTTCGAACTATGACCTCGAAATAAAGCATTTTAACTAAAAGGTTTTTATTTTCAGATGAAGCAGACACTGATTTAGAGACTGATAGATTGTTAGGACAACAAAGAACTGAAGATCAAACATTTATTGATGAAAAAATAGTAAGTACTTTATTCATTGTAATAATAATAATAATAATAATAATAATAATAATATGGTATGTTGGATGGTGTGGTCCCTTATTACCGCTACGTCCCAAATAGACTTTTGGAAAAAGGTACAATTAAGGTGTATTGGGACGAAGCAATGTTAACGGACCGTACTGTCCATCACAATAAACCGGACATTCTTATCATTGACAAGGGAAGTAAGACAGCCGATATTATTGATTTCGCAATCCCCAATGATGAGAATATCCGGAAATCATATGCCGAGAAACTGCGCAAGTATCAGGAGTTGGCCATAGAGCTGAAAGACTTGTATAAGTTGGATTCCGCAAGGATTACAGCCGTCATAATCTCGACCAACGGGCTCATTCCAAAAACGACGATTGCCGCAAATACTTATTTGAAACTGCCGGAGGATCTAATTAAAAATGCCCAACAAGCGGTACTGCTTGATACCGCCAGAACGGTTCGGAAATTTTTAAATGAACGCCCGTAAAAAAACAGCAAAAAAATCAATAAAAAACAATTCTTTCGGTTGGCAACAGCCCCCGAAGGAATTTATCCCAGGAGACTGAGGAGAAAACCACCAATAATAATAATAACGTCTTTATTTATAAATGTACAAATATTAATAATAATTAATTAATAAAATATAAATATATGTAAAGCCTTATATATGTACAATATAGACCATCCCACTTGGGAGTGTTGAGTCTTTTAAAGGAGACTATCCGGACCTAGGAGTTCGCGAACCTTTGTCCTCCAGTAGTCCCTGTCCTTAGCTTTCCTGCTCAAGGTCGAGCATTCCATCTTCATAAATATGTCGGCCCATCTTCTTTACTGCCTGCCTCTTTTCCTTTTATTGTGAAGCGGAACCCATTCAATAATTCACTTTGCCCAACACATGCCATTTCTCCTTAGAATATGACCTGCCCATATCCATTTCATTTTATGTGTATAGTTTATCATGTCCACAGTGTTCATCCTCTTTTTAAGTACTGTATGGTTTACCCTGTTACTTCTCTTCATGTCCAGTTTACTGCACTCCATAGCCCTCTGGCACACTCCTATCTTCTTTTCGTATGCTTTTGTGAGAGACCATGTCTGGCAACCATAAGTCAGTACTGGAATAATGCAGCTATTAAAAACAATACTTTTTAAATCAGTATTAATATTTCCCTTCATTATTGGTTTCAGGCTCCAATACTTCTTCCATGCTTTTGCAATTTGGGTTTGTATTTCTTTTGACTGCCTATCTTTGAAGAAGATTATTTATCCTTGGCATATTACCTTTTCTGCAGTTTCTATGTCTGGGAAGAGTGATCTCAGATTTTTAGTATTTTTGTTTTACTGGTATTTATTTTTTATTTATTTATGCTACTCCCTTGTAAGTTGCAAATAATTTTGATAAGTTCATCCTCTGTTGACGCAATTGAAAGTATACCATCTGCAAATTTGAGCTTATTTAACTTCATGCCGTTTATTGTTATTCCCATTCCATCCCACTGTAGTTCTTTGAATACTTCTTTTAACTCGACTATGAAGATAGTTGTGAATAGCGCGTCACCCTGTCTTACACCTCTTTTTATAGGGAACTTTTCTCCTCTATTTTCACCTGAAATGAATCCTATGTTTCCTCTGTATAGTTTCTCAATCAGGGAAGAATATCTATTTTCAACACCAATCGACTCTAAGCCTATGGAAATATTGGAGTGGTATATGCTGTCAAAGGCTTTTGAAAAATCCACAAAACCTAGGAAGAGGTTGATACGGTATTCGTTTGCTTTTATTTTATTCATACATTTATTAATTTTTTTCACTGTTGGAGGCTAAATATAGGATTAAAGTTAATATCTGTTTGAGAAAGTTCTGTTGTGGTGCCATGTATATATAAAAACAACATTGAATGTGAATTACTTAGATGTATGAGAAATGTCCAATTCACTTTTGCTGTGGAATAGAAAATATATATATGTAACATGTAAAAACATGTGTAAGGTTATATATCTATATTTTGTACTTTCTTTGGTAACTCTGAAATTTTATTCTCTAAACTAATTTCATGTATTTACAAGAACCAAATATTAACCCTTGGTTACTAACCTTCACTTTATACTACTCACAATAATCTCGGGTCATATTGACCCGTAACTTGAAAAATAAGAAATAATTATAAGAATGCAATAAAAAATGAAAATACTATAATTTTTACATGGTAAATATTATATATTTTACTACAAAAATAAATTTCTAAAAATTAAAATTGAAGAAAAATGCTGTTTTCTAGATAAGTAATACCACTCAAATTTTGGAAAAAATTAGTAATTAAATGTTGCCACTCTAATTTTTGCATTTTGATAATTAATAAACTACATTTAATTGTTGGAACAACTGTGGTATACATATTCTAAATGTTTTTACAAACAAATTTGTCACATTTTACACAAATTGTTGAGACTTTTTTGTAGTTTGAACCGGAGCAGAGAACACATCGCTATCTTTTCCTTCTCCTGATGGGATTGATAGCATTGTCTTGAGCAGTTTCTTCAGCATCAATTATTAATGCCCCTTTTTCCTCCAGATATATATTTAAACTTCTGTTAACACAAACGTCTTGAGACCTTTTAATGATATGACTTAAAGTTAGACTGTGCTCAAGGTGTTTGAGGTAGGCCCTCCTTCTGTATTATTTTCAAGTACATATGCATTATTGTGTTCGAAAATAAAATATGAACTTATCCCAGTGACATTTATGTGGAAAAAATAGTTCCATTGGCCCCTTGCATGTCCTTATTCCTACGTTATAATTGCTGTACATTTGGTCACCTGAATCAACCCCACCCTTAGTTGCATTATAAGCCAAAATAATCTCTGATTTGTTTTTATTTTCAGAATCTAATATCGGTTCAGGGTGAAGTGAGGATAGCAAAAATACAGCCTTTCTTTTCTTGGTAAAATACGAAGTAAGAGTGTGGTCTTTAAAAAACCCAAATAAACTGGATCACTCTTCCCGGTCTTGGTTGGGTAGGAACTCTATGAGGACCTCTGGCTTATTTTTCCTGAGTGTCCGAACTAGAGTCAATTTTTTCCCCAATAAAGGGTTGGCTAGTGCAACACTTGTATACCAGTTATCAGTGGTTATATTTCGGCCCGTCGGATCCCCACTGGTCCATATAATTAGAGGGGCACATTTATACATTCCCGCTAAAATTAGTAAACCAATGAGTCCTTCTAATTCCGTTTCATCTTTCAAAGCAAACTTGACATTCTTAAAGTTTTTTTGGACTTGTTTTATGTGTTTTGTATTGCCTGGTGCAGGGACAGTGAGTGTTCTAGGAGGAAAGTGAGCTGCAGTCTTGTACCACTCCCATTAACCACGGGTCACTCTTCCCTCAGCCACCATTACACTCGTACTAACCTCGGGTCACTTACCGATTTATTGTGTTCCACTCGCACTAACCTCGGATCGAATAGTTATTTATTGCTATAATAATAATGAAAATACTGCAGATAAATATTTGGATAGCAAAAGGAATCTAAAAAAACAGATTAAATAAGTCTTAGAATAATCAAATTTATCATATTAATATAATATGTATTCTTTAAAGAAGCCTCAGGTCAATTTGACCCGAGGTTAGTAACCAAGGGTTAATTTCAAACTGCTGAAGTTGGCAGCTCTCCTCTAATGAGTTGGCTGCTCTAAACTAATGATATAAAAACTAAAAAATAAATTAAAAAACTAATAGTAAAGCTTCATTTGTACAGGCTTGGAGAAAAAATAAGAAAAGAACAGGAAAAAATTCTCCATCTCCTAGTCAATCTCAAGATTCATCCAATGAAGTTCCTCCAAAATCACCAGAACTGCCTGCTATTGAAGATTCTGCACAAAACATGAAAATTATTAACAAAAAGGTATTCCTAATTATACTTTGGGTCTCTTAACTCTATAAATATAATTTAATTAGTTTCTAACTCTTAACTCAAAAATTGTATTATAATAAATTGGATATGAATATATTTAAAGTATACTCTTGTGTTTCAAATTTAATCTGTGTTTCTTTTGTGTAAATAATTATTTAACCAATGAACGCCTCTGCTATAAACGTACAAAGAATATCTATAAAGTAATTTTGTAAATATCATATTTAATATACATATTATAATATCCTATCTCCTTTAGGTTATTGTATTTTTTTTTTTTATTTTATTTTTTTTTTGGTTCACCAACTTCAAGGCCATTAGCGCCAGGCTATCTACTCGTTGCCACCCTTCCTAAACATCCATGGTACAGCTGGGAATTTTCTCAATGGGCCCTGAAATGTGAAAAATCCCTGTTGCAGGCGGGACTCTATCCCATCACCCGCATGAGATTCCTCGGCGTTAGCCACTAGACCACGGGAAGACCCTGTATTATTATATCCCCTTCAAATTACTTTGAGTTTGCCATACATTAGAGGTCTGAGTTTGTATCCAAAACTCTTTTTGAATAGTTGATATATTACCTCCCAGAA